>CM054815.1:15218924-15729587 GCA_028984105.1 Lavandula angustifolia | reverse complement strand
CTCGGGGCTGTGGAAAAATGGCGGTGCGTATTATCTCCGTTTCTTCTTGATTGGAGTATTGGATGACAATAGTCAATGTATATGTGATTTTATGCTCTTTGTTTTTGGTTAGGTGTTGGAGCTAGTTCTGGAAGACCTACTTAAAGAGCATCCAGATATGATCACTATAGTATGTGTTTTGTATTCGTAAATCAATTGCAATGCTGTTGGTTAAAAGGCCGTTTGTTAACATTGAACAGTTCAGTAAAGATTCCTTTGTGTTAACTGGATTTTGTCATGATTAGCATTGTTGTACTGTTTCAGGTTAAGCTTAATGGGCTTCTTCACAGCGACAACAATTGTGCGTTGAAGGTCAATACTCTCAATACCCTTATTTCATACTTTCCACGATAGCGTTTCTGCACACGTCTTTTTTACTACAAATGATAAGCTCAAGGTAGAAACCAGAAAGTCTGGCATGCGAAATTGTTTTGTTAGCAACAATGATGGTTAATAACATCATTTAAATGTTATCAGAGCATAGTTTCAAGTGTGCAAGAACTAGCCTGCTTTTCTTACCTTTTCATTCTTAATTTTTCTGCAGGAGATAGCTAAGCAGTTGTGTATAGAGCATCAGTTGCAGTTCTCTAAAATGGTAAACTTATATCACTGGTTTAAGTCTGATCTTGATATACTCTCTTATCTCACTATTTTGTCGTCTCTTCTTTTATAACTTGGTAGGCCTCATTTGATGAAAACTCTCAATTCGTGCTGTCGATATTGCGGTAAGTTTGTGGTTTTTGTCATGGATTTCTGAAGTACAGAGAACAACTTGTTTTACATATCATGATGTCTAAAGATAATATTGGATTCACACATTTCTTTGAACCAGGGAGTGTGGATTAGCACATAAAACAATTGTTTTTGTGCTAGAAGAGTTTGACCTTTTTACACAGGTAATACTAATACCATCAAGTGGAAAACAAACTATCTTCAAATACATGGAGTTGTGACTTCATTTCTCTACCTATCTCTTATATCAACTTAATTTATATATGCAGGGAAAACAACGACTACTTTATAGTTTGCTCGATGCAATGCAATCTGTCACATCACAAGCTGTTGTAGTAGGAGTGAGTTGCCGATTGGTAAGCTGCTTAGGAACCTTATTCATTTGAAGTGCACTTCAACTTTTGAGGAAAAAATTTTACACCAGTTTTGTGGTTTGTAGGATGCTGACCAGCTGTTGGAGAAAAGAGTTAGATCTCGTTTTTCACATAGAAAGCTTTTGTTTCTTCCCCCCTCTGAGGAAGATCTTCAAAGGTGAATTTATGTTTCTTGTTTCAATCACACATGCTGACTTTTTAAAAATGTTTCTATTGTGATGATTTTGAGGTTAACGTGCAGACTTCTGGAGCACATTCTACTATTGCCCGAAGACTTGAGGCTTCCAAACGATTTCAGAGCTGTCTTTAATGCAAAGCTACTAGTATCCTTCCTTGGAGTAATTCTCATAAGTTGCTATTAAGTTACTTTCTTCTTATAATTTTACTAAATCAACCACAAGATTGCTGAGTAGGTTACTATTTATGACTAAGCCAAATTTCTTATTCTAATTTTTTCTTCTTTGAATAAACAAGATTATAGTTCCTTGACATTTTTAGAAAATCTTAGCAGATCAAGAATTTAAAGGGATAATTGATAAGTTATGTTATTCTGATTCAACTGTCAGCCATCTATCAAGATTCTTGTAAGTGTAAATCAACATCTTCTTGAAATTATCATCTTATGTGTGTTGAGTATATTACTTACTCTTCAGTAACTTCATGGCATATTACTGCTAGGTTCTATGCTGTTTCTCATATGGACATGAGTTCTGGTACCCTATCTGTCGAAAACTTTAAATCGGCAATTGCAAGCATACAGAGACAGCCAAAGATGGAGGCCTTAAAAGGTGTGTGCAAACTTAGCCATTGTGTAGAATCTACTTTCCCTTCCAATAAGCCACTTACTATAATACAATGGAGATTCTTTCTCCTGTTTTATTGGATCTTATATCAACTGAAAACCAACTTGCTTATGCAGATTGCTCCATCTTGGAACTCTATATTCTAGTTTGCATGAGGCGATTGGAAGTCAAAGAGCAGGAGCTATGCAACTTCAACTCTATAATGAAAGGTGCATTCAAATTGCTTAGCCCTTTTTCTCTCTAGCCTCCTTCCCTAACTAGCCATTCCCATTGCAGAGTACAAAAGCATACATGATACCTTCAAGACCTCCGACTACTATGCAACGAACGTCTGCTTACGGGTCTGTGTAACTCTTCCTTTTCAAACTGTAGTTGCATTTCTACATCAGTATAGGTTGCTCATATGAAGATGGTTTAGGCTTTCGAACATCTTTTGGACCGAGGATTAATCTCCTTCGAGGACAACAGAGGGCATGGCCAATCAGCGGAGTTCCGGCCGGTGAAGCTCTTAGTAGGGTGGCATGAACTGCACCAAGGATTGAAGTCCCATCGTTCTTGCCCGGTTTGTTCTTCTCCTGGCATTTTGATCTTCGTGTAATGTGTAAGTGTAGTATTAGCCTTGCTTGACGGCCAGTTCTATCTTTGCAGCCAATCTTGCATAAACTAATGGATCGAGAAGTCTAACTGCTAAGCAAACAACACTGGCAGCAGCAGTACCCAGCTACATGGTAAAAAAAAATTCGCTATTCAACATGGGTACACTCTAATTTGATGTTAGTGATAGATATCGATTGTTAGCTTGATATGAAGGTGGAATTTATACGCGAATCCAAATACAATCAATCAACAGTAAATTATAAATTTCACTGTATAAATTTGAATTGATACATACATATCAATTTAACATGTGGTATTATTGCTTTATACCCATTTACGTATAACAAAACACAAAAATACCCAATCCTTATATTTACTACACAAAATACTCAATTTTACTTACATTACCCTTACTTTTTCAAAAAGTTGACTGACACCAATCATTTTCAGGTGTTTTACTGAATTCAAGACGAATAATTGAAGAAACAAACAAAAAAATACATGAATTCGATACCAATTAATTCGAAATTTAAATCCCGCTCGAGTCCCGCTCGATCCCCGCTCACTTAAATTCAAATCCCGCTCGAAAATAATTCGCGAAAACTCGAATCCCGCTCGTACCCGAACCGGAATCCCGCTCGAGCTGTTGAGGAATCCCGCTTGGCCGACCGCGTCCCGCTCGGCAGAAGAATCCTGCTCCGCGGCAGAAACCCGCCGCGTCAGAATCCCGCTCGGCCGCGTCAAAATCCCGCTCGTAGCGCAACGTCCGCCACCACGTCGCCTTGTCCCGCTCGGCCGACATCAAATCCCGCTCGGCGAGCGGGATTCTCCTCGGGCGGGATTCTTCCCCTTCTAATCCCGCTCGTCTCCTCAATTTCCCATTCACTTCTGCAATTTTTTCATCTCCGTCGCCGAATCCCGCTCGAGAAAACAATTTCGTAGTTGAATTCGACTCCAAAACACAAGAATGGCCTACCAGGTTAGTCCCGCTCTAATTCTATAGTCCCGCTCGAATTTTATCCGTTAATTTGGCGCGATTAAGATTCGAATTGTTTTGATAATTTTTCGATAATTTTTGATAATTTTTCGACTGTGAGCATGGATTTTGTTTAATTATTCGAATTTAAGCATGGATTATGTTGAATTGGAGTATGATTTTATCATTTTATGTGGAAATTCGTAGCATGATTTTATGAGTTTCGTAGTATGAATTTGAGTTTCGTAGTATGATTTTGTTTAATTATTATTCAAATTTCGTATCATAAATTTCGTAGAATGAATTAATTAATTATTCGAATTTCGTAGCATGAATTTATGTGGAATTTTATAGCATGAATTTTTGTTTAATTATTCGAATTTCGTAGCATGAATTTTTGAGTTTCGTTGCAAGAATTTTATGAATTTTCGTAGCATGAAACAAATCTCGGAAAATAATTCGGCCGGGCAAATCCCGCTCGGCCGAACCGGAATCCCGCTCACGAGCGAAATTCCGATTCGGCCGAGCGGGATATGCTCGGCCGAATTTTTTTTTTTAATTGTTATTTTTTATCGTTGTGCTCGTTTCTAAACGAATTGATCTTCTCGATGCGACTCCGAGGATAGACATAGAGTTTTACCCGAAGATATTTGAAATAATTAAAAAAAATTTAGTGTTTTTGAGGACAATTCTTTAGAAATCGAATTTAGGAATGGGGTTTTCGGTAGCTTTTTTGGATTGGAGGGTGGGTAGGAATGCAGCTAGGGCCCTCCATATGTTAATGTGTCATGAGATTGAATCGGCAGGAGATGATTCGGCTATTTGGTTTTATGTGTCCGGGATGACTACCCGCTTTTCTTGTTTCGATTACGCCCTTGTCACGGGCTTGAGGTTTGGATCTACCAATTTTGATCCGCATGCTACCTATGATCCCGGTTCGTCGATCGTGTACAAACAAGTTAAATAATTGTACACCAATAACGGGGAGAGATTTGTTGTCAAAGTTCGAGAATGGAGAGTTGAGATTGGACGAGTTGGGCTATTTGAAGGTGGCACATGTTCTAGCCTTAGTTTACTTTTTTCTCGGTTATAGTGACACGAAAATAGTCGACACGTGGATTTGGGTATTAGTCGATGATCTACGTGCATTTGACCGATTCCCGTGGGGCTCCTACACTTACGGTGCGTTGAAGTACTATTGTAGTTTTGTTCCGAGAACGGCGGAACAGACGTCCAAGAAATATCATTTTTATGGACCTGTTTGGGCACTACAGGTGTGTTTAATAATTTTATTAATTTATTTATTAGAATTATTCATATATATCATGTACCGATCAATATTGATTTTCATTCATTGTAGATTTGGTCCTACGAGGCTATTCCAAATTTTGGAGCGATTTGTGCCGAGAGGTTGTCTACAACCGAATTTCCTCGTTGGAAGAATTGGTACTTCGGTGGAGCACAAGCAAAGAAGCTTAACGCTTTTTGGCATCGTCGAGTAAAAATATTAAATTTAAAGTTGATTTTGTTTAATTTTATTGGCGCTTTGTTTCTAATGGTAATTTTATTTAATGTAATTGCGCTTTGTTGTCCGAGATAGTCTCACACCATCCGATGCGGAGACACAAACTTATTATTGGCGCAGTGTCATTGGCGAAGATCGACTCCATGTGTCCTATATTGCGGTTGAGAATCCATTACATCCGACGATCATAGGGGACCATGGGGTACGAGAGCTATACGCATTCGGACAAACAGACACAACGTCCGACCGCTTCTGAGAGGAACCGGACAGAGGCAACGCCGTTCCACTGAAGGTGGTAAACGGGTTCGAACGGAGACTGGAGAGAGGGAGCCCGAGCAACAACATAGCTTGACCGTCGAAGAAATCCGTACACTGATTAGGGAGGAAAACAAAACCTTGGAGCGAAACTTGGAACGGCAAAAGCACCGGAACTTGCGACAGGAAATAGTTCACGATGTGAAGACACTATTTAGGTCGGTGTTTGGTCGATCTAAGAGCCGAGGATTGTGTACTACGTCCTCTCACGCGGGTGGTAACCGTACACCACACGGTCTTGTTAGGAGTGAATCGGTGTCAATGAGACACCGTCGTGACCGAGATGAGGATATGGGAGATCACTCTCCCGGGGTTGAGGAGGAGAGAGCCACATCGGTGTACCGCCCCGTGATTGAGGAGGAGCTAGACGCCACGGTGTACCGGCCCGAGGTTATGGATCTGGATAATGAGGCGGAGCAGCCGGTGATTCTACCGATGCAGGATCGACACAGCGTATACGAGCGTGGAGTTTATGCTCCGGAGTCGGTGAGGAGCATGTTTGACTATGTCGACCCTATTTACGGAGAGCTGTGGACCGATGGCATGCATGGTAGTCGAGAGATTCATTGCCACTTACCCGACAATCAAGTGGGGCAACGAGCCAGGCAATGTAGCTGTGTATCGTCGACTGATGGCTCATAAGATCTTTGACATGTGCTATACGAAGCCGGGTCTATGATGACAATATCCGTATTTATATATTTGTATTTCAATTAAGCTATTTTATTTATATATTTGTATTTAATTCAAATATTTGCTTTATATATTTCGTTAAACGGAAAAAATTGCCTCGTTAAACAAAATATTTTCGAATCGTTAAGACAAGCGGGATTTCGAAAAAATTGCCTCGTTAAACATAATACATAATACATTATAAATTACGATATACTAAAATGCTTCCGACTCCTGTGATTCCGGCACATCCATTCCCGGACACTTCCTCCTAGTATGCCCAACCACACCACATATGCCGCATTTTTTCGGACCGCGTGTTCTCCCACTAGATGTACCGCTTCGGCTCCCGAGGGTCGTCTACTATTCTTCGGCCTCCCCGCCCGACGCGTAATTATTGGCGGTAACACGACCATTGAGGCCACATCTTCCAAGCACCCGCCAATTACGCATGGGTGCTACCGGATATAATGTTCCAAGCATAAATCATCCTCCAATTCTCGGTCTTGTATGTATCCGACACGAAATCTAGTAGATTTAGTCCCAAGCAACCCTATAGATAAAAATTTTGTTAATACACAAGTCCGGAACAACCCTATAGACGGAAAAACAATTATACCGATAGCCGCACAAGCATGCGAACACGGGATCTCATCGAGTTGCCACTCACGACATTCACAAGCGTTTCGCCGATTTGAACTCTCCATTGATACGTTCCGTCATGAACCTTGAATTTGTCTCCGTTCATCGACACAACAAATGAGACGATGTGAACGGTCCTCCGACGGAGCTAACTTTAGCTCTGCAAAGAATTGTAAGCGGATTATCTCGTGCCATGGCTTTTGCTCGACGTTGGTCACACCACTGTTCAACCATGTGACCTATTGCCTCGATCATAGAGCATATCGCGCACGTCGACTTGTGAGCGCCTCGAGTTGATGGATTCAGCCTATGTTTGAGGCGAGCCGACTGTATCTGGCGAACGGGAGACTTCGATCTAGACCACTTTTCCGGTCCGATATTCATTAACTTCTCGTATGCCTCGAGGATAAGCTCGACGAATTCCTTCCATCGCACGATCGAAATCATACATCGTATAAGCATAGGCAAAGATCATGATACATCTTGATAAGCGTCGACCATATCGTGTAAGCTTATTCTCGAAGATGATAGTAACAAGTGCCATGAGCCGCTCCTGGGATAAACGTCCTCTACCGCGTTAGCTATGCTTCGATGTTGATCGGATATGATTATTAAATTGGTTGGCATCGTAAATGCTTCTCTCGAGTCGGGACATGAACCACGTCCAAGAGTAATCGTTCTCAATTGGACCCACACCAAAGGCTAGTGGAAATATCCGGTCGTTGCCGTCTATCGTAGCGACCACAAATAACACTCCTTTATTCCTTCCTTTCAAGTGAGTCGCATCGACCACAATCGGATCTCGGAGGTTAAATACCCACTGGGCACGAGAAACATTAAAAGCAACGAATAATTGTTGGAAACGACCTTCTAAATCGACTTCCGGATCGCTCATTGTACTGGATTCGTTGTTTTCAGCACGTAGAGGTAACTCGGGAAGCATCTTGAACGAATCCGAGTGCCCGCCATAAATCATCGCCACAAAGACAATTACGGGCTCGTAGAGCAACACTATAGCTTGCTTGAATGCCGAATTCACTCGGATAGATGCCATAATTTCTTTCGGTTTTAGGACGATTTTTGACGGCGCATTCGTCGAGCAACATAAGCGCCTAGCGCCTTTGCACGAATCCTTCTTGGACCACTTTGTGAAAAATCTCGATTACATGTGTGTTCGGCATGCAAGCGTTTACAACCCACAACACATCTCGCGAAACGAAGCCCGTAAAAAAAATGGACAATCACGACTCCGTCCGCATTTATACTCAACCCGACCACCGTCGAACGACCCACCCTAAAATCGAGACCTTGTTCCATGTGTCGAAGTGCAACAAAGCAACAAACAAATCCGCCTTCTCCCCGGAATGTCGCACCTTCACGGAGTGGATAGTCCACAACATGATCCGGATCTCGAACCATAGGTGAATCCGATGCATCGAGAGGAACGAAAGGAAGTAAACCGTCATTTACTTCTTCGGTGCCACCATATATTATTTCGTTGGTTGGAAGGGCACGGTTGTCCCAGGCATGAGCATAGATATCGGTTGATTCACACCACCTTCACGTCGGATCCATGCCGCAAAGTCGCCAAAAGTACATTGATTTAATGCACCTTGGACCTCATCGTTTTCTTCTTCGGATGAAGTATCCAAAATATTTTCTTCATCACCGTCGGATAGAACATGGGTATCCTCTTCGCGAAAAAAAGGTTTCTTGTTCGCGAAAATTCTCAACCGATTGCTACCACCCGCTTGATCTTCAAAATTGAACCTTGAACCAAATTGTTCAACAACATCGGGTGTATGATAAGGTTGAGCATTAGAGTGCTCGAGAAATAAAGTCGGCTCGATTTGTGTAGTACAAAGACTAATTAGGTCCATATCGGTCGCGAGAATGGACCTAAGCTTGAGACCATGACGAGAAACGTATGTGTAATAAATTTCATAATTGACGAAAGTGAAAAGGGATTAAGATTGTATTGAATAAACCTGTCTTAAAATTGGGATACAAATATCGTTCCCGGGAATGCGACAACTCTAACCTCACCTCCGATATACTCGGACAAATTGTTAAATTGCCCGTTAAAATGAACAATAACATTATACCAACTATCCATTTTTTTTGTTTATGAAACGAAAATCAAAAGAAAGAGGAGTGAGTGTGTTCGATTTTGAACTTCAATCACGGTATTAATAGATAAAATCACGAGCGGGATTCCGCTCCACGCGAGTGGGATCCCGCTAGCGTGGACCGGATCCCGCTCGTCCGCGTAGAGCGGAGCAATGAATCCCGCTCGTGTACCTTAAATCCCGCTCGTCGAGCGGGATTTGCCACGTGGCCGAAGCGGGATTTCTCCACGGGCGGGATTTGCCACGTGGCCGAGCGGGATTTGCCACGTGGCCGAGCGGGATTTCTCCACGGGCGGGTTTCTTCTCCTCGAGCGGGATTTGCCACGTGGCCGAGCGGGATCGGCTCGACTTGCCATGTGGCCGAGCAGGAATCCACGTGGCCGAGCGGGATTCTACGTACACGAGCGGGATTCTGTCAGTTCGTGAGCGGGATTCGGTGTTACTCATTTGCGCACGAAACGAAGCAAAATAACGGTTTTGCAGCCTGACATGTCTGAAAAGTGGGGATATTTAAGTAAAGTTGGGTATTTTGTGTATGAATTATAAGGAATGGGTAAATTTGCCTTTTCGATTTAAGAAATGGGTATTTAAGAATCTACCCCATTTAACATTTACCAATTTTTATATGTTTACGTTATTGTCTTATGATACCCAGATTTCACTCTTATTATTTCTATTGGCTCTCGTACTCAAAATATCTAAATTAACTCTTATCCAGGGTTTAGAATTCCAACTATAATACTCCATTTGTTCTGTTCGAGTTATCTTTTTTTTTTTTTTGCACGAAAATTAAGATGAATGATTTATTATATATATAGAGATGTAGATTTCACAAAAAAAAAAAAAAAAAGTGAAGAGTTTTTGTAATAATTATTTTCCACTTTAAAAAACAGGATAAATTAAGTGAGACAATCCAAAAAGGGAAAACAAGATAAATCGAACGAGACGGACGAGTATATAATAGTTACATTGTTGTATTTTAGGATTGGAGGATCACTGTTCGAAAACATAATAGGACACGTGTAAGAAAACAGTTGGCATCAAGAAATAGAGGAAAATTCAAGAGATTTGCCCACAAAGAATTGAGGTGTAAATAAAAATAGTCAAAATCTAACCTAAAAATAACATTTACAATTAATAAAAATGTAGTGGGTATTTACATCATGTCAAATTACCCAAAAACTCAAAGAAATGTTTTCCAAAAAGAAAAAAAAAAAATTGAACCTATTGCCTTTTTCTCTTCATTGATCTGTGTAGTTGCCAAGACCAAGCAACCAAGAATATGACAAGTCCAATATCAGCACTTGTCCAAAATATTACCAACCACCTAGGCATGTGGTTAGCGAACAACCCTGAAGACCATAATGTAATATATCATTTCAAACTAAAGCAACCATGTAGTAAAAAGATTTAGGAGTGAAATACTAGAAAAAGATTCAAAAGAATTTGTATGTACCTTGTCCAAATTTGATACAAATTAGGAGTTCCACGATGCAGACAGCAAGCGATAGCCAGCAAAAGGTTCCGACTTTTTTCACTAGTTTTCTGCTCACGAAAATGGAGCCATTGAAGGATAAAAATCAGTGACTTGGAATGATTAAGCCTTCCTATTTAAGAGACCGGAAGTGTGGAGAGGGGGAATGACCTGTCTTGCAAGTAAGAATTGTATTCACGGATCGTTGGTATTGCAATAAGCCACCATAAGACCAACCTATATGCTATTATTGGGTTTCGAGGAGGGACCCAAAGGCAGAACTTCAGAAAGAAAGTATTGAGTTCCACGGTTAAGAAGATAATGCAGAGGCTTAGAACTTGAATGAAACGGAATGGACCAAGAAATGGGTGCCATTCGTCTTTATCCCACTGAGCAGGTGTAAATTGACCAAGACTTCGTTTAACCTGAAAACCAAAAGGGAGACGATAAGTGCCTTGTTTTGGATAATACCCAGCAGGCAGCAGCAGCTTTGCTAAACCAACATATCCAATTTCATCACCATCCTTACTTAGGAACTTATATAACAAGCAGACACTCAAAAAAATATCATCCTGACGTTTACCCCTTGGGGGGGCTATCCTCACTTTGTTAATTTGGCATTAAAAAAGATTAAAGAGACCTAAGGTCATAATACAAAATAATAAATAACTAGTATCAACAAAAAATACCTTTCCCATGATGTTAGGCTGCTGGCTAATGCCAACCCATTCATAAGTTCTACCATCAAAGTACCGAACTGTGCGCATACCAGCCCATATACCTGTGGAGCAAAGCCAGGACATAGTCACGACTTAAGGTCAATAAAATAAAAAAATGCAAAGAAATGAAGGAACCAAGACAAGTCAGAAGGAAAATGCAAGGAGTAGAGAAAATTAGGTAAAGGTTGGGGTAAAGTTGTTTTCAATATAGGAGGCAATATAATAAATCATAATAAAGGAAATTTACTTGCTCAAAATAATATAATCACTACAAAAAAAAAAATACAAATATAATTAAAAAAAAAAAATTTTTCTTACTACTTAATAATAACCCCTTTTTTTTTTTTGACCAAGAAAAGAAGATAGTACAGGACAATGGTAACTACAATCGTAAGAGGCAGAAAGCTTAAACTATCATCACATGGATAAAAGGCCAGTAACAAATAAGAGGAAACAACCAAGTGATAAAATTAATAATCCAAAAATGTAGACCAGAGATGAAGCAATTAAAAATCCTTACCAAACCAATTGCAGATTAGTACATCAAGAATGATACTGTCCCACCAACACTCATTGAAATTCGGCAACATGTGGCGAAAAGTCAGCTGAAACACCAGATAGAAAAACCACCTTTAACGAACAAAGAAATCTATCCTTAGTCCTTGATTGAAAAAAGTATCCAGAGTAAAATTAGCAGGCACAGAATAATGACTGACCTCCATTAACTCAAACCCGATTGAAAGTAACCACAAGAGTGGCTGATTACGAATCATAATAGCTTTCCCCCACCATCCCAGAATATGTGCCAAAACAAACTCATCAAAAAGTGTATCCTAAAGACAACCAGAATCAAAGTTTCAGCATCAGCTGCATAGGTAACACCAACTACATGAAACATATTAAAGCACTAAGAAAATAAGATAACATACATAAACATTCTTAAACCTGCTGGTAGGATTCTCAGGCACGTAAATTCTGCAATCAGCACCATATGATCTTTCCGGAAGTTCTGCATGTATCAGCAACTCAGAACAGAATTTGCTGATAATCATTCATATTGTGTAATGAGTATATTCTACATAACATGCATTCAATGGTGGAATAGGTAAAGCCACAAACACCTTACCGATACCAAGATCAGGGTGCAGGAATCTCATAAATTGACGTGCGTCATCACGCTTCTTCACATACGAAAATTAAGAAGTGGCATCAGACATTGTACAGCAAATTCATAATGCTGAAACTGCCATATTAAAAGTTACAGTTGTTGACAAAAGCATATAGGACTACCTGGAATAATAAAAATGTTAATACAACCAGGTATATTACAGCCATTCCATGAACAAGTCGCCAAATTGCGGGATGTGGCCGGATAAGTATCCTGAAACAAGGTGTAGGACAACATTAAAAAAAAAAACAGCTCATCCAAATACACGTGCTCATCAAAATAGAGTTCCAAGTGTTTCTGCATTCAAAAGTTAAGACAATAATCATTGTTATCTCACAATAATGCAAGAACCTTCACAACATGAAATATGTGTCATGCCATTTAGCTTTGACTGAACTTAATGCCTTCAGAAATGCTAGCTACCTCTAACTAAGAATAGGTCACGGAATCATTTGAATTTCAACTACACAAGACAAACTGGAGACTTAAGAAAAAATTGTGTTTACATGATAAGGAAAGGACCATTACCAAACTAATGGACTCAATGTATTCACAAGTTAGGTGCGGAAAGGAAGAACTTTAAAAAAACAACTTACGTTGAAGGAGCCTGCAGTAAGCAATAAGCAAGGAACACAGCAATCATCGCCCACACACCCCTGTGAGAAGGCATAAATGCAACACTAATTGTTCAAAAATCCCATAAAATGGTAAGCAGAAAAATAATTCAATTCTGATATGCACTGTTATAAGGCTTTAGCACTCACCTTTTCACAGAGGTTACTAGGTCAGTTTCTGAACCACGTTCAGGATCAAGTGCACCGCTTGCCCATCTGAGGAGAATATCCAAATGAAATGATATTTTAGGGCATAATTAAAATTTTGGACATTTAATTACACATGTTGAAAAGATGCTTCTTTAGTTCTCTTGGGCTTCACTAATAGCTTCAACGTAGCATCACCAAGTGAAACTTTAGCATCGACTTATATAAAGAAAATATATAACTAGAGAAAGAAATTTTCAATCCATCCATTAATCCTTCGGAACCGAAAAAATTATAAAGTAACAGATAAAGATTGTGCTAAAAAATTAACCAACTCACCAAAATTATAAAGTGACTAATAAAGTTTGTAAAAAAAAAATTAACCAACTTACACAAGAAAGCATGCACCAATTAGTAATAGTGTAATGGTGCGAGGCTTGTAAGCCCAGGCAGTCCATGGATCATGCTCATCTTCACTACTTGACGTGCTCAACTCACCATTTTGATAAGCAACATGATGGACCTTCCGCCTAGCTCTCCAATGACCATTAAGTTCCATATTTTATTATCTAAGATATTTATCACTGCAGTCTGCAAGAATAACCTTAAACATTCAGATTCATGACCTCCAATGTTTCCATTAGTAGATAGAGATATTAAAAGTTATCAGTAAGAAGGGAAAAATAGCCAACAACCACATAAAACTAATTAATACAGCATCATAAGAGGTGTTCTAAAAGATAATGCCCAAGGTGCTACAATATATACAAAAAGAAATTTTATATCTTATGTTGAAGCTGTTTTCCCATTATATATATATACAATCTCAGCTTTTTCATAATAATGTTCATCAAGTTAATAAACAACTAGCTGATAAAGATGAATCATTTAAGTCCAAATATTCCCTGCAAAGTTATCCAGGTAAAAAATAAAAATACCAAGGTAAAGACCTTTGAGGAAAACAGTTATAGTCAAACAGAAACAGGTGACTAGAAGCCCAAAACAAGATAAGTTTCAACTTTCAACGCAGCAACCCAATTTCATTCAAACTTTTGCAATAACATAATAAAATAAGGCAACAATTAGATTCATAAACCCTAATCACATCCCCTCTCAAATTCATAAACAGTTGAAAGTTGTTTTTTTAATTATTGAACAATACCGATTCTTCGGAGTATTAACTAGCTGCCCTCAAGAAAGATTAAAGAAAGAGCAAAATACAATCCGTATGGCACTATGACACAAGACTAAACAAAAGCTAGAAAAGCGACTCCAAATAGTCAATCATCGCATGCAATGGCTAAAGCAGCAGAATCACAATTTCCAGATTTCAAATTTCATTTTCAACTTCAAAGTCGACTAATTCGTCAAAACACCCATCCCTACGTTCAGTGCATGCTAAGAACACCATATCTCAACGATTCAACACATACATACAGTCCGAAACACTTAATCATGTACATCATAGCAACCTCTACACTCAAACACTCCAACACACACACAAACCCAAGCAATACCGATCGAAGTTGAGACTACTGCAGCGAGACGAAAACACGAGCTTAAGCAAAGCGAACCAAACTAATTCCTCATTTTTCCTTACTCAAACCCCAAGCCGCGAGATTGGGGCCACGGAACAATCGCGGCATTCAGATCAAATCACTCCGCCGAGATTCGAGCGATATGAGAAGAATCAAGTGGGGAAAAGCAACAGGAAAAGGCTAGAATTAGTAGCACTAAGAGAGAACTCCCAGTAACCCTCTGCAAGAGCGCGAAACCGACACACATTTATAAACGTGCCTCTCAGTAATGCAACAAATTTCTGCAGATGAGAAAGGAATGTGAGGGTAGAGAGAGATCTTTTGCGGCCAAAAGGCGGTGACGTTTTAAATGGTACGGCAGTCAAAGGGGAAAACTTCAGTAGAGAGAGAGAGATTTGCAGAATCTGGGCCTATTAAATGTTTAATAAAAGGGTTTTTGATTAGGGCAATCAATTAAATCCCAATCTGGGGGGTGGCTGAGGTGGGGGTGGGGTAGAGTACTACTACTAGCAGCAGGATTGAAATAGACTAGAGTGGGGATATTCATAATTTCATAGGAACACATTAATGCGTTACACCCAAAGGTACAACTGTTAATCCAGGTGAGGCTGATATGACAATCTTGCCCTTTAATGCCCGCTATAGTTTTTTGCAAGCTATTATAGTGCTGGCTCTTTCACATTATCTTTCAAAAATGACAAGGATATTCTTGTCATTATCTAACATATAAGTCGGGCGGATAGCGGATATAGAATTCGATAATGGAGTGGATTAGACTGCATCATATTTAACCTATGATATATAATTATATATTATTCTATCCGTCCCATTAAAAATGTTACACTTTTTTATTAGAACATTTCACTACAAATGGTATGTTTTCCTAAAAAAAGCAAAGATTGTGTGGATTATATTTAAGTACTTAAAAGTCAAACAATTTACACCACTTAGTATAATTTTCTTGATTCACACACCTAAAAAAAACGTTCACCTCGTTCATACATCCGCCTATACGTATTGTATTAGGTAGTGTTTGAAATAACTTTTATAAATATTTTTTAGCTACTTATGCTTAAGGTTGCTTAAAGTTGTTTTTAAGTGTTTGCAATATTAGAAAAAAGCTTAATTTTAGACAAAAAAGAATTACATAACACCCTCACAAGTTGCTTTTATTTTTTTTTTATCTTTTGCTTTTAAAAAACACTTCTAACTTATGAGCTTCTGTTTATTATTACTTATTTTAAAACTCTAAAAAAATCTACATTCCAAATATTAAAAAAAATATTTATATATTGAAAAAACCCAAAAGAAACTTATATAACTTGTTACAAATACTACCTTACTTTTATTTGTATCAAAGATTTAGAGTATCATTTAGATATTATAGATGATCTAATGACAAATTGACTACTTACTATTTTATCTTATACTACTTTAATTATCACAACACCACGACAAAGATAGGGATTATTGACCAAATGATTGAGAGGGTAATTATGATTTAAATCATGAAAATGATTTAAGCCCATGTGACATTAAGCACGATTTAATTGCTAACTAACAGAATGCCTCATCCTCCGTACGAAAACACCAAACGAAACTAATGTTTGTTGTATAGTTTAGTTGCAAATATTGTCACATTTTTTTATTATCATAATTTTAACATTAAACGAACGAGTCATGTATAATTCATGATCATCGTATCGATATAGATATATGATGGATGTAATTCAACAATAAAATATCAATGACGGATAGAATATGATATCAACAAACACGTTCTTTAAAAAACTCAAACGAATAATATTTGTGGGATATTTTAACACAACATACATGACATAAGCATCAAACCCTAATTTTAATAAAAACAAAACGAAACTAATTTACTTTAAATATTTTCAATTCATTTTTAGTACATAAATTGCTATTTCCATATGATATTGAGATTTGATTTTATTATTATTTTATTTATTTTGAGGTTTTTCTTTTATTTTACATTTTATTATAAATTATTAATTATAGGGAGTGGATCATGATGCAGGAACTAGATTTTGTATATGATATAAGAAACAATTTGTACCTTTCATTTATTAAACTCATATTCAATATGTTTTGAAACATTCCTCATGTATAATTCTTATATGTTTTATGTAGAAGCACATAACTGTAAAATTATTGTATTATATTTATAAAATACTATATAAGTATTATGCATACAAAATATAAGGATTATACATAATTTCTAGTTCATATCTATTAGATCAACAAATATATGTATACTAGCACATTGTTTAACCGGCTTCGCACGGTGGTGGAATTATGCCCTGCGTATTTGTTTAGATTAGGCCATAAGAGTGTCATTAAAATGTAGGTAATATTATTACATTATTTTAGCATTGCAAAACATAATAGAGTTACATAAACTTGACGATGTCGTAGTACTTGTTTAAAACGTTGTTCTCATCTTGTATTGCCACTTGTAAGTATTTTCGTATCCGAGTTGATCAAATATGAGTACAGTGAATTCCGTGTCTGTGATCGGTATAAAAACAAGCATGTCGTTGTTCTGCAGGTTGTGGTCTTCTACGAACAGCTTCCCGTTGAAGCGTAGGGTCTTGTTCTATATTCCGATGCAGTATTCTTTCGTTCCACTTTTGATGAGGATTTCATTTATATCGCCTTCCAATATAAGTACGTCGGCGGAGCGCAGGATGGGCTGAGGAATTTATGAGTACCAAAGTTTAAATAGAGATGTAGAGGGTAATTGAAAATATTGATCTTACCATGTGTTTTAAGTACATGTTATAGTTTTGGAAGAAGCATTTGCTCAATGTGTTGTGTTGTCGGTGAGGTATAGGTGGAATGGATGAAGAGATATTACCTAGTAGTAATGCATTGTAGGAGCATTTATTATTTGTTTGACTATGTTTTGGTATACGTTAAAGAGTAATGAATTACCATTTCGGTCTTCTTGGTAGTGTAATAGAGTTGACAGCGGTGGGTTGTGAGATGATCTGTTTTCACATTGTGTGCGTGCATTCATTGAAATGATGTCGTAGTGCCATATACTGGTGTTTCGCAGCAGCAACATGTCTCAAATAGTTAGATTGTTGTCGATGAAAAACCTTTGCCACCCATCTTCAAATGAATTGGCTCCAACTGTTATTATCCATGCTTTTCGTTGGTAGTTTAGGGTGATCTGTTGTTTTCTTCTGATCCCCAGAGCCACGTAGATTGCTAAAGGTATTATCTGGTTATTATTGGATTGGTTAGCGTACATAGAGTTGTGTAATGATTTTCGGATAGGTTCATACCTGTCGTTGGGTGTTGTTGCACATAAAGAGGTAACACATCGGTGCATAGGGCGAAGGTGTGGGGTGTTCTGCGGAAAGCGAAACGGTTGATATTAGAGTTGTCAAAATAATATTTATGTGGGAGTTTGGTTATTTTGTTAACATAACTCGAGGCAGAAAAGCCTCTGGTCCAACATGTAGGACGGCTGTTAACCAGGCTCAGATATTTTCGGCGGCTCATTTATTAAGGTATCCAACATGGTCGATCAAGCGCGGGTATTTTGACAGGTGCTTGTTGCAGATGCTTGCTTGAATCGTTCCACTGTCGTTTTTCCTAAGAGTTATCGCATGGACATAGTTGTTGGTATGAGTAATTAGGTAAAATCGAAGCTCCGAATTTTTATCTTGGCTGGTCCATGTGTAGAAGGGACGTGCTATCTGAGACATTTTTATATTTGTTGTAAGAGAACTTAGTGGTGTTAGTTTGTACTTTGTCTTACACTGAGCTTATTTATAGTATGAATGTGAAATAGGATAAGATACATGAATGTTGTGATAAACTGTGGAATGAACCGTCAATAGTTAGTGGATCATTATAAATTAATTAGGTGTAGGAATTCGAAATGGTCACGCAAGGTCTGTAGCAGAATATGTTGTCCTGTTCAGTTTACAGAAAATACGTATACTTTGTCTTACACTGGGCTTATTTATAGGATAAGATACATGAATGTTGTGATAAACTGTGGAATGAACCGTCAATAGTTAGTGGGTCATTATAAATTAATTAGGTGTAGGAATTCGAAATGGTCACGCAAGGTTTGTAGCAGAATATGTTGTCCTATTCAGTTTACCGAAAATACGTATATATGATATATGTTAATAAAAATGCAATTGTAATGACACTGCACTTGTACGATGAAAAACATGTTTGTTAATTGTACATTTGAATTAATGGTTATTTAACCACAATTGAGGAGAATTCGGGGAAAAAATGATAATGGTCAGCTGTTATTGTTTTGATAGTACATGAAAGTATGTTTTTAAGTATTTGAAAATATTAATAAAAATGTTTGAAGATACGTAACTTAAAAATATATTTACTGTAAGTACAAAATTAATATTTATTTAATATTCACTAATTTGGAAGTGGCGAAAGAGACCAATTTTGACTATTTAATAAGGAAAATATAGCATTAGGTTGAAGACAAATATTTTCAATTATCAGCATGCTCGTCATGATGTGGCACGTGCAGTAGGATCTCCCGTCGCGTGGCCTTCTCTCTTAAACGTAAATACGAAGTGTAAGTAATCATGTGACCTCTGGTAGTGAACACATAGGTTCTTAACGTGGGCACTAACAATTTATCAAATTGTAAATTCTGCTAAGAGTTATCCTGCCATAATAACATGACAATAAACTTTTATAAATATCTTCTTTAATATATTTGTTGGAGTATAACATGCATGAAAGATGCCTGTGTAAAATGCCTATTTATAGTCATGCATGCATATATTTTGAGTATTTAATAAAGAAAATATAGAATTAGGATGAAGGCAAAGATTTTCATTTATCAGCATGCTCGTCACGCAATGGCACGTGCAGTAGGATATCCCATCACGTGGCCTTCTCTCTTAAACGTAAATACGGAGTGCAAGTAATCATGTGACATGTGGTAGTGAACACATAGGTTCTTCACGTGGGCACTAACAATTTATCAAATTGTACATTGTATCTAGAGTTATCTCGCGATGATAAAATGACAATAAACTTTTATAAATATCTTGTTTAATATATTTTTTTGGGAGTATAGTGGTTGTATTTTAAGCATAACATGCATGGAAGACACATGTATAAAATTTCTATTTGTAGTCATGCATGTGTATATATATGTGCATGCGGGTGTTTGTGTATAAGCAATACGATCAAGTATCATGGTATCGCAATTTGCATTTTCGAACACTCGATGTGTCTTTTTTGTATAGTATTGTAGTCATTATTGAAGGTTTTTTATTTTTTGATTCATTTCTTGATAATTGATGTTAGTTGATATGTTATTTTCTACACGTTTATTGTATTTTATTTTTAGCGTAAGTGTAACTTTTTTTTTCCTATTTTGCTAGATGACTGCTATGAGACGAACCGCTAGGAAGCGTGTCACAAGGGTTATTACGAACGAAGATCGGTTATGTCGTTTCCGTAGCTGCAGAATGGATTTGGAGCACACGTACGGGGAGTTCCTTACAAAGTATTTTGCACTTTGGCAAGATGTCAGAGAACTTGTTACAGAGTTTGAGGCTTCGGAACGCCTCATAGACCAGGCGCCTAGGAATTGGGCGGAATGGGTAACAAGCCAAATCAATGATTTGATATTAAGAGATCCGGCGATGTCTAATGAGCGAACTTGCAATTTTCAAAAGTTGGTATGCCGGCTTTTTAATCGTTGGGTTATGTACGATGACTTTCCTCGTGCTTCAAAGGTTATTACGGACGAAGATCGGTTACGTCGTTTCCGTAGCTGCAGTAGGGATTGGGGGCACACGTACGGGGAGTTCCTTGCAAAGTATTTTGCATTTTGGCAGGATGTGAGTGAATTTGTTAGCGAATTTGAGGCTTCGGAATGCCTCATAGACCAAGCGCCTAGGAATTGGGGAGAATGGGTAATAGTCCAAATCAATAATCTGATCTTCAAAGATCCGGTGACTAATGAGCGAACTTGCAATTTTCGAAAGTTGGTATGCCGGCTTTTTAATCAGTGGGTTATGTACGGTGACGATCTTCCTGCTCTAGCCGCTGGCTCCTCTAGCACCGTGCGTTCGGATTCATTGGTGGTGTGAATGAGTTAGTACTGTGGGTAATTTGCGTGTATATGTTAGTGTATAATTTAAAGTTCTCTAATAATATGAGTGTTTTGTAGTGGTGTGTTGTAGAAGTTCAAATCTTTTTCATTATGTAAAACACTAGTGTTGTGGATCATTTGTGTGTAGATGTTAGTGGATGATTTGAATTTCTTTAAGAATATGAGTGTTTTGTAATGATCTGTTGTAGAAGTTTAAATCTTTTTATTTAAATAAATGTTGCAGTATTCATTATGTAACACATTTCAACAATAGCACATATAATAATTATTATAGTTCGCAGTTCTCACGCTAATTGTGGATTTTTACATGATTCACTCCCACTACCCTAACTAAACTTATGAATTAATTGATCAATTGAAATGAAATAGTGGGAGGTTTTTGTTCTGAAAATAATCAATTAAATTTATACATGAACAGCCACCTGAGCACAATCATCAATCACTCCCTATACAAGTCAATGGTCATAATTAATTCACCACTATATGGAATACTATAGGTTTTCAATAAGCATCAACATTCGTTACAATATATTATATTTAAATAAATTCATCATTTAAAAATTACAATATAGCCGGTTTCCTCCCCCCTCACTTAAAGAGAGGTCTTTTGATTAGTTGTCCATTTAGTGAAAAGATGTGTGAGTTCGGTTTGCATTTTGGAGTTGAATTTTTTTTGGTTTTATTTAGGATTTAGATCATAGTCGATTTTATATAAAATACAATAACAATTTACTACAGTTAAATCTCGGTAGAGTAATAGCCTCATTTACATAATAATTTCTTTTAGTTCTGATTTAGGTTTGTAGACTAAAATAATGTTCGATAAAATAATAATCTAGACAAACGAATATTTCTTCTAATCCAATATTAACTATAGTACTTGATGAAATCTCAAATTTTTAGATATAAAGTTTATATCAATTTTTTATTATAAATATTAGTAGTAGTATTTACTTTTATATTCCTTCTGTTCCAAATGAAACGTCTTTGTATTCAATTTTGAGTTGTCTCACACAAATATCTTATTTTCTAAAATATTTTATCAAATTTATAAATTACCGAACATAAAATAAACAAGTCATATCATGAGTGACCGAGGGAGTATTATTTATTCATATTAACCAACTAATTTTCTCAACTTTAAAAAGTCAGTTATTGGTACGTGACACAATTTGAGAGTTTAAAATCTCTCAGAATATTGTATATGAACTGCAATAATGGAATTGCATTAAGATAGTTTGTATGAAAGTATATACCAAAAATTATTAATAAATGTATACTAACTATCTTACTACTCCCTCCGTCCCATTATTAATGTCCCACTTGCCTTTTTTGGTTGTCCATTATTTATGTTCCATACCAAATAAGGAAATAAATGAGTGGACTACAATCAATCTAAGCAAGTGGACCCCACCCCTTTATACTTTTACACCACAACTTTACACCTTTACTTCCACTATCTTAATTACCGTGCCCAGTCCCAATGGGACATAAATAATGGGACGGAGGGAGTACTATATATGCGCCTTCTCCAAATTTGCTAGATTTAGCAAAATATGTTTAAAAATCTCAAACAGGGAAGCTTGACTGTAAAGATAAAAATACCGACACGTGGCGGTGGCATATGATATGATATTATTGTGGTCTTTGGTTTTCATCTAAGAGTCGATGATACCACCATGTCGGCAAGAAGCAGTTCATGGAAATTCCGAAGAGGTTTTTTAACCATACCCCGTGTGCAAATTGATGCCGATAACCCATTTTTTGATTTTATTTGAAACCTTTCGAAGTAAACTATTAGAACTCGAAAATACTTCTTTTTATATTTTGCACACACATTGATGTCCAATGTATTTGAAAATACATGGAATAAATCTTCGATGGCACAAAAAAAAGAACGTATAATCTTGCTCAATATTTTTAATATCAGCTAAGAATATAGGTATGTTATACATCGAAGATGCAGCAGAGCTGTGCAATTAATGAAAAAAAGAAGACCAAGCAATGTAATTTTTCAGAAGAACACTGGCTTTCAAATTTTAAGAGCTTAAAACTGAAAGAATATCGGCAAATTAGATTCACAACTCGCAAAGATACCAATTCCTCTGTGCTCACTAAGTTCCTTTTCACCTTCGAAACTCAATTGGGAACACTAATGTAGCCAAATTCCATCTCCAGCGGATCAACATGGCCGCGATCAAGGGCTTATGCTGATGATAGTGAATCAGCCAAGCATTCGGACTTTGATCCCATCTCCTCCGCAAGCTTTCCTGAAGTAGCGGTGTTATTGTTGTACTCATCTGTAGGTGGAGGTAACACTATCCTGTGCGTCGTTGTGTACTATTTGAGGAGCCAGTAATTTGTTGAACCCTACTTTTTTTTCAACCATTTGTTTAAGTAGACCAGATGCTAGAGACACAATTATTATAACTCTAAAAAGCATTCCATACAACAGTAAAAACCAATACTCTCGTGCATCCTAAATTTAGTTGATTAATTACCAACTGTCTGGAAATTCAAATTGGCCGGGAGAAGTGCCCGAAAAACGTATCAAGAGCAGCAACAAGATTACCTTGATGGACTGGATAAGATTCGAGGTAGCATCAGCCAACTTGTAAGTGATCGGATGCCATCCATGCCTTTTAGGATCTCGTGAAGATGAGAGATCCCATGAACTGTGTCAGTGACCTTCTAGTGATTTCTCCTTCCAGGCCTTTTAGCTGTATATACAAACATAAACAATGGATGTTGGTAACATTAAGAATATTCTAGAAAATGCATGATTTCCTCGAGAAAAAAATTCTAACCACTTCTTTCTCGAGAGGAGATGGGAAACATGCTCAATATCATTTGATTGAATAGTTGACCCAGCCCCTTGTTGTTTGAAGAAACCCTCCACTTCAATTGGTATTTTTCCACGAAAAGCAGACATGAGATAAGGAATCCAGTGTTTCACTACGATTTCGAATAGCGGTCCCGAATTCAAGTTGATTCTATTTCGCCTCTTCCTCAGAGAAAGACGATCAAGGTTGGGACTTTTTTCACTAATGAGTCTACCTTAAAAATAACGACTAAGATCAAAAAAAGAAACTTTCAATCATGAAAACATACCCGTAGCTTCAATAACCAATCACAATTGCAAATATTATGTGCTTCAAGTGATGAATGAAAGGAAATAAACAAAAGGGAGAAGACTTACAAAGGTACGCTCTCGCGAAAATTCAGGTAAAGACCTTTTCTGTTTGAAAGAAATGGAAAAGGAACGAGTCAACAGAAAACTCAAAATAAAATTTTAGAGTAAACATGCCCGTGTCAGCCTCCTATTGGGATTAATGTCTGAATGAATATCCAGTGCATATTAAGAAGCAAGAGGTAGTTCCTAAAGTATGTCCAAAGAGATATTAAGTATCTCAGTCTCTAAACAGCCTATAGAGTTCACGAAATTCGAAAATATATTTTTCCTCAGTTGAGGACTTCGAAAAGACTTTTATCAAAGAAAGGTTAAATCAAATCCTCAATAAGTCCCACTTAATCATCTATGCGCTTTTGATCCAACCATACCCTTAGGAATTGGAAAGAATAATTCACACAAGTACCATATCGCAATATCAAGATATTTAAACCAAGTAGACAAACTTTGAAGCAACATAAACAGCTTGTGGGAACAGAAATCATTATAGCGCCAAAAGTTATATTTAACTCAACTCTTAATTATTGCAGAAAGGAATGCTAAATGTACTAACCTTGCAATGCAACTGAAATATGGAGAATACAGTTTCATCTTCAACTACAATCCCAGCATGCTTTCTGGTCAGAACCACCCACTACAGAAAATTAAAGACATTAATAACAGGCTAGAAAATAGGCAGTTTCCATATTTCTGATTTTATTCATATATCCTTCCGTCAGTAAAATGTCTGCTCCGGGAAGAAAAAAAATCATGTGTCACCTGGGATCCTTTCCTTCAGTTGTCAACAGATATCGCAGGATGCATTTTTGGATTGTAATGACTTTCTTTTTTATCAGCAAAACTGCAACCACAATTGATATTTAATGAGGTCCGGCTAATCCTGTTTTGAGGAAAAGAAGGTATCATTGGAGTCAAGAAAGACAACACAAAATGAAAATTAGCCAAATATGCTTTGAAAATATAGCTCAATCCATATTTTCAATTTTTTATCAATCCAGTTCCAAATGTCACTAGGGAACTTTTAAAAGCTTCTGCAGCCTTAAAGCAGTGATGAATCTAATTTAACCAAAGTATTTTTTAACTTTATATCATCATAAAGGAAACTTAAAAACCACAAGACAGATGATACAAAGACATTATATTGAGATTGGAGCAATTTCAAAATTTCAGCCTATGAGTACAAGTAGTAGAGCTTGACCGGATTAGAACAATCTTGGTAGAGAATGATTCACCAATGTAACTAGAGTTGATAGTCCTGTTTTAGAGAAGAAGCTTATTCGAAGAGCTATGAGGGCAGCACAGATATAAAAATTATCTAGGGTGCAAGGAAAATAGCTCATTTCATCTTTGTAGTTTTACCAGTCCCACTTCGAATCTCAACATCAGTCCGTATTCCAAACAAAACAATATTGAGGCTTTGCCCCCTGAATACACTCAAACATAGATATTACCTTATTTATTAATTTATCTCAAACCAAAATCCAGAATTGGCCATTTAAGATATAGATGGAAAAAGAAGTATCTTATTGTCAAATGCAGACATGCCTGCATGATATATTTGGAAGCTCACCTTGTGAATTTCTACATCAGATGTTTGGTTTAAACCAACAATATAAATATTCATCAACAGAGCAGCAACTATAGCCTGCAAAATACAGAGTGGTGCTTGGGTTAGAATCAATAAAGTTACTATATTGATAGGTAACAACAAATATCGTTAATATACCTCTAATAAACCAACGAAAAATAAAGGGGAAAAATCCGATAGTTTCTCAACGGCAAGTAGAGAAACTGAGACAATGCTAAGTGTCTGGTCATGGGAAGAGAGTATAAGTGACTTCAATTGGAAAAACCAGCATGCCAAATACAAGGTGCCAACAAGAGCTATGCAACATAACTGTTCCTATAACCGTATGAGGCCTTGAAAACCTGTAGAAAGCATCAAAGGCTTGTTGCACTGGACCTGGGCTCTTAAGAGGTCCAGATTCAAGAGAATGCCCTGAAGCTGAATTTACTACGTACTTCCTCTCACACTTTGGATTTAATGTAATTCTTCTTTTTGCCAACATTTTGGACATGTTGCTGCCTCGAATTTTGACTCCGCAGACATAATCTCTCCGCTATTGAATGGAGTCTTTCAGCATTGCTCAAAGGTTTACATTTAGAATCATAGCCTGCTATAGCAAAACCAATTAACGGTGTCACAATGAGAGACTACTGATTGCATCAATTCAAACTCCAGACCATCATTCTCATAAACTTGGAAATTCAAGAAAAGTGGGAAAGGGATCTGATTACGAATACAAATAGCCATCATACATACACCTCAAATTCGAAAAAGTATCAATTAAGATCTCCGAGTCATCTACGTATAACACCCTAAAAAGAGCCCTTCAATTTTTCACCACAACATACACCCTTCCGCCGCTGCCCCAGTAAAAAGTGGTAAAACAAGGAAATTCACACGTACCTCTGGGAAAAGCATAACTCGGGTGCAAAGGGAAATGAAAACGAAGACTTTTGAAAAGACCCAATTAACATAGACTCCATTTCATCAAGAATTTAGCAGTCGGCAACAACTGTTGTTCGAAATAATAAAAGTATCGCGCTCTCTCTCACTAAGAGAAGGGGGGAAGAGTGAGAAAGCCTCAGTGGTTGCATGTCGAGCACTTGGTACTTTCCCCGAGGAATGGTATCGACGTCGTTTTGCAGGCGCGATCAAGAGGGCGGTGGAGCTTGGAGTACTTGCAGTCGGACTTCTGGAGGGCGCAGTGGTGGAGGAACTGAAAAATTGCCATCACTATCAAATTTTTCAGGCGGTGGGAAGGAGGTGGTGGGCATGGAGGGATGGGGGAGGGTATAAGTGGGATGAATTCGCGGTATTGTCGGCGTTGAAAGAAATAGAGAAATCAATCTTTATATGTACAAGGATCATGAAAAGTCAACATCTTCCCTCCCAACTACAGTAGCGATTCGCACATGCATTCTTGGAGTAAATCCATCAAAGATTGAAAAAAAAGGAGACAGGGATTTCATGTATTAGACATATCTACAATGCGCATATAACACCAAAGATGAATCAAGCACAAAACCTGATAAATAATTCGACATGTAGAAAGGTGGTGGATAGATATGCGGACTTATGTCGGCGGGGCGGTGGGAGGTCATTGCAATCTTTATCTAGCCGTGTCTTCTACTTCTACTCAATTTGAGGTGTTTGAGAAAAAAAGAAAAATAAGTTAAAATATAACAGAAGGGAGGTGGGAGGGCAGTGAGGAGGGCGGTATTGAGTTTTTGTCGCATGTGGTAACAGCTCAATTTGAGGTGTTTGACAAATGTAATTCTTATATATAGATAATCAATATTGCGTTGTATTCCCAATTTTCAAAAATATCGTATCCCGTATCTCATATCAATATCATATATGGGGAAATGTTGAAAAGGGGACCCCTAAACTTTAGTGTCAATTCAATTGAAAAATGTGAGCACTAATTCCAAGCTTAGTGTGGGCAAATAAACAGAGCAAAACACATGGCGAGAGGACAAATTATTTTGTGTCATTAAACTGTTGGATTAGGTCAATCCTCTGGGCGCCTAGTTGTTCGATGACGTAAGCCATTTGAAATAGATATTAAACATTTTATCAAACAATTAACGTTGTAATAGAAAACTGCATTCCCTAATATTTAATAAATCATATGGGTTTTCCCAAGATCGATAATATACTTTTTATAATGGCAAAAAGCCAAGCTTCTTGACTTTTTAAATTAGGCGAGCATCGACATGTTTATAGCTTCGATCCATGTAAAAATGCATGATCTTATAATTAATGGTTTGGAGCCGATCATCACAATTCTGAGTTAAATACTCCATCCGTTTCATTTGTCTTATCTCATATTTTTAATCGGGTTATTTCACTTCAAAAATGGCAAATTATTTACACATAACTATAATACTCTTAATTTTTTTTTTTAAGGCTCACTCATTTACACACAATTTTTTATTTTCCTTATTAATAGTGCTGAAATGAAGCGAGACAAATTCAATTAGAAGAAGGATGTAAAATTTACGATTAGGTCGAAATATAAGTTTGATTTTATAAGAGTGAGTGATTTGGGTTCAATTTCTTAAATTAAGGATTGAGGACAGGAAGGAGCAAAGCTCCCCAAGCTGTCTGGAACTCATATGGTCAGATTCGATTCCTCTCAACATTATTTACGTAATAAATTTGCATGATTCCGACAGCCAGATCAATTTGCGCATTACGAGGTATGTTTATTGTTATTTTATTATTTCTATTTTCCATTTTAATTGGAGAAATAAAATGCTCTGCTGCCACTAAAATTTGGTGCATCAAGTCTGAATCATAGTATTAATTATCAACTAATTTCTGGTTTTTTTTAAAAAAAATTATAATTTGAGATGGGCTTTTGATGTAAATAGATCTTGGGCCTTTGCCCATGAGGTGTGAAATAGGCCAATATCCCATCACATGACTAAACCCCACCTTTTGAAGGCTAAAATTCTGGCATTGTCATCTATTATTCTCATTGGCACTCAAACCATCTCAAACCCGCACATAAGCACTTATTTTCGAATATAAACTCAAAAAAGTTGTTGATAAATTCCCGAAAGCGACCTTAAATTGTATCTAGAAGTATTAATACAGCAGAAATTACAGCAACACAAAAACATAATCAAGAACAAGCAAATGCTTCTGCATTTGCACTTAGTATGTGTAGCCCTTAACAAACATACCTTTCTTAGCATCTTCGCTCTCGCCCTGCGCCGAGTACTTCCCCAACTGTGCCGACGAGTTGGCCTTTGCGCGTACCAGAAGTGACTTCTGTGCAGCCTCTATATTCTCCGGCCTTCCTTGCCATGTCTTCAGCACTGTGTTCTGCAATGCCCGTGCATAAGAGAAGGAGACGTGCCACGGGTTGGGGCTTTGGTTCATCGCGTTCAGGTTCAGAGTCGCCTCCACCTCCGACTGTCCTCCCGACAAGAACTACAACCGTGAAAAGACAAATTAGGTTTCACTCCACAAAATTAAACCAGTATGTAACTAATTAATAAGGATTGTAGGTATTATTAATTACCATGATTCCTGGGACGGCAGGAGGGACTCTCCTCTTGAGCATGGTGAGGGTGTAGTTGGCAATGGTTTCTGCAGAGGCCTTCTCTTTGTGCTCGGCTCCCGGAGTTACCATGCTAGGCTTGAGGAGAATTCCTTCGAAGGCAACATTGTTCTCTGCTAAGTAGTAGAAAACCTCTGCCCATACTTGCTCCGCCACTTCAAGTGTCCTGTCGATGGAGTGGTCACCGTCGAGAAGAATCTCGGGTTCCACAATAGGTACGAGACCATTATCCTGCATGTTATCAGATATTATCCTAACCGCAAATGTCATGACAAGAACTATACTTGTTTCTGTTGTTCTCATCATAGTTCTGAAGCAACTTAAACAACTTGAACATAATGAGCATATATACTAAAATAAGAGATAAGATGAGAAGAAATTGTTCGAACCTGAGAAATAGCAGCATAACGGGCAAGGCCCCAAGCTGCTTCTTTAACAGCCAAAGCAGAAGGACCACAGGGTATGCTTACAACAGTTCTCCTAAAGTATTTGGATACAAGGTTGAATAAGTCAAGTTAACTGCATATTGATATCCTACAAGAAACTGAAAATTTTAGTTCAAATTACAAAGTACCATTTTGCAAAACGAGCCCCTTGTTTATAGTATTCAGCAGATCGAGAAGCCAATCCATCTAGTCCCTGGCACCAAGATTCGTTGTTTGATCCAGGTAGGGGGAACCAAACCCTGGCATTGGAAAATAACCAAGTAAAAGGATTGAGCAAAATGGAATTTACAAATTATGTTGTGGTGTCCTAATGTCCGATGCATCAAGCAATTAGGTGATTGTAGAAAAAGACGTAAGAAGACATAATCTGCAGTACTGCAAAAAAAATTGGCACTACTGAAAATTCAAAATTCACCTTATCAACTTTGATACCAGGTACAATATTCTCATCATGCAAACAGTCAACAAACTTCTTTCCATCTGTGGTTGACTGGTAAAGTGTCTCCTCAAACATAATAGCACCAGAAATATATGAACCCAGGCCAGGGGTGGTCAACAGGAGTTGTCTATAAGCCTGTCGGTTTGTTTCCGTGTTGTCAAGTCCAATGGAGGCCAGCCTCTTTCCGCAAGTTGCATTCGATTCATCAATTGCAAGGATTCCACGACCGGGAGATGCAATTGATTTCTAAACCAAGAAGATAAAACAAATAACTTCAGATAGAAACCTCAACAGAATGTCACAAAAGCCTCCATGAAATTTTAACCAAATCACCTTTTAAGTATATATAGAACAAAAGTACAATTTATTATAATGACTGAAGCTGCTAATCAATTACTACTAATTCAGCTTCCCAGAATTTAAAAAAATTGACAAACAACTAAACTGCCAACAATCAATCAAACATAAAGTGATATATGATCTACCGGTAGTGGTATGAACAATCAATTCGGTTTTCAAAGGAAATGATCATGAAACTAGACATGACAAACAAATCTGAGACTGAATCAAAGTATCAAATAACGACAAGAGAAAAAGAAAAACAACATATATGCAAATTTGCAGTAACAAAGCATGCAAAAACACAATTTATGAGAAGAACTACACTAATAGCGATCCTATTCCTAGCACATTAACACAAAATTCGAACCGGCAGAAAATTCAAAAATAGCCTACGCTAAAATCAGACTCTATATCACGCATATTCAGTTCATTTCAACACAAAAGCCGATGAGAAACACTTACGGCGGTTTTGACGAGCTCGTCCGTGTAAGATCCCGCGCGGATGACAGAAAGGCGGCGGCTGGGGAATCGCGCCGACGATCGGCTCGGATGAACGGGCGACTGCTGCCCTGCGATCCACGATGAGGCGGCGGCGTTCAGTTTGACCACACTAGAGCAAGTCATCTCTTCGCTCAACCAGTACAGGAGTAGCTCTAGCGCCGAAAATGGGAGTAGAATATCAGCGGAAAGAATGAGAAGGTCTTATAGGTTGTATCGAAGAGTAGTGGTCAATAAAGGACAACTCCTCATGCTGTCCACCAAACACCAACCCCCTTCTCTAGTCTCTACCTGTGCGTCCGATGCCCCTTCTACCTCTTCATGGGTTGGTGGACCAGTAACTCTGCTACTAAAATATTAGGGCTAAAAGGAGAAGATGAAATATGTTTATTAATTAATAATTAATGAATCTAATGTTAGGTTGAAATAAATTATGCAAATTAGCACAAATAATTCCTAATGTTAGTTAGTTTGGATGAATTTAGGGGTGTAACGGTTCGGTTCGGTTTGGTTTTTTATGTATTTTAGAAATCGAACCGAACACATATAAATGGTTCGGTTCGGTTCGATGGGTTTTTCAATATCGGAACCGAACCGAATCGAACCGCTTATAAATGGTTTGGTTCGGTTCGGTTCCTCGGTTTACCTTTTTATTTTTTTATTTATTTTTTAAATCCTAAATAATGCAAGAATAATAGTTTGTAGGGTTTCACTCATTCCAAACTCATAAGTATAGAGTTGTTACTCCTTTCTATTCATTTATATAGATTAAAATTGATCTTAACTTAAATATAATATCTAAATTCAATAATATTCTCATATAAGAAGGACAAATATTAAATAAAAAATTAAAAACTATGATATTGGTTCGGTTCGGTTTGAACCGTTCAAAAATTCTTGGAACCGCAAACCGAATTGAATGTAAACGGTTTCTAAAAAAATAAACCGAACCAAACCGCGAAACTGAACCGAACCGCATTTTTCGGTTTGGTTCAATTCGGTCCGATCGGTTTCGCGGTTCGGAGCGGAACCGCTTACACCCCTAGATGAATTGGTCATTAATTTATCTTTTTAACTTATTGATCCCCAAATTTTTCTAGTTTTTATAAATTGGTCAACCGTTAAAATTCGCATTAGTTGAGACATCTTTTAAAAAATAATAATAAAATAATTCAAGTGCATTTTTGAAATAAAATATACTGGGACCAATTTATCCAAAATTTATGAATTAACTTAGGTTTAAAATTACTGAAATAAAATTTGTGATCGCCTCCCAATTCCCTCCCCCGTGCCGTTTTAAGGGGGTGTTTGCAATAGCTTAAACTTTTTTTAAGTGCTTAAATTAAGGAGAAGTTGGTAAAAGTGGCTTATTAGAGAATTTGGGGTGTGTTTGTAAAAACTGCTTAAAAGAAGAAAAAGTTGAAAAAATAGTGTTTGCAAAATTTATATTGTAGTAGCTTATTTTGAAATTTTATAAGTAAGATGTCAAATCATAACTTATCCGAAATTACAAATATGCCATTAAGTTGGAGAAGTTGGTTAAAACCAACTTAACCAACTTCAACTTATTCAACTTAAATGTAGAGAATTTTGAAGAATTTAAGTTGTTGAAAACACTCAAAATCAACTTTTCCTTAAATTAAGTCATAAGTTGAAAATTTAAGCGGTTGCAAACACCCCCTAAGCCGAGCAGCATTATCCAAATCACGATATTTTCCCTACATGTTAACAAGTGAACTAAAACAACATCAAACTCCACATCGAGAATCATCGTCAATCAAGACTTCAAACAAGCACCAACCACTAACAAACGGATCCCACCTCAATACTTCATCACTTTCAGTAGCTTCCCTCTTCAAGAACTCTTTGAATAAAACCAGAGCCACACACGATCTCCCATTTCTTGCATACCCGTGAATCGTCGTGCTCCACGCAATTCCATTCTTTTTTGGCATTTCAGCCAAAACCGCCGAGCAACGTCGAACTCACCCGCTCTGGCCAGTCCAGACACCATCACGTTCCAAGAAAACTCACTTTTGGAGGGAATTAAATAAAAGAAGTCCGATAAGTGAGTTTTGTGACCTGACTTAGCATATCCTTCGAGAAGAGTGTTCTAAGCGAAGGAATTTCTTTCAGGCATCTCATCGACCAAGTTTCGGGCTTCCTCCGTTCTTCCGCACCTAGCGTACATTTTGTTGGGTTATGAGTCAGTAGATGATACTAAGCAGATCATCGGGTTAAAATAATATTGGGGGAAATCGTAGTAAGTATACTATGGAATTGAAGATCCCAAAACCCACCGATATCGTGAGTGTAAGTGTCGATAGGATTAGATGATATAATAGGCTGGGATCTGTTTTGATTTTCTATCTTTCGTGTCTATGTCCTGTACGGGGTAAAATGTTGGACTGAAGTTACTTTCCAGAACCCCACGTCATCATTGTAAGAGCTTGTGTTCTTAAGTCATCAACCGATCTTCACCTCAGCAGAAGACATTGTATCACCGACGTACATCGCAGAAGAACCTTACAAAGCTCGGCACCTTCGGAGTCAACAACTGATTACACTCATTAGAATATCTTATCGCCCGACTCGCACGAAGAAGACAAGAGACCGCATCAAGTCTACCGTATCCAACAGAAAACGACCCAAACTATTAATGTTACTCGAAAGTCAGCAAAATATCATACGAGGATAAGTGAGAGTCAACTCCGATGTCTGACACATCTCACCTACCACAAACCTCGACCAATGAGAAGCCGTCAACGCAATACCTGCTCTGACCAACTAAAGCTGCTCTCATGAACAGTGATCAACAACTCTGCTGCAACAATTTGAATATATGGCCGTTTTTCTTGGAAGTTTGTGACACGTGGCATCGTCCTCTCCAACGGGCAAATGCCTGGGTCACGACTATAAATAGAGAAGGAAATCCGAGCTCTACGCACGGGAAATCAAAAAAGGGACAAACAGTTAAGCACTCAAACACTCTAGCGCATTCAAGATAATCCAGCGAAGAACTTGCTCAATAGAATACTCTTAGTTCTTCTCTCTAGAGTTCTTTAGATCCCTCTTCTCTAGCTAAGCTCAACGTCATATCTATAGCTTAGAAAGTCGAAGGAGTTCACTTTTAGTGATTGTTCTTATTGTAAGAACTCCTTCTAGTTGGAGAAATTCCCCTCCCCTTCAAACCTCGATTTGATTTGTAAAAGTCGCTAAGGACTATAACTTAGAAGCGGTCCGTCCAAAGCCGCGATTCCTTTGGCCGAGGCTTGCTCAGATTAATCAACAAGACCTCCTGTTCAAGCAGACCGTGGACGTAGGATCTTGCGTATCCGAACCACATTAAAAATTGCTTGTGTTGTTTATTGTTTTATCGCATTGCATACAAACTGATTACAAAATCATATCTTGCATAAAATGTATTCATAAAGGGCACTAGCCAAAACTATTTGACTTGTGAAAATCACGTTTTCAAACTGAGACGAATCTCCAGGCCCCACACTATTCCGCACTAAAGCTTTCGACTGAGTTTCAAGTACTGACAAAAGTCAGTAGGAAAGCTCAGTAGTTGGCTCACTCTCTGACCCGTGATCGAAGGTTATTATCTGGCACTGTTCATTAGTTGCACCAAACAGCTCAGCTGTCCTTCGGTTTGAGAAAAAGAAACAGTACTCACGTGTATTCACCCCCCCCCCTCTACACATAACTCTCGTCTCTGGACCAACAATTGGTATCAGAGCCTCGGTGTTCTTCTGATCATCGGTTCTGTAACTACTGGTCTTCTCGAACAGATCCTGAAAACGTTTTTCACTGCACAAGCATCTCTTCATACATCCTTATACTCTCGCTCACAATGTCTGATATGTTAGGTATTAGGATGGTGCCGATGTTCTCGATAGAGAATTATATGGTATGGGCGCGTGAGAATGGAGGCGCACCTAACATCGGGCCGGATGACAAAGCACGACGGATGTCCTTGAGACAAGACCCATCATTCCCATGATAGACAAGCATACAATTTGTCTGCGGGAGGTGTATGAGCACAAAGCCGGTGCTAAAGTTGCAAAAGACAAATCCGCCTTCACGCCGTAAGAGAAAAAAGCCGCACAACCTCGACCGAGTTGCGCGTAATGTAATCCCGACTACGCTCGCCGATTCACACCTCGGGAGGGTGCAAGACTGCAAGACGGCTAAAGAACTTTGGGACGCCCTGGTTGTATTGAGCCAAGGAACCCCACAGATTAAGGAAAACAAGCTCGAACTAGAGCTACAAAAGTTCGATGCATTTGCCATGGAGCCCAACGAGACCATTCACGAGCTAAGCGTCAGATTCACGAATCAGATCAATGTGATCAACGGGCTGGGGAGGACGTTCACCAATAAAGAGATGAACACAAAGATTCTGAGAGCGCTACCTCGACTGAAGTGGCTTCCCTTTGCTACTTATTTACGTCGCTCAGATTTTAATGCTCTAACTCCTGATGTTATCTTTTCAGAATTAAAAATGGAGGAATTTGAGCATAGCCTACCCCAACGATGTTCAAGTGCTCCAGCTGACACACAAATTGATCATGCTTTTAAAGCAACAGTCAGCAAAACTGGAGTCAAACCCATTTCTTCCAAAGAAGGCAAGAGCCTACGCAGTAAGCAAAGTCCACCGAGACATCCGGCACCGACCAACTAGCACCGATGGCTCTCAAATATCAAAGAGAAAAAGAGAGAGTCGAAAGCCGAAGAAATACCACGTAGATTCTCCCTCGGTAAGAAAGATTATCGAAAAAGGGAAGAATCTAAATCAACTACCGATTGCAGGGAACACGCAGCTCGCCGCTAGTCCATCCAACGACTCAACCGGAAAGAGCAGCAGATCGACTGTGTGTTACAACTGCAAGAAAGAGGGATATTATCAGTACGACTGTCCCGAACTCTCAGCTGCTCAAAAAGCAGGACGGCAGGCCAGACGCGAGAAATTTGCCCGAAGGAGTCAGGCCTACATCGCCGGAGAGATATCCGATGACTCAATTGAGGAGGATACATTCATGTATTCTTCTGAAGACGAAGCTGCATTTGTCGCCGTTGAGATCGGAGAGACAGATCCCGAAGCAACCGCACATCGTCTCGATGGCCGGAGAAGAGGCTGAGGTAAATTCTAAAATTAATATAACATCTTCTTCACATAGCACACACGACACGTGCTCGGTCACAGATGAACCTCTAGATGTAGTACAAGCCTACGATGATCTACTAGAGGAGCATATTCAACTGAGCAGAGAGTTCAGACAGTAACCATTCGAGAACCGGAACAGGTAAAGGCCGAAAATCGAGACTTTCTTCTCGATTGTCGTGTCTCTACCGAGTCGAGAATCTTGTTGTGAGACTCAAGGAAGAGATTAAATCTCTTATGACTAAGTCTCGACTTCAAGAGACTCCGGATATCGCCCGACCAAGGACAATTTCGAGAAAGATATCGAAATAGTCCGACTCGACCGAAGCTCGCAGAAGTTGAAAATGATTATGAGTCACTTCGAAGAAGTGATGAGGTCTGGCGAGGACTCGATGACCGAACAAAGACCCTAGGAGCTAAGGAGAAGTTGGAAAGCATGCTTAGAGCTCAAAGGCCAACGGTCATAAAAGAAAGACTTGGCTACAATCATGAAGCTTCCACTTCAACGTCAAAAAGCTCGTAAATGTTGGCCGATAGTTCGTCAGAGGGAAGGTTCAGTGCCACCGACTCAACACCTCGAGCGAAGAATAAACGAGAAGATGATCGCACCTCGCCCGAGCAACAAAAAGCTACTGACCAGAGGTTCTAGCCCCAGGACACCACGATCAAACTCGGGTGGGGAACCAAGAAGGTCATATGGGCATAACAAAGACAATGAACCGCTGTATGAGCATCCGGCACAGTATGGTTCGTACTACTATGAGCCCAGGGTGAGGAGGAGCACACAGCCTAAGAAGAAGAAAGCTCCTGAACCCAAAACAGCCAGAAAGTCAGTATCTCCAAGTCTTGTGAAGAAGAAAGCTGACAAGGTTCAGAAGAAGAAGTCTCAGACTTCTAAGGTCCCGAGACAAATCTGGATTCCGAAATCACCCACTAACACCTAAGGACCCAAACTGAACCAAAGGGTACCTAAAACTGTTTCTGTTTTGCAGGTGCATAAGGACCATTGGATAGTGGAAAGCGGCTGCTCAAGACACATGACCTATCAAAAGAGCATGTTGACCAACTACGTACAAGAAGATGGTCCCAGAATTGAGTTTGGTGACAACTCTAAAGGCTATACAAGGGGATACGGAACACCGAACATTAGAACCGCTTCAGCCCTTGAGAGTAACATATGTTGAAGGACTTCAACATAATCTCCTTTCTCGTCACCAACCCCGTGACAATCGAATAGAGTTATCTTTGACGCTGGTTTCTGTGATGTTGTTGACAAATCTATAGGGAAAACAGTGTTATCAGGCTCGTGGAGGAAGAATATCTATGTTGCAAACTGGAAAACCGTAGAACCCGAGGCTTGCTTGCTTGCGCACGTACAAAATCTAGTGACAAGGCGGGATGGCTATGGCACAAGAGACTCAAACCACCCGAACTTCAAAACTATGAACAAGTTAGCCAAGAACTCTAAAGTCGAGGATCGCCCAATGAATCGTTTATCAAAGATAGAAATTGTGAAGCATGTTTGAAGGGTAAGCAGACAAAGAACAGCAATCCACCAATCCCGTCACCTTCCACCGATGGAATCCTTCAACTACCGCACATGGACTTATTCGGGCCGCCTCTCCAAATGACTATAAGAGGCAAGAAGTATGCCCTCGTCGTTATCGACGATTATTCAAGATATACGTGGGTCATCTTCATAGCCAACAAATCGATGTCACGACCGAGTTACCAAAACCGCCGAAAAAGCTCAAATGTGGAAAAGGACATCAAGATTCGTGAGAATTCGCTCGACGTGAGGAACCGAATTTCTCAACTCGCAGTTAAGGAGTACCGCAAAAAGGAAGGAATTAAGCACGAGACATCGCAGCCCGCACCCCTCGCCAGAACGGACTTGCCGAACGCAAAAACAGAACACTTAAAGAAGCAAAGCAAGAACGCTCCTAGAAGACTCCGACTACCCTCTAAGTTCTCGGGCGCATGCCTACCGACACCGCCCCGCTACACTCGTAATCGCTCACCGCTTACACAAAGAACACATGAAGACACCTTACGAATTATGGAAAGGGAGAATTCCTTCTATTTCTCAATTTCATATTTTTGGTTGTCCTCGCTTTATCCACAATAACGGGAAAGATCGGTTGAAGGTCTTTGACAAAGAAATCGATCAAGGAGTATTCTTAGGATACTCTCGAGTCAAGAAAGCCTTCGGAGTCTTTAACTATCGGACTCTTTGCGTGGAGGAAAGCCCTCATGTTGTCTTTGATGAGTTTGTTACCGAGGATAGGAAATCTAACAAGACAAATACCGAAGATGTCAGCAGCCGGCCTACGTGATCTCGCACTAAACGACAAAGCCGAAAAGATCCAAAGATAGTTAGGATGATGAGTCGACGATGAGGAAATTCAGCACCCATCCCACAGTAACGTAGCCGACCCGGTTGATTCTATCGAACGTAATCAACGACAGTAACAACGGTCGATGAGGAAGCCCCAAAGTGGTAACCGAGACCTCTACCGAGAATATAAACTCGGTGGGGAACAACCATCGTTCCCGAGCTAAATGCCCCCGAACCTCGGAAACTCGTAGATCCTAACCTTCTTATCGAATCGCTAAGCCAAAGAACAACACGACCGAAATGCCTAATACACATGTCGACCGTGCGTAAGTAGTATCGAAGAAGAAGCCGACTCGACGTTCACGGCTCGACGCTCACTCTTCGATCTTATTATAGGAGATCCATCAGCAACGATCGGGACGAGATCTAGATTAAGTCAAAGGAGAAAGCTCACATTATCCTTGTTTCTTGTCTACAGAAGAACCTCAGACAATAGAGGAAGCACTCAATGATGCTGACTGGATCATTGCGATGCAAGATGAGCCGAACCAGCTCGCTTGAAACGAAGTTTGGGGAGCTTGTCGACGCATCTAGACATCGCATGTGATCGGTACTAAGTAGGTCTTCAAGAACAAGCGAGATGAAAACAACGTCATTGTCAGAAACAAAGCTCGACTTGTTGCCAAGGGATACTGTCAAGCAGAAGGAATAGACTTTGATGAAACGTTCGCTCCAGTCGCTAGATTGGAAGTCATTCGTCTGTTCCTAGCCTACGCAACGCATCAGAGATTTAAAGTATATCAAATGGATGTAAAGTCAGCTTTTCTGAACGGCGTACTGAAGGAAGAAGTCTATGTGGAACAACCGCCCGACTTTCAGCAGGGACATCAGGTGTACAGACTTCGGAAAGCGCTGTATGGGTTAAAACAAGCACCCAGGGCTTGGTACGATACCCTATCAGACTTTCTGCTTCAAAAAGGTTTTCAAAAGGGGACAGTAGATCGCACCCTGTTCAATATAAAGTCAGGAGATGACATCCTACTGGTGCAAATCTACGTGGACGACATCATTTTCGGATTCAGAAACGTGACGATATGTCAACAATTCAAGAAAATGATGAAGGAGAAGTTCGAGATGTCTATGATGGGCGAGATGAACTACTTCCTTGGATTTCAAGTAAAGCAATCACTTGAAGGAATATTCATCAATCAAGCCAAATACACTCGAGATCTCCTGAAGAGATTTGGCTACGACTCGAGCAAGCCAGTCAAGATTCCCATGAATACAAATTTCAAAATCGATCTAGACAAAGAGGGAGCTTCTGTTAACTCAACTGATTATAGAGCTATTATTGGTTCTTTATTATATTTAACAGCAACTAGACCTGATATAACTTATGCTGTAGGTGTATGTGCAAGATTTCAAGCGAATCCCAAGCGAAGTCATATGGACTCAAAGAAAGAAGATTCTCGCGATATCCGAAGGGAACACCCGACGCAGGGTTATGGTATCCCGCCGATGATAATCTCGATACCGACAAAGTTATTCTCGATACCAATTATGCGGGATGCGGGATAGATCGAAAGTCAACTTCTGGAACGTGCCGGTTCCTAGCGCAAAGAAGCCGATATCTTGGTTCTCAAAGAAACAAAGATTCGGCGGCAACGCCCACTACCGAAGCCGAGTACATGGCCGCCGGAAGTTGATGTGCCCTGCATCCTTTGGCTTCGACAACAACCCGCGAGATTATGGTATAATTCAATATGAAGTGCCCATCTATCGTGACTCCACCAAAGGCGATTGCTATAACTCGTAACCCAGCTTCTTCATACGAGATGCAAGCACGCGGATATTCGACACCACTTCATCAGAGATCATGTCGAGAAGAAGGACATCAGAATGGAGAAAATCCATACTGACAAGCAAAGGGCAGACATACTGACCAAACCACTAGCTGAGAATAGATTCAAAGAATTATCAGTTGAGCTAGGTCTACTGGATCCTACTGAATCGTGTCAATAACAATTGGTATCAGTAGAAAGCAATAATTGGTATCAAGTTTGGGAAACAGTACGACAGGTCAGAGGACTCGGTACTTGATTCAGTCGGGTGAATCAGATGGTACACAGTAAGGGGGAACGTGTCTATCAGCACATTATATGTCCTCCTGAGTTTAAACGGTAACCAGTTGATCGTAAAGTCAGCTGAAGAGGTTTGCGTAGTTTTATATACTTAACTTTTATCAGAAGCATGCTCACGTTTAATATATCAGTCGTTTGCACTCAGTAGTTAATGAGCATTTATTTTCCGCCATTAATTTTTAAGGTTTAAGTCAGTAGGACACCGTTCTCATTTAAAAGATTTAGACTTTAATGCTGCCTGCAACGCATTTAATGCATGTCTTCTCACCTTACCTTAACTGCGCATATCCTACGTGGGTCTAGATTAGAGGCGACCTAAGTAATCATTCCGTTTATAACATCAAATCACAACCGTCATTAAAATGCGAGATTGAATTTCAGGCGTTGGATCAAAATCGATTGATATGCATATCTTATAAAATCTCTCGATCACCACTCTAATCTATCTTTTTTCGCCATTTTCATTCTCAAGGGCTTTCTACATTCAGTTTCTCATTTCCTCTTTAACTGCTCTGCATTTCTCTCAAGCTCTCTGTAATACGGTAACTTTCATTATTCTCTACTTAAAACCTTACTGACTTACTCTATTTTCAAGTGCTAACAAGTTTTTTGCAGATAATCATGGCGATTGTACTGACCCCACCGCAAGTTGATGAGATCATCAAATCAAGGATTCAGTTCCAGCCGATGATGGCTCTTCATCAGGCTAAGCTTCCATACCTTGAGCCTATCTACACGGCTCTGGAAGCGTCAGGCCTTGGGCTTCTTGTCGCAAAGCATCCCAAGGCTTATCTTCCTCGACAAGTCGCAGAGGTTTACTACAATTGGAGATCAGAAGAGGATACGGACGGGGAAGTATCCCAGTTCGCTTATATGAGGGAGGTGACCCCTTAGAAGTGGGAGTTCGATCACCATAACATCGATATCCGGGCTGCGCTGCAAGCATCGTTCGATCTTCCGGCCCACGGAATCTCCCCAGTTGGATATAAGGAGAAGGAGTTGAACTCCTATGTCCACCGGTTCTGCGGCAGAGATGACATTACGTTCAAATCCGCGCCGCCAAAGAACCAGCCTTCTTCTACGAGTACCGCGGACTCGCTTACATCATCACACATATACCGACGAGCTCCGCCGGCCTCCTTCGATCACCGTCAAAGCCACGTCTTCACCTGATGATGATCATAAAGATGGAGTCCGAGTCAACCGGACCGAATACTACGTGGCCGAGCTTAAGTGCTCGAGCGCAAAAGTTTGTCGCCACACCCTCCGGAGAGAGAAGGCCGATAAGTGTGGGCAACCGCTATACGGGACAAAGATATCCATACCGATCGAAGACTCGCATCGAATCATGCAGCCTTTGCTAATTCACGATACTTCGACAAAGCAAGCTCATAAAGTTCAAAACAAGAGCCCCGCCGAGAAATCGGCCTGACGAGGCCGCCCGCACGTAAGAGGATCACGACCGACCCGCCCCCTCGTGCCGACCCACCCAAGAAGAAAAGGCTCACTAAAGGCCGGAGCGTCCGTGGCTCCAAAGAAAGCATGTTTCTCCCCCACCTACTCGGGGAGGAGAACATATTAGACGCGGACACGTGCATTGAAGGTGTCACGCCGAAAGATAAAGTCCAAGCCGCATTAGCTCCGAGGAGACACAGCTGGATGAGGTCGAACCGACCATGGAAACATCTCCCCGAGTGGACGACCATCCAGCCGGCTCATCTCCGAGCCACGGGAGAAGTATCGGCACGCATCCCGAAATCGCCGATCATACGGACCGGTCGATATCGCGATAAGGCGGCGAGGACACGAATGCCGCCGAGATTCTTGAAGTTGGGATATACTCGAAGAGCTCATAATGACTCGGCCAAGCATTGTCCCTACTGACAGAGGAGCAGAGCCTTCAATCAGCTATCGGGTTTGGCGAACCCGCTGACCTGGCATCGTTCAAGGATCTGAGAGCCGCTATGCTCTATCTTCTCAGCTTAAGATCCTCATAACAACACGTCGCCAGCCCCATCGCAGCCATCCCATCACGACGAAGACGACGATAACAATGATGATGTGGATCGTGCACCCAAGGAAGCGGATCAGGGGAGGATCTCGCCGAGGGTAAAACTCCCGGCCGAGAGGGGAAAATCACCACCACCGACGACATCGGTGATGCCCCGCTTGCCTCGAAGCGTAGTCGAGAGCAACAACTCACAGCCTTCTCGAGCGAGAGGCTCGGAACCAGCTCATATCAAGCTCAACCCATAAGTTTCGTGGTCCTCCAGTTCCGCCAATAGAGCCATCGTGAAAGCAAGGAGACAAGAATCGTCTCCTAGCCAAGGACGTACATCCGAAATGGGCTCGAGACACCAAGTCTCAAATCGAGACAAGTTGACAAGCTTGCCAGACGAGGTGAAGAAGGTCGCCGAAGCTCCTACTCCATCTTTCAATATCCGAGAGATAGTCGAGGCCGCCCCTCACAGACTCAAAAAGCGGACTTAGCCGCCGTAGTCGCCTAGCCTACTCAAAGAACAACATAAGACATTTTCTCGAGCAATGACTCGTAGCCTCGCTACCGCCCGCAACAACGATGGATGAATGGAACAAAATGGCACCTCCAGCGTACAAAAAACTATAACCAATCAGGCGGAGGCCCTCAAGCTCATCCAAGCCGAAATGACAGCCTTCCCATGACGAGTCCCTCCCCGAAACTAAGACAGAGATAGGAGCACAAATCAAGCAAATTCGCGTCGAACAAGAGAGGGACCGGGAGCATTATCGCGATGTTGTCAAGGACTTCGAGACCACCGCTACTTCCATTAAATCTATTATCTTTAATCTTGAGAAGGAAGTAGTAGCCATCCGCACTCGCCTCTCCCTGGCTGATGATGCCAAAAAAGGGGGGAAGGAAAGGAAGAAGGAGGTAATAAGAGTGAGGCGGAGGCTCGTGTCGCCGAAAGGGAGGAAGCCGAGGCAAGAACTTTTGCCAAGTGGGGGAAGGTTCAACCGAGCCACTGGAACCACCAAAGACCCCCTCCCGAAATAGTCCAAAGTCCGGCCATCATACCACCGACTCAGTGCCCGAGCAGACCGGGAGGATCTTCCTCACCAAGACATTGAGGAGGTCGCGAGGTATGTGGACCAAGACGATCAAGACGATGAACCACTGCCACCGCAGAGGCCGGGGAAGGAGAAAGCTACTAATGTTACTCCACCGCCTTCCCCGACGCCCAAATTCCGATCTAAAGCGGAGCAGGAGGAGTTCGACAAAAGAGTTGCTCAGCAACTACAGGATCAGCTCGACCTTGAGCATCGTCTTGAAGAAGAGATCCAGAAGGCTAAGAAGCCTAGGAAGCCTGTTGGCAAAATTGCTAAGGGCGCAGCCAAAAAGCTTCTGGATGCTCAGAAGAAGAAAACTCAACAGTCAGCTAATGTTGAGGTTCTCTTCGATACAGACAACATTCCCCTCGCTCAGAGGATGTCAAATGTTTCTAAACTAACACCTGAGCAGGAGGCGGAGGAAAGAACCACCTGGGAGGCAACGCTGCAAGGACTGAATCTCCGGAGAGGAGACATTAGAGCAGCTGCCCTCAGAGAAAAGAAAAGATTGGAAGATCCGGCCAAGATCATCGAAGTTACCGACAAGATGGCCGATGGAACCCGGCCTGATCGAAGAAAAGCATACCTGTGTCGCCCAAATACTACAAGCGAGGTGGTCCGAGAGCCACATATCGAAGAAAACTCCTCACCGCCATGTAGATAAGTGGATACCATGGAATCTCGAACGAGGAAACGGGAGGAACTCAAGATGGAGTTCATCAAAGGGTACTATGTGTATCGCCGCTACCCTACCGAGATTCCGGTTAATCAGTTGTTCGATGAATTCCTTCATCAATCTAACGCCAGACTCAGAGCACAGGTCCATATGATACTTGCCAAGGAGAAGTTGTCATTAGTTGCTCCTGCATTCAGAAGAGTACCTCCTACCAGGACCACTCGTGGTGTTCTATGCACCAAGGAGATCGAAGACGAGGTCGACATTGAAGCCTATCATCACAATCTAAGTTCTCAGCTGCCTGATGACCTCGAGGATATCCAAACCCTTCGTGCCAGGATCTACAAATACTACGGGTTAGATCCTCCTGCTGACAAGTCTGCTGATTTCAAGAACAAGACAAAGAAGTTCAGACGTTAGCAGTAGTCTTCTCATCTCATGTATAGGAGATAGGAACTCGTAACTCATTTCATATATATAATGCCTTCCTTCTTCGGCCGCACAATTACTCATTGCCTTACGGCTTTTGTTTGTGTTATGTTTATCACAACTGATCACTAAAGTGATCTGACACACACTCACACATAATCGTTTCTCTGATGTGCCTATCTGATTAGCTGCTGATTTTTCCTTAAATTATTTGCTCAGTTTTTAATTGAAGTCTTTTTATATCAGTAGTTTAGATCTTAGATTATAGAGGTTTTGGCATCATCAATTAGGGGAAATTGTTAGGTTATGAGTCAAGAGATGATACTCAGCAGATCATCGAGTTAAAATAATATCGGGGGAAATCGTAGTAAGTATACTATGGAATTGAAGATCCCAAAACCCAAACTGATATCGTAGTGTAGTGTCGATAGGATTAGATTATATAATAAGGCTAGACTATTTTGATTTTCTATCTTTCGTGTCTATGTCCCGTACGGGGTAAAATGTTAGGGACCGATCTTCGCAGGAAGTTACTTTCCGTAACCCCACGTCATAATTGTAAGAGCTTGTGTTCTTAAGTCATCACCGATCTTCACCTCGCAGAAGACATCGTATCGCCGACGTACACGCAGAAGAACCTTACAAAGCTCAAGCACCTTCTGAGTCAACACTGATTACACTCATTAGAATATCTTATCAGCTGACTCAGACGAAGAAGACAGAGACTGCATCAACAGGAAACGACCCAGCTATTAATGTCACTCGAAAGTCAGCAGAATATCATACGAGGATAAGTGAGAGTCAACTCCGATGTCTGACACATCTCACCTACCACAAACCTCGACCAATGAGAAGCCGTCAACACAATACCCGCCCGACCAACTAAAGCTGCGCTCATGAAAAAGCGATCAACAACTCGCCGCAACAATTCGAATATATGGCCGTTTTTCTTGGAAGTTTATGACACGTGGCATCGTCCTCTCCAACGGGCAAATGCCTGGGTCACGACTATAAATAGAGAAGAAAATCCGAGCTCTACGCACGGGAAATCAAAAAAGGGACAAACGCTCAAGCACTCAAACACTCTAGCGCATTCAAGATAATCCAGCGAAGAACTTGCTCAATAGAATACTCTTAGTTCTTCTCTCTAGGGTTCTTTAGATCCCTTTCTCTAGCTAAGCTCAACGTCATATCTATAGCTTAGAAAGTCGAAGGAGTTCACTTTTAGTGATTGTTCTTATTGTAAGAACTCCTTCTAGTTGGAGAAATTCCCCTCCCCTTCAAACCTCGATTTGATTTGTAAAAGTCGCTAAGGACTATAACTTAGAAGCGGTCCGTCCGGTCAGCATAGATTCTTTGGCCGAGGCTAGCTCGCATTAATCAACAAGACCTCCCTCGCTCGCACAGACCGTGGACGTAGGATCTTGCGTATCCGAACCACGTTAAAAATTGCTTGTGTTGTTTATTGTTTTATCGCATTGACACACACAACCGATTACAAAATCATATCTTGCATAAAACGTATTCATAAAGGGCACTAGCCAAAACTATTTGACTTGTGAAAATCACGCTTTCAAACTGAGACGAATCTCCGGCCCCACACTATTCCGCACTAAAGCTTTCGATCGAGTTTCAAGTACTAACAAAAGTCGGCAGGGAGAGCTCGCAGTCGACTCACTCTCCAACCCGTGATCGAAGGTTATTATCCGGCACTGTTCATCGGCCGCACCAAACAACCTCACTGTCCTTCGGCTTGAGAAAAAGAAACAAGATGCTCAGGTGTATTCACCCCCCCCCTCTACACCCGACTCTCGCCTCCGGACCAACACATTTGCAAAAGGCGGCGGAGATGCAGCTGGGGGAGGGCGCCGGCGTGGGAGAGGCGGTGGACAAAGGGAAGCGGGAGGGGAGCCACAAATTTTATTGAAGTATTTTTTAATTTTTTTTTAATTTAGTAGTTTTAATCTTAAGTTAATTCAGAAATTTACAAATATTGGATAAACTGACCCGCACATTTTATTATGAAAATGCTCTCGAATTATTTTATTATTATTTTCTAAAAAATGTTGACTAACGAAAATTTTAACTAATGACTTATTTATCAAAACTATCAAACATTGGGACCAACAAACTAAAAAAAAGGATTATGAACCAATTAATTCAAACTAACAAACATTGGAACCATTTATGCCAATTTGTCAATAAATAAAGACAATAATAGGGAAAAAATTATTTTTGGCCCGTTATCTTGATGTCTGATTCATTTTGGCCCGTTCATTTTGGCCGAGTCCAATTTTAGTCCGTTAATTTGACAAATTATTCATTTTTAGTCCGTTTTTACAAAATTAGCCAAAATTTCCAATTTTGGTCCACTAGATTAATAAAAAAATTTAAAAAGTATTTTTAAAATATTAGAACATATTTGTAATAACAATTTCGTCCTATAAATGTCAAGTTTTAATACATTATATTTCAAAAAATCGAAAATGGGGTTGATTTTTTTCTTAATATTAATTATTTTTAGAATTTTCTTAACTATCCGGATCTATCTTCGAACCTGATTTTCTTATATTGTTCGACAAACAAACACAATCAATATTAAGAAAAATAATCAACTACTTTTTGGATTTTTTTATAAATATATTGGGTTAAAACTAAATATTTTTAATATGAAAGACTAAAATTAATATTACAAATATGTTCTAATATTAAAAATGTGATTTTGATTTTTTTTTTATTTATCTACGGACACAAATTAGATAAATTTGGCCAATGTTGTAAAACGGACATTTGCCAAATAAAATGGAATTTTGAAATATTTTTTATTAACCTAACGAACAAAAGTTAGACAAATTTGGCCAACTTTGTAAAACGGACAATTTACCAAATTAACGGACTAAAATTGGATTCAGCCAAAATAACGGATCAAAGTGAAGTGGGCGCTAAGATAACGGGCCAAAAATAATTTTTTTCCACAATAATAAAACCTACAACGAGTCGGTATCAATTTATTTATCTTCTTAATTTGTACGCACAAGTACACAAGTACAATCATAATTTTTTTGAGGTGGTACATTTAGAGTGTGTATAGTTTAGGGCAGTCGGTCGGTACGGGATCGGGATCCCGATCCCAAAATAAGACGAAATCCAATCCCAATACCGATCTCATAGCGGTATTGAAATATCGGTATTTGGAACGGTAAAATTGGGATCGGTATTCGGGATTACCGAAAATTGTATTCCTTTAAAAAAAATTGCCAACACTAATAGACAATAGGATTCTGAACAGCTTCTTGGCCTCCGATTCTTACTCCAGCAGCTGCTTTACCAGGAATCCCCAACACTAATAGCCAATAGGAATTACAATTTAGTGCAGGGAAGCAAGAAAAATCAAAGTAAATTCAATCAGCAAGAACAGAATCGAAATTCCATTTCGGGATTCAGTTCAATTCAATTGCTACTTGCTAGTTACTACTTCCATAGAAGGAAGTCAATCAAGAAGGAGGTATCAGATTGAGCATTAACAAAACCAATGTCAAGCAAAAAACGCCGAAGCTCTTGCCTCTTGGTACAGCCGAGTTCTATGCTTCCGCAGTTCGGCTGCCACCACTGCAAAGGCACCCTCAAGCTCGGCAACTACAACTCCTTCGAAGGGCGTGCTCTACTGCAACTGCAAGTCTGCAAGCACCACTTCGATCAGTTCTTCAAGAGGACCGGCAGCCTCGAATTCGATCAGAGCTTCGAAGGTTCATAATTCTCAATTTCTCATTCTAATTTCTAACGCGGTGCCGCCGAAATAATTTGAGAGTGAGAGAGTCAGAGAGAGACATAGTTTGACCTAATTAATCTAATTAATATTTAATATTATTATTTCATATTAACTTGTTATTAGTTAATATAATAGTTATTATAAATTATAATTATATTTATAAGTGTATAAATGTATTAATTATTTCATAAAAAAATCGGTATTTCGGTAATCCCGAGTTCGGTATCGGTTATCTCGAATCCCGATTACCTTACGAAAATGAATCCCGATACCATACCGTATCCCAAAAAATGGTATTTCGGTATCCCAATCCCGTCGGTTTCGGTACGGGATTGGGATAATCCCGAATCCCAATACCATTTAGACACCCCTAGTTTAGTTAGTTGGAATTAGAGAATTGATTATATAATGCGTTTGAATTAAGGATATGAAAATCATAATCATTAATCGTATTGTCAAAGTTCTAAATTTAAATAATAATTTCAAACACGAATTCAATTGCACATCACAAAAGCATATTTATAACCATATTTTGAAGTAGTTTTTGTTATGTTTAAACTCCTATGTTTTGTTTTGTTTTTTTTTTTTTTGTTTTTTTTGTATAATATGTTAATATATCTTGTGATTAATAATACTACCTATAGGTAGTGTGGCCGTGTGTGGGTAATGTTTCTATTATAATATTTTATAATATTGTATTTATAGAGATAACACATAGTATATCAGCAGTGAATTTAAAAACAAGAGTATACCAGTAATTTTGAAGTTCAATCTGGTTAAATAATCAAATTAAATTGAAGTAGACAACAGATCTGAGTGAACCGATCCACTCGCACCATCTGGAACTTGATTGCCTTTGGACCAATTCTTTACAGAGGTAAAGAGTAACAACTACCATGTATAATGATGAGGACAAATGACTTCCTGTGGTTGGCTCAATGGAGTCTCTGGATCATGAGAAAGATCAGCAGAGTTTAAGTTGGCTTCCTCTTCCTCCCAAGAACAGGAGCAACTTGAAAACGCGGTCCGCCCAACCGCCACTTCTTGAATGCAGCTATTGAGGATTGACCGGCTTCATACACTTCAAAGTTAATTACCAAGACAAAGCCATTAGAGCAGATCCTTTATAAGAGAGAGAACTTTCAATTATGTAACTACTCAGAGATTTTATGGGCTCACATTTGATTTCTTCATTAGTTAGGAGTGTCAAATATTTGGGGGCTGTTGTGAGTGTTAGAGTATGGGCCTTAACCAACACTTCCCTGTATCTTGTCCGAAACGCCACGAGAAGGAATGGCCCTATGGTTCTGTCACCAATGCTGTCATTATAAGCAAGAGAGTAAGATGGCGATAATTTTATCAGACTTTAATCCAAAACTTTTGCAATTAACATGCTCCTACAGTACAAATCAAGAAGTTAGATGGTATCTGCAATGAAAGACACTGCTAGTAACATGATTCGGTTAAGTTAAACATGACAGTGCACCTAAAACTAGATCTGAGCATCTATCATTCTACGTATAAGGTCCCGTTTGTTGGCAAAATTGAAGCATTCATACACATAAGTTGTATCTTAAGGGGAAAGGATAGCTGTTAGATTATGGTTCGATGATACGAAGTTTTTTCTCCCACAAACAAGGCGGCGCCTTGCCCACTCTATTTCATAAAAGACAGAATACCTAATACAAACCGTACCGCCAGTTTTTATGTGATAAGCCCAAACACGTTTTTAACTATTAAAAGAAATACGACTAATAATATGAATTAAAACAGAAAGCAATTTAAATCATGCTGCGCTGCCTTCGTTCCCCATCTTGTTCCTCCTCACATACACCTTCCAAGGTCTCGCTTCGCCCGTCTCATCCTCCCACCCCGATCCTCCTTCCTCGTTCATATCAATTGCCTCACCCTCAAAATTTGTCTTGTCCCCAAGGCAGAACGACGGAAACTGAGAACGTAGCTCTTCCACTTCAACCCACGAAGCTTCGTCCTCCGGTAGATTCTTCCAGCGCACTAACACTTCCCGGAACCGCTGATTTCCCACCGAACGAGTACGAAACTGGAGCGCCTCTTGTGGTTCGAAGCATACTGCCGCATTATCCTCCAACGCTTCTGGTAAAACCCCATCTACTGGATGTTCGCCGATGGCTCGTTTCAGAAGGCTAACATGGAAGACGGGGTGGATCCGGCTGCCTTCCGGGAGTTTCAATTTGTAAGCCACAGCGCCCACTCGTTTCAACACCTCGAAAGGACCATAATACTTAGCTGCCAATTTGGTATACCCACGAGTGGCTAATGAGGACTGACGATATGGACGCACCATGAGGAATACCCGATCGCCGGCTGCATATTGAACGTTGCGGCGATGTTTGTTTGCTTGGGAACGCATGTAATCTTGGGCCCTACGGAGATTGAACTTCAGCTTGTGTAACGCGGCATCGCGGTCTTGGAGAAACTCCGATAGTGCAGCCACCCTGCATTCCTCGGGAATAAACCGATGCAACGTAGGAGGCGGTCGTCCGTAAACCACCTCGAAAGGAGTAGTTTTAGCGGCGGTTTGAAACGAGGTATTGTAGGAGAACTCTGCCCACGCTATCCACCCTGCCCACTTCTTCGGCCGACCGGAAGAAAAACATCTTAGATACGTTTCAAGGGGTCCGGCTCAAGATTTCCGGCCCGACCATCCGTCTCCGGATGATACGAGGTACTAAATTTAAGCCGTGTTCCTTGTGACCGAAAAAGTTCCCCGCCAAAACGAGCCAGAAAAGGCCTCACAATGGATCGCGGGAACCCGTGCAGCTTTACCACGTGAAGGACGAACTGTTCGGCCACTTTCTTGGCTGTCACCGGCGATTTAAGTGGCACGAAGTGACCATATTTTGACAAGCGATCCACCACTACCATAATGCTTGAATACCCGAGGGAAGGAGGGAGCCCAAATGATGAAATCGAGGGAAATGTCCTCCCAAATTAGATCCGGAATGGGGAGAGGCTGGAGAAGTCCCGCCGGGGATCTCGAATCATACTTGGCTTGTTGGCGATTAAACAAGCCGCCACATAAGATCTGATTTGGTTGAACATACCCTTCCAATAAATGCTCCCTCGCTAGACGACGATAAGTTCGCAACGCTCCCGCATGCCCGCCCCGTCGGGGTGGAGTGGAATTCGTGGGAGCAGTTTCGGTATCCAAGAAGAATTCGAAGGTAACACCACGCGACCCTTATAGAACAATCCGCCGCCGACCACCGAAAACCCCACTGGCCCGTTCTGATTTTGCTGGATCTGTTGAATCAGCCCTATAATTTCCGGGTCGCTTTGCTGTTCGGCCCATATCTCCGAAAAATCCGACCAGTCCACACTACTAATGGCGTGACATTCCACCTCCCCTTCGTGTCGTCGAGATAAAGAATCCGCTGCTCGATTTATTGTCCCCGCCTTGTACTCGATCGTGAAATCGTATCCAAACAACTTGATAATCCAGTGCTGCTGGGCCGGCGTAGCTATCTTCTGATTAAGGATGTGACGTAGGCTATGGTGGTCAGTCCGTACCACAAACCGTCGGCCTACCAGATATGGCATCCAATGTTGCACCGCCATAACGAGCCCCATAAGTTCGCACTCGTAGGCCGATCGTGTAGCCACCATATTTCCCAGTGCTTTGCTAAAATAAGCTAGTGGCTTCCCTTCTTGCATGAGAACCGCCCCGATTCCACTCCCCGAAACATCGCACTCAACAACAAATAATTTCTGAAAATCTGGCATTTGAAGAATAGGGGCTAATGTTAGAGCGTTCTTCAGCTGCATAAATGCCTCTTCTGCAGCCGAGGTCCAAATGAAACGGGAAGCATATTCTTTTTTTAGAAGCATCGTAAGTGGGCGTGCAATGAGACCGTAATCCTTAACGAAACGTCGGTAGTATCCCGTCAATCCAAGAAACCCACGGATGCCTTTAACTGAAACCGGACGAGGCCAGGACTGCACCGCACGTACTTTTTCCGGATCCATGTGCACACCATCAGCGGAGATTATGTGGCCCAAATAATTGACTTGTAAACATCTGAAGGAACATTTCTTGTGGTTTGCCTTCAACCCATTTAATTTCAGCACCTCTAAGACCTTTCCCAGATGCACCTTATGTTCCGCCCACGTTTTGCTAAAAACTAGTATATCATCAAAAAAAACGAGGACCCATCGTCGCAGCCAAGGGCGAAAGAGATCATTCATGATCGATTGAAAAGTGGCGGGCGCGTTCGTTAATCCGAAAGGCATCACGAGGAATTCGTAATGTCCGCTATGGGTCCGGAATGCCGTCTTGTGCACATCATCTTCATGAACCCGGATCTGATGGTACCCCGGTCTTAAATCTATCTTCGAAAATATGGAAGCCCCTGCCAGCTCGTCAAGCATTTCTTGAATTACGGGAATTGGGTATTTGTCGGGTACCGTCACCTTATTCAATTCACGGTAGTCTACACAGAAACGTCAGCTTCCATCCTTCTTCTTAACAAGAAGTACCGGGCTCGAGAAAGCGCTCGCACTCGACCGAATAATGTCGGCCTTAATCATGTCTTGCACCAATTTTTCGATCTCGTCTATTTGAATTTGGCTGTACCGATATGGTCAAACTGATACGGAATTAACGCCCGCCTGCAGATTGATCCGATGGTCTGCCGATCTACGCGGAGGCAGCCCTTCCGGCTCACCAAAAACCTCCGAGTTCTGGTCAAGAATTTCCTTCAATATCCCATTTCTTCCTCCCGCTACCGCCGATTCTTCTACTGCATACAAGCAGTTATAGGTTGGAATTACCATCGCGGTAAGCTCGACCTTCTCGAGTCTTAACATAGATTTGAAAGAGACTTCCTCGCAACCAGCCACACTATTTCCCCGCAGCTCAATCATCGTGTCAGCTATCTCAAAACGAACTCGCTGCATGCGCCAATTGATGTGAGTTTCGCCAAGCTTTTCCAGCCATACCATGCCCAAAATCAGATCGATTCCGCCCAAGGGAAAAACGAAATAATCTTCTCGGAATGCCACTGATCCCAAATCTAGAGGTAAATCCTTACAAACGCCAACGGCTTTCGTTTTATAACCATCCCCCAACTTCACATCAAAACAGTTGCTCGCGTCCACATGTGTTTGTAATGCCGTAGCTAGTCGATTCGAGATGAAATTGTGGGTTGCTCCACTATCGATCAATACAGAGACCGGCCTTCCCAACATTTTCCCCTCCAATCTAATAGTGCGAGGGCCGGTTATTCCCATTGCCGAAAACAAAGAGAGTTTTACCATTTTTCCCTCGGATTCTAATTCTAGCGTCGACGGCGCCTTCATCCCCCAAGTCTTCCTCTACCACTAACCCTCTAACTCGATATTGGGATCCTCCTCATCCGAAACTAGCAACACCCTTAGACCTTTCATTGAACACACGTGTTGGGTAGGATGGTACGGAGCCTTACACCGAAAACAAATCCCACGTCGTCGTAAATTTTCTCTCTCGGCATCGGACATCCTTCGAAATTGGGCGCGTTGCGGGAGTTACCTCACTCCCATTTTGCCGGCCGTGAATTTCACTTTCCTTGTTTGGTGCTCCGGTGGAGCCGTAACGCTAACCTCGGCGGAGGCGCCCCCACTTAGGTGGGTAGCATGATAGGTGCGCGAACTTTGGGTAATAACCGACCGGTTTCGCCATTTCGATCTATGGGGCAAGCGCCGATTGGCTTCTGCCATGCGGGCTATTTTGACCGCCGCCTCAACATCTACCGGTACATGTCCTTTGATCAATCGACCATCCTTGAAGAAATAAGCTTAGAAACCTTTCTTTCGCCAAGTTGGGAACTTGGTCGACAACCGCATGAACTTGTCCACATACCCAAAGACCGCCCCCCTCGTCGCAACATCGTTAATCGCCCGAAAGCATCCCCTTCGCCCGACACGCCAAAACGTTTGATCAACGCTTGTACAAACGAGTCCCACGTAAACGTACCCCTTTCCCGCTTAGTCCATCGGTACCGCCTAAGGCTCCGACCCTCCATCGCCACCACGACGAAGTTCTAGTTTACGCCTTCTCGTACACCGATGAATATCGAAATGCCGGTCCACCCTCGTTAGCCACCCTATAGGATCCTCCCCGTTAAATACCGGCAGCGGAGGCACCGTCACCTCTCCTTCGCCTCTTCCCGTCGGATTCTCCTTAGTTTCACCCCCTGACGATGGTCCGCTCTCTGATGTCGAACCACCGGAGCCATCCTTGTGCAACACCTCAATTAATTTGGTTAATTGCTGCTCTAATTTGTCGAATCTCCCCCGCGCGAGTAGTCGCTCTTCCGACAAAGACCCCCTGTGGTCTCCTCCATGTCCTTCAATCTCGATTCCACGCCGTTCAATCGCGGTTCCATTTCTGCAGTTCGAGTTGTCACCATCGAACCCCCAAGAAATTCCATGTTCACCGCACCAAATTGTTAGATTATGGTTCGATGATACGAAGTTTTTCTCCCACAAACAAGGCGGCGCCTTGCCCACTCTATTTCATAAAAGACAGAATACCTAATACAAACCGTACTGCCAGTTTTTATGTGATAAGCCCAAACACGTTTTTAACTATTAAAAGAAATACGACTAATAATATGAATTAAAACAGAAAGCAATTTAAATCATGCTGCGCTGCCTTCGTTCCCCATCTTGTTCCTCCTCACATACACCTTCCAAGGTCTCGCTTCGCCCGTCTCATCCTCCAACCCCGATCCTCCTTCCTCGTTCATATCAATAGCAGACTTGATGAAGTATAACTGGTCATTGGAATGAACAAAATGGCCATACATGGAAAGTAATCAGCTAACTAGGTGTGCTCACTTTTGAGTAACGCACCGTAGACTTTATTATGCCTTGAAAATATACGTATTGAACAATGAACAGTTTAAGTGAAACTCACAAACTTCATTGCAATATGAAGTTTTGACGGACACAAATTGAAAAGAAGGAATATGATGTCTTCGTTATGCGCATGAAATTGTTCCTACATATAGCCATATAGGTATACATAGGAAAATCCAAACGATCACACAATGAACAATGATATGTAGAACTTACAAGAAAGGCAATCTTACACCCCAACTCATAAAAATATTGAGACCGATTCCTTAAATCCACATGAGCAGCATCAGCAGCTATTTCTTCCCGTGTTTTAGATCTGGCAAGGAACAAAGCATGAAAAATAAATACTTCAACACTTCACAATATGACAAGCAGGAAGACATAATTATCTTAAGTTCAATACATACAACAGAAGTTTTGTGTTCTACAAATGGTTCGAGTAAGCTCAAAACATTTATGAAATCAAAAGGACAAGAGAACAAACTAGATAACATAATCACTCAAATTAGTGTATAAATTCATTTCCAACCATCTAGGCATGAAAAACATAAATATATAAGTTATTGCATCTCAAACTAAATAAGTATATTGATATGCATCTCATTCCTTTGGCTTTAAATCTTTGTTCTGGATCAAATGAATATGCAATTTTCTGAAGCCCTTTATCTCAAAGGTAAAGTTATAACAGCATAAACTAAGAATCTAAGATTAAAATGAGACATTACTCTCTATCAAAACAAGGGGGAACCCTCATAGATATAAGTTGTCTCAGATACAATTCGCGAACCAGCCAGAAAGGCAGTTCAGCTCTGGTTCCAGCTTCCACCTGAAATCGAGGAAATAATCAGCAGGGGAGTTAGACAATCAGTACGATTTGAAGAACAACTAACAGGAATTCACTATTCTTGCTAACTAAATTACTGCAAAGGCTACCAGAACCAATGACAGTAATACCTTATTCCTATCCTCGCTTGAATCAAAGAACCCAACCCCATTGGCAGCATGTCGGAATACGGACGGAACAAGCTAAACAGAATAATAAACAATCAAATCATCATTTTTCAAATCAACAATATGCAGGACAACAATTCAACAGTATACCTCTCCTTCAGCTAATATATCATCAATGTCGTAATAATTGGCCATGATGTCAGCCCTAATCTGCACGCTAATCCACCTTCTACCTAAAATATGAATCTGTATCTGCAAAAACCTAGAAATGTAAAATTAAGAATCCAACCGATTTTCTTCAACACTGGATAAAACAAAAAAACGTAGTCACGTTACAAATCTAACCTGCAACTGTCGAAGAGAAAATTCAGAAAGCCGAAATCTGCGCGATTCTACAAAATGACGCGAATGGTTCCGCCAAACTCCGTCGAATCACACTTGTTGTTGTTGGATATAAATTGAAAATGAGGCAAAATCATGTAAACATGACCGATTCTGTGATTTCTGTCTGTATATGTGCGTGAGTGTGTGTGTGAGAGAGAGAAAGGGAGAGAGGGAGAGAGAACCAAACCAGGGAGCAAAAGTGCCGAATTTGATACATTGAATTTAGCCTTTTGCCGCCAAATAAATTGGGGGAAATGGAAAAGAAAAAATAAAACGAAATGGGCAGCTTTTCATAATTTATTATTTTTAATTTATTTTTTACTTTGAATATTTCAAATTTAATTACACTAAATTGTGATTTATCTAACTAATACTATGAGAATAGAGACTGATAATAAAAGATTATTTAATTTAGACTCTACAAATATAATATTTATAATGATTTTGAAATAAAAAGTAAGAATTATACACAGAAAGCTCGAAAATATCTCATTGTTATAAAGACATAAACATACAATTTTCCCAATTCCAATATAAAGTTTGTCTTGTCTTTATTTTCAAATTGTTAATAGTATATAGTAAATTTTGTTATTTTGTTACTTATTCTCTTATTGTAGTATATATATTGATTCATTATTGTCTCGTTTACTTATATTCTAATTTTAATTTTAATTTTAGTTATGTATATGAGCATAGCATCCTATTTTCCCAAAATAAAATCATATTGTACCACGCAAGTGCTATCTAGAATATGCATCTTTTAAGCCAGTACATAGCACACATTTTTAATATTATAATAAAGTATATTACTCAATTTGAGACGCCTATTATAATTTAGTAATGATTCATGCAATTAGTCTTTTATCTTAATGACAAATTTAAAATATAAATAAATACCCAAACATAATACTCCCTCCATCCTATTAGAAACGACACGTTTTCTAAAATGATAAAAATTGTGTAGAATACATTTAACTACTAAAAAATCAAACAATTTACACCACATAACACCACATTCTTAATTCTCGCGCCTAAAAAAAACGTGTCATTTCTAATGAGACGGATGGAGTATTTTTTAATATTTTATTAAAATAGAACGCTACCTCAACTATTAGTTTTACATTTAAGAAAAAGGCAAATTGGATTTTTTAGTCCCCAAACTATGCGTGTTTGGCCAATTTAGTCCCTTATTTATTTTTTTTAGTTAATTGGTCCCCAAACTATAGAATTTTGGATGAATTGATCCTTCTGTTAATTTTTTGGTAAGTCAACTGTTAGTCAACGATTTTTAAAGGGTATTTTCGGTATAATATTATTGAGGACCAAAACGTCCAAATACTAAAAAATTGATGACCAATTTGGCCAATTTTTTTTACTGAATTTTTTTTAATTTTACAAAAATCGAAAAGTATTTTAGTCGTTTTGATTTTTTTAAGGACCAACTACGCCAATTTTAAATAAGTTGAAGACCAATCCCTATATTTTGGGATCATAATCGTCAAATTTTATAACTTTGTTATCAAAATTTTTGAATATATTATTATTATAAAGAGAGATAATAACGTAGAATATTTGATAATCAATGAATAAAACTATAGTATATTTCCATTCAAAACATGTTTTCATTCCAATATGATTTATTCATTAATTTTTCGTATATTTTATGTTTTAATCCCCTGTTTTCATAGTAATATTCGGAAAAAAATTGGTTACGGAGTAATATTTTTTATGTTTTAATCCATCATTTTTATAGTAATATGATCCCCAAATATATTATAATTAACGGGAATGGTCCTCAACCTATTTAAAATTGGCATAATTACTCCTTAAAAAAAAGCAAAATTCTTAAAATATTTTTCGATTTTTGAAGAACTTAAAAAAATTAAAGAAAAAAATTGGTCAAATTGGTCCTCAATCTTTCAATATTTGGACCGAAAATACCATTTAAAAATCGTTCACTAACAAAAAAATTAACAGAATGACCAATTCATCCAAAATTCTATAGTTTGGGGACCAATTAACTAAAATAAATAAATAAAGGACCAAATTGATCAAACACGCATAGTTTGGGGACTAAAAAATCCAATTTGCTTAAAAAAATACCATCTAAGTTATGTAACCTGACGTGGAGCCGCATCGAGTTCTAACTTTTATAAATGATATCGTACTTATATCGTGTCGTGACATATTTAAGTGCATTATAGACTATTGATCTCTTAAACCTATAGCATTCATTTCAAATATATATATTTTTTACTTCTATTTGAGACAATTATTACAATTTAGTAATCTTTAATGAAATTAGGTTTCATTTGGAAAAATAATTTAAATAAGTACTATGTCATAAGTGTTCATGACATAAACACTTAGATGGTGTTTGTGATAGCTTTTACAAGCAATTTTTAGCTATTTATGCTTAAAGTTGCATAAAGATTATTTCAAGAAAAAAATGTTTGTATTGCAATATTATAAAAAGTAGCTTAATTTTAGAAAAAAAATCATAATGTAAACACTCTCATAAGTAATTTTTCAGTTTTTTTTGCTTTTGCTTTTAAAAAAAACTCATAAACAACTTATGAACTTCTACTTATTCTGTGTCTCTTACGTATTTAAGCTCCAAAAGAGCATAAGTATACATTAAAAACATTAAAAAATGCTTATGCGGAGAAAAAATCTGGAAGAAGCTTATTTAAACTATTTCATGCATTGCCTTAAATTAAATAAGCTGTTTTCATAAAACTATTTTTAACTTATTTTTATCAATTTTAGCATCTTATGAAAACAAAGGGAAAATAATTTTTTTTAAAGAATAAACTGTTTTCATAAGTTATTCTAAAACACGTATATATATCTTATTTTTATAATAAACTGAAATAATCTAATGTTAAGTTATCCCAAACAAGACTTAATTTTATTTTAGGGATATTTAAGACAAAATTTATTATAAGGCATGTTCCTATTTAAGATCAAATTTATATGTTCCTTAATTGGTAAGATTAAATTCAAATTTAAACTAAACTTCTTGTCTTGTTTTACGTGCACCTTTCCTTGATTAATCCATAAAAATCCTAATTGCGGCAATTGTGATTAAACGCATGCTTATTTCATTATCCTTATTTTTTAATTATTACCTTTGTTTTGTCCTTTTCATTATCTTTACATTATTTATTTATTTATATTATTATTATTTGTTCGTCATCAATTATTTGTGCTCTCGCCGATTATCTCCTCCTTCCTGCAGTCGCCGACTCATCTCTCTCTCTCTCTCTAATCTCTCTCTCTCTCTCTCTCTCTCGCACGTACACGCACACACACGTATGAATGTGCGCAGTTAAAATATTGGTGTAATTGATTGTTCAGTTGCGAATAACTCCAGGGTTTTGATTTGATTTTAGGGATTTCCAACTGTTTCGAGAAGACCCAAAGGCTTCATCGAGAACGAACGCCAGAAAAAAAAAAAAAAAAAAAAAAAAAAAAAAAATACGAATAGCAGGGCATCGCTCGATCTAGTTTTGGGTTTTCAATTCAGTTACGGCGTAGTCGTAGAGAGAAAAATAGCAGAAGAGAGGTTTATCTGTTATTCAAGGGTTCCATTTCCCAATTTTGCGTGTATCTTTTACATCCCTTGTAGCATATCTGGAATTCAATAAAAAAAATTGTGGAATACTGTTTTTTTATTTTTATTTTTCAGTTGATTGATTGTTCGATGTACTGATTGTTATTTACTTTTTTTTGCTGAGAGCTGATCGTTAACTGTTATTGGAAATAAAATAGAGAGAGATTTTTGCTGGTGAATTTCTCTTGTAATTTCTTTGTTCCTTTTGCTGTACTGAGAGAAAAAAAAAAGAGAGAATAAAAGCTAAGTGAAGAAAATTGTTGAGAAGAGTATATTAATGGGTAGCCCTGGATCAAGTGCTTTGGCTAATGCAACTCGTGTTGGATTATCCGAGCCTATTTCGACCGGTGGCCCGACCGAGTCTGATGTTATCAAGACTCGTGAGTTGGAAAAGGTTGGTTGTTTATAATCTTCTGCAGTAGTTATGCATTATTTAGCTGTGCTTTTGTTTCGAAGATTCTTGCCCTTGTGCCATGATTGCTAGGAACTAGGTGGAGTGAAGGGGATAAGGTTAAAGCTGAATAAGACTATATTAGGTTTTTCTGCAATTTTATTGAAAAATAAGATAAAATTGGCAAGAGAAGGATTATGCTCCTCAATCCCCTGCCTCCTGCCTATAATTTTACTTGAGAGTCCAATACAAGCCTGACAATTTTAATGTTATAGACTACCATCGTTCTATAAATATGCTGTTCCTCTTTTTACCTTTTTCTTTGATCAATGTAACTGATGATTTAACTGCTCTCCACTCGTGTATGGCTTGCCAGTTTCTTGTAGATGCGGGACTGTATGAAAGTCATGAAGAAGCTATTAAAAGAGAGGAAGTGCTCGGTAGATTAGATCAGGTCACCTATTGTAATCTATAGCATATCTACTTGTTCTGCCTCCAATGGTGTATGCATAACTTCTTGATCTTGGATCCATTCACAGATTGTGAAGACGTGGGTGAAGAATATTAGCCGTGCCAAAGGTTATAATGAGTCAATAATCCATGAGGCGAATGCAAAGATTTTCACATTTGGTTCTTACCGGCTTGGTGTATGAATTCCATCATCTTTATGCATTTATTTGTTATTTTTTTCAACGTTTCCTTCAAATCATTACTCTAGCACTATGCAGTATGCACACATCGGAGTGGAAAACAATTTACCTGACTGCTTACACTATATGTAATTTATGAGCTTCGCAGCCATAGCTAAAAGCCGTGTAGAGTTTCCATTCCTTCTTCTGTTATTGTACATGAAGTGTTAACGCAGTTTCATTTGATTTATTTGTGGCTGAATGATGATCTGATTTCAATTTTCATGACCTTGATAGATTGGTGAGCTTTGAAACATGATCTTGCAAAAGCGAACACATTACCAACCCTGAGAAGGATAAATGTTTTTATTAAATTTTAGAAACCAGCTTTAATTTAGTTTTGATCTCTTCTATTTATAGGTACATGGCCCTGGTGCTGATATTGATACTTTGTGTGTCGGACCAAAGCACGCCAATCGAAATGTAAGGCAGAGGTTGACATCTTATTGGGTTATGCTTTCTGAAGGGAAGATAATCATCTTGTCATGTGCAGGAAGACTTCTTTGGTGAACTTTACAGAATTCTGTCAGAGATGCCTGAAGTACAAGAGCTGCATCCTGTACCAGATGCCCATGTTCCCGTGATGAAGTTCAAGTTCAATGGTGTCTCTGTGGATCTACTTTATGCAAATGTGTCCCTGTGGGTCATTCCTGAAGTATGATTCTTGTCTCTGCATAACAAGTTCTTAGCATGTGTAAACTTTCTCTTCCCTTTAAGTTTTGCTTAGAAGGGTGACAGATATAGCATAATTTCTTAGTATGTATCAGTTTCTGTTCATTTTTCTCTCTTCTTCAGGTCTACATGCATTGTTTAGGGATATAGCAACATATTTCCTTTATTATGATCCCTTGTGTCTTGTTTTTTATCTTGTCGGTGACCTTTAAGATTTGGAGTCACTATATAGTTAGAATGAGGTGAAACCTTTCATGATATCTGATAGTCTGGTGTATTTTCTGTCTGAAGATTTTTCTCAACTCTGGCTGTTACTAATTTGTGAGTGCGGATTTGATGTATTCTAGCATGTAATATAGCCCTTCTGATGGGAAAATTGCTAATCTGATACAATCTAAACCAACTTTGGTTTACTCAATATGAGTATTATGATCCAATGTTTGCTTTCCTATAGGAACTTTTTCAACAGAAGCTCCTATGCATTTGTTCTACAATCATGTTGATCTATGCCTTATGTTTTTACTTGTGATATGATGCATGATTTAGAACAACATTGGTTGATACCTGCGAAACCCCACCACTGCCAATCCAACTCACCCCACCAAAAAAGGAAAAAAATACTAAATAGTAGATTAAAAACAAAAAATATAAAGCACACACCAAATTTTTAATGGTGCTATGTTAATCACAAGGAGCATTAGCATCATATAACCTTAGCAGCTAGAGGATTTGGAAATCGATGGCTTCAATGAAAGACTATTGAACTACGTTTCTGAAGTTGTCCATAATCCTTTCTTGGTTTGCCTTTGCTTATAGGATTTGGATGTTTCACAAGAATCTATTCTACAAAATGTGGATGATCAGACTGTTCGCAGTCTCAATGGCTGTAGAGTGACAGATCAAATATTGCGCCTGGTCCCAAATATTCAGGTACGAACCTAACCCTTCTAGTTATTTGTCTTGAAAATGATTTCCCTGAAAATAGTTTCTAAATTCAACTTCGTTTTCATTCTTAGACGTTTCGCACAACTCTGCGATGTATGCGGCTGTGGGCGAAAAGGCGTGGAGTCTATTCAAATGTGAGTAGATCTAGTTTTTCTTTGTGTTTTGAACTCATTCTCTTGTGTATGTTTAGCATATGGAAGCATCTGGATTTAATTTTGAGTTTTCCCCATAAGTCGTTTTTCAATTTGCCAGGTTACTGGTTTCCTTGGTGGTATTAATTGGGCATTGCTAGTTGCCCGCATTTGCCAGCTGTACCCAAATGCTCTGCCCAGCATGTTGGTTTCTCGCTTTTTTAGGGTATACAATTTGTGGCGGTGGCCAAATCCTGTGATGTTGTGTCCAATTCAAGAATGCTCTTTAGGTCTTTCTTTCTGGGATCCTAGAAGAAATTATAAGGACAGATTACACTTGATGCCCATAATAACTCCTGCATATCCCTGCATGAATTCTAGCTACAATGTGTCAACAAGCACATTACGGGTCATGATGGAAGAATTTCAAAGGGGAAATGAGATAGCTGAGGTATTATATCTTCTTGTCTTTTTTTTGTCCAGTTAAATTTGGGTGCATGCAGTTTCTTTGTCTCTTCACTTTTCTTTTTTTTTTCTTTTTTTTTTCTTGGAGTTGTTTTTATTAATTCGGTACAAATTTTATCTGTGGATGTGACTTACACATGTCGTGACTTGCAATATTGATGTTCAATTTAATTCATGATGGGCTGGTTTACTTTATGCTGTACCTGCAACCATTTTTCTAGGCTGATTGATTTTCATAAGTTGCTGCATTAGTCCAATTTAAGAAGTAGTAGCAGCTGAATACAAATACTTGATACGTCGATTGCTACATTTTCTAGATAAAATGTCTTGTGTAGATATTTCACGCTGCCTAGCAAAAGCTTGTCTTGGCTATTATACTCTTGACCATTCTACATGCTCGGAGATAAACTCAAGTCAACTGTTGAGAGCAATAAAAATTGGCTTTTTAGACTCATTGTCTTGATGGAGCATGATGCCCTGATTATTATGCTCTGCATCTGAACATTTGTTGTACCTTGTCTATGTGCCTTCCACTTCATTATTTTGGGAAGTTTTCTTATGTGTTATAGATCACTTAACGTTACTAATTTTGTATGATAGGCAATAGAAGCAAACAAGCTTAGCTGGGATGCTCTCTTCAAGCCTTTCGCCTTCTTTGAAGCATACAAAAATTATCTTGAGATAGACATAGCAGCAGAGACTGATGATGACTTGATGAATTGGAAAGGTTGGGTTGAGTCCAGAATACGTCTGCTTACTCTGAAGGTACTGCTGTTCTTTTTCATTTTATTAGTTGTTTGGTGTCAATTTGTTAATCGGTCCCTTCTTGTTGACAAACTTTTCTGTCAATAATTTAGATCGAAAGAGACACAAATGGGGTACTTCAATGCCATCCTCACCCCGGTGAATTTTCGGATAAATCTAAGCCGAATCACCATAGTTATTTCATGGGATTGCGAAGGAAACAAGGTGCTAACCCACAAGAAGGTGAACAATTTGACATAAGGATGACAGTTGAGGATTTCAAACGTGATGTATACGCGTACTCATTCTGGAAACCGACCATGTGGATCCACGTATGTCATGTCAAAAGGAAGGACGTACCCACCTTTGTCTTCCCCGGTGGAGTCCGTCCTTCTCCTCCGCCTAGAAGCTCCGAGAGTCGTTCAATTAGGTCACTTGCCTCTCAACCCGATGGCTTTGTAAGCAGGAAGAGGAGAAAATTAGATGAAACCAATAGAGCGACTAGTTTGACAGAGTCTTCAACCACTACTGGTGCATGCGCCAGTGATGCAACTTCATTGGATCCTACACTTGTGATGAAACGAATAGAACTGGATTCTAGCGCCCCCCAAAGTATAGGGGAAGTTCGTGAGAACGTATCTGTCCATGATCAAAGCAAATACGCTGTTGCTCCTTCACATCCTTCTGGTCCTTTCCCCGGTCCATTGGCAGTGGAGAAACACGTCGTTGAGCAGTCTTCTGCGCCGACTATTCTCAACCACCAAGGATCTTCTGAAGTATTTAATGGGTTTGACAGCTTGTTGAACAATGAAACTCAAAACCTTCCCAAGGCGGAAGGAGTTCAACCATCGGAGTCATTCGCAGCAGAGCAAAGTGTAGGAGTAGCACTAGCAGGAAATGCAGCCTCCTCCAGTATACAATACATGGCCGACTTGGAGGAATTAGAGGTATTTTCAATTTATGCTTCTACACGGAGATGGTTTTCTGGTTTCTTCGTTCCATCTTTTATTTTGCAATGCCAAGCTTTGATTGCTTCTTTAACTTGATTTTTTCCAAAAAAATCATGGTTGATGCTACAGCATGTAGTTACTCCATGCATAGTTATAGATCTCTAGCAACATGGTGCTTCTAAGTTGGAGTTGGCAAAAAAAGAATTCTTGATTCCTTCACTAGGACAGATTTCCAATCCCCTTATGCTTACATTTGCATATTGTGGAGATCTTGAATTATAATTCACACATTTCCCTTGCCCTAAATTGAAATTAAATACTCCCTCCGTCCCGCTAATGATGTCTTACTTTCCTTTTTTCAGTTGTCCCACTATTCTTGTCTTTATCCAAAAAAGGAAAAAAACTTGTGGACCACAATCAAATCTGAATAGCGGACCCCACCATTTTAATATACTTCCACCCATTTAACACACCTCTATTCACTTTCTTAAGCTCCTCCCCGAATACTACTAAGATAAGAATAGGATGGTGGGAGTATTATTGTGAGAAAATTTGGAGAGCTCCTTCCTTTCGAATGTAGGAAAATCGATGCACTAAGCATCATTCCATCATGTATTTTACTTTAACTCCAATTTTTTTTTAAAAATCATGGTTGAAGATGCAACATGTAGTTTTAGTTCATGCATGGTTACAGATCTCTGGCTTCTGAGTTTGAGTTGGCAAAAAACAATTCTTGATTCCTTCACTAAACAAATCTCCCTTGCCTTCATGAATTACATTTGCATCTTTGAGAGTCACTTGCGTAAACAATCAAGAATTGCCCTATTTTATCTGCATCAAGTGCAGATACTCTTTATTCATGTTGTGACATTTTCTTGAGCTGTTGCCTTTACTTGTATGTAGCCTCTAGAGTTACCCGTTTCGACTGCAATGGCTTCCGCACCACCAAAAGTTCCTGCTCAAATTAGGTATCTTTCTACCAAAGTTAGAACTTCTCTCATTTTCATTAGTAAGCGAGCCGCACTGTTTATACATCTTGCAGGTTCAGTTTCACCTCGTTGCCTAAGGCAACCGGCAACAGCGCGTAAACCCGTCGCGCTGCTTAATCGAGACGAGCAATAAGAAGAAGAAGATCTCTTCTAAGTTATGTAATAAAACACCGAGAAACTCTTCCTCTTCCAAGCACACACTGCTGGATTCAGTGTTGTAAATTATACACATTTGAACAATATGATGGGAATTTATGCTCCTCCTTGTAAATGCGATATGCTATCAATTAGTCTCTACTTGTCTTCAAATTCAGTAAATATTGATTTCTCCAATTTATTACGTAGATATTATGTGGGAAATCTGCAACTACTAAAAATAGTGTGATGAAGTGAAAATGCATGTGCAAAAAATATGATGGAAAAAGATTTGGCATTATTTAGAGGGAAAGATAACGATAGATCTATTAATTGTACTATAAATATTTATTTTTTATACAAATAAAACAAAGATAAATAAAAGCTCAATTCTTACATCACAAAGATCTAAGGTTTAGGGATATCCACGTTATGTCAATAAAGGGCCGGTTTGTTTTTGTTCCATTTCTATTCTTTCATTTTCTAATCAAAAATCTCGAATTTAAATGCATGATGTTTGAAAAAAAAACAAAATAAAATATGATTCTAGTATTAGATTCTAAATCAAATTAAACCTTTTTTATTGAATACCTATTGACCAGTGATAGCTAGAGGGATGCCACGTATACCGTAGGAAGTCGATTCAATTACATCGTTTTCCCATTTTATATATTTAATTTATAGTAATAAATTATTTACTGAAATAATTTTAGGCAAATACAGTAACATTTGATATTGGATGAGGATGGAACAGAGATGGCAGAGAGAGAAAGGAGGGTGACTTTATTAGTTACGTCAATAATGAGATTCTTGGATCTATGCACCGGTCTAGGTTCAATGAAGGACAAATACACAACAAACATGCTTCTTCTTATTGGGTAAAATTGATTACGATTTATATATTATTATCAATAGCGTATACGTTTGTCACCAAATAAATTTATAATAACATATAAACAATAGAGAAATAGTAACAATTTATTGGTGGGCAAGATGCGAATTTATAATTTTCAATTATTCGGGTTATTTATTTTCAGCACGGTAATTAAGAGAGTAGAGATAAAGTATGAGAAAGAAATAGATGATAAAGTATGATAGAGAAGATGTGTGAGATAATGAGAGAGTGGATGATAAAGTAAGAGATAAAATATTAGTAAGATAATGAGAAAGTAGGAGAAAAAAATAATAAAATATGAAAGAGAATATTAAATTTTGCTAAATTTAGACTGAATCACTTTTAATGGACGTCTCAATTAGAAAAGTAAACTACTTTTAGCGGGACGAAGGAAATATTATATTATCTCTTTATAAATCTAATCTTTCCTTTATACTCTAATAGATGTAAATACATAATACTATTAATATTTATTAAAAAACATAGATGTTACATACATACACGGATTCAAGGGACCTATGAGTATCGCCAACCCCTCCAAATAATCCAAAAATTCATTTTAGGCATAATTGTTAATATATATTTTTTATTTCTATCTCATAAAGTTTACTTCCTTTGTTTCATTACATTTATCTTGTATGCTTTTATGAGTTATCCTACCAAATTTATCTTATTTTTTAAATAAATAAATAAATAATAATTAATTAATTATATGAGTCTTATCCATTTACTATATAAATTAATTTTAAATAATTAATTAATTATGTGGAACCCACATTTTTATAAATATAAACAACTTTCCTAAATAGAACGATTGAGTACTATCCATCTTTCTTATTTTAGAAACTCCATTATTCGATCGTTTTCACATTCTGAATTTGAACCCTTCCCTACGAATATATGAATACTCACAGCATTCACAGTATAAGGAAGACTATATATAATGGAGTACTATTAAGATAAGGAAGATAAGTACTCCCTCCGTCCCATTAATATTGTCATCTAGAGTTTCGATACGGAGTTTAAGAAACTTAATTTTTGTGTAAATGATGTGGGTCCACATGACTTTTTGTGATTTGTAATATTATTTTATTACATTTTTTAAAAATAAGACAATATTATTGGGACATCTAATTAGGTATACACGACAATATTAATGGGACATAGAGAGTAATATTTTTGTAACAGACAACCACTGTCACACATGACCTCAATACAAAGTGCAAATCTCCAACTCTTTCGGCACTAACAATTTACAAAAAATACCTCTCACTCTCTCTCTCTCTCTCTCTCATATTTCACATTCTTCCACAAATCCCTCAAAGAAGCAGCACACATACACACAACGCCTGTCCTTCGCTCCCTCCCCCACGTATTCCACCCCACCCTGGGGCGGAACCAGGATTTAGGGTTTGGGGGGGGGGGGTGAGATTTATCGAGGGTTCGGGGGCGGAGCTCCCGAATTTTTTTTTTTAGAAAAGATAATATAACAATGAGTATAAGGAAGTCAAAAATACTTATAACATATACAAATGACAAAATAATGAGTCTAAAATAATATACAAAAATCATAAAAACGACAAAAATAACAAGTCATAACTCAAAAACTTTCTCATGTATTTGTCGACTTTTCCAGAAGGACTTGGTCGATGAGGACCTGCTATTAGATAACGTTGCATCATCTCATCTCTTTTATCAACCGGATAATCCCATGTCATCTTACGGAGGCCTGGATCTCTTTCAAAATCTATTTCACGCTATAGTTCTGTTCGTGACTTCGTTCTCTATTTGTCTCACTACATGTCAAGTTATAAATTCAATTGTAATAGTTACGTATGTAGAAGAGGATTAAATAAGAAGATCAGTAAATTTCTTTGGGCCTATTTTTGAATTGTACATTTTAATAAAATTGATGGCTCATTTCTAAACATTCACTTCTGCCCACTTACTAATATATAAATATTAAAGTAGAAATTTGGCCGTGTGATTTAAAAATAAAAAGACAATAAATTAAGCCTGTTATTATTGATTTATTTGGGAAATAGGTTTTGCAGGTTAGTATCTAAAATGGGGGTGCAGGTTATTATTTAGATAGACAGAAAATGTACTAATATATGGGATAACACACCAAATTGGGGGGTGTGGTGGTACCCCACGCACCCCCTTGTGTCAGCCTCACCCCACCCCAACCCAACCCTATGGTCCAAATACGTATTCGTATACGTATCTCACTATATATACCCAACACTCCCCCACTTAAAAAACTCCAATTAAAATCTCACTAAACACAAAAAGAAAAAAGAAAAAAATGGGATTACAAAACCAACTCTCCGACATCTCGTCGGAATCAATCATCGCCCTAATGGCGATGCTCGTCGGAAAAAGCGTAAGTTATCTCCACTCCATATGCCTCGCTATCCTGCACCACCTCGGCTTCTTCCCCCCTCCCTTCGACGCCGACGCCGACAACCACTTTGTCAACGCGCTCAACGACGTCGTAGGCTCCGGCCTCGCCAGACTCATCTTCCTCTGCGACCAGCTCAACATAAACCGGGTTCTATCCTACCCGAACCGATCCGAGAGCGCCGACGAAGCGGATACGGACTGCGTCGTCTGCTTGAACCGGCTGGCGCAGGGGGACCAGGTGCGACGGCTGGGATGCGGCCACGTGTTCCATCGGGATTGCTTCGAGGGGTGGCTGCAGCACCTCAATTTTAACTGCCCTATCTGCCGGGCGCCGGTGGCATCCGATTAGTATGTTGAGTCCACGCAGCGGCGCGTGGCGGGAGATCTCCTTGCTTGGTTCCCGCCTCAGTGAGGGATGAAGAGATGGCGCGTGGTTGTCAATTTCTCTTTCACTATTTTTTGGGGCAATTTTGACTTTTCACTACTTTCGTTTTTTCCTTTTTTTTTGTTTTCCTCTTTCGGTTTGGAGGTTTTTGCAACTGTTTTTTTGAGGAGTTTGTTTCATTACATCCTCTTTTTTTTTTTTTTTTTTTTTGTCATAATTGTAATATTACCATTTGAATTGTTCTTCTTAATTTCACTAACAACTCTAAATACAATTATTTACTTAAAAGTAAAAATACTTCTTATGCTCCATTATAATTTACAAGTGTCTTTTTTTGGTAACTGGTATTTTGTGTATATATTGTTTGGTTTTTTATTTATTTATTTTTATCCATACATTCTTGCATTACTTAGATACAGTTAAATCTCATTAAATAAATATTTTTTCTCAATTAAAAAATTATTATTTTATCGATATTTAACTGTAATATTTTAAATGGGACAATCTAATTAGTAAATGAGAATATTATTTAACAAAATTAAATACTCCCTTAGTCCCGTAGAAAGTGTCATCTTTCTATGGAGCACGGAGATTAAGAAACTTGTATTGTGTAGTTTGTGTTGTTTGACTTTTGGATTATTAATTTTTATCCATACATTGTTTGGTTTTTTTAGAAATATAACAATTTTTATGGGTCAACCCAAAAAGGAAAACAAGACATTTTCTATGAAAGAGTATTATTCTAAGTCCTAGTTGACTTTAATAATGATATAAAACACTCAAAATTATAGTAGAATAATTGAAAAGGAGATAAGCAAGTTGCAAAATGAAAGCCAATAGCAAGCTGAGATTAGTATTGTCCTCCACCATCAATTGGTTAGTTGATTGAAATGATAGAAATTCCGGACTTTTCAGATATAGATTCAGAATTAAGAATTAGAAAATAGAATTACTGTGTTCGGAATTAAGAATTATGAAATGAAATAATAAGTTCGGATGATTTATTGCATGCATTATTATTGTAACACATGGAAACTCAACCAAATACAGTATTAAATCTAATTAAAAAAAGAAAACCGGATTTCTAAAAATAACTAAGCCTCTCATGCTGAGGTGGCTTACATAAAATTTAGATACGAACAGTTAATGCAACACGTGCCCACTATTCTCCACCACAACGGAACAGCTTCGAGCTTAAGCAAAAACAGTGCACACCTTTTAGGTAAACATCCATGAGATATTTCGTTATATATATATATATATATATATATATTTTTTAAGGAATTCTGTTATAAATTAAATAGAATGAGAGAATAATAAATAGAACGAAAAATAGATGTAAATTATTATGAGGATGGAGACCTCTATTTATAGAAGTCCAAGATGAAGATTTAACGCTTTAGGGTTTACATTAATATCATAATATATGGTAAGTATATATATAAAATATATTTACAACACTCCCCCTTGATTGACCATCCCTAAAAGAAACTGCTGCCTCGTTAAAACCTTGCCAGAAAAATCCATTGGGATAAAAACTGGACGAAGGAAAAAGAGTACAGTTGCTCCATCTCAAAATAGTCATTCTTGATCCTTGAGTCAGCGCATATCGATTTTGTATAACAACTTCTTGAATGTTGGTAATGCCTTTGTAAAAGAATCTGCTAGGTTGTCACTTGAGCGAATTTGCTGGATGTTGATGCCGCCAATCTTTTGGAGATCATGTGTTGTATTGGCTCTTTTATGAATCAATCTCAATGACTCATTTTCTCATGTGTTGGGTTGGATGCCTCGTTAAAAACCTTAACTAAGAAAACCCTTTGGGAAAAACTTAGAAAGGAAAAAAGAGTACAACCATTTGACCTTCAAGGTCATTTGACCTTTAGGAGTCAGTCTAATCTTCAGGATTATTTACAATTTGTTACTCCCCCTCAAGATAACAATCTTCAAGGTTATCTTTAAGGTCTACACTAATATGTGCAACATAAGTTTAACTATCTTTATAGAGAATAACATGTTTGTCTCGAAGATAGCAAATGATGGTCAATACCATTTTAAATTTTCCAATTGCACATAAGAAAGGAACTTCTGGTCCTCATTTTTGTTATCTTCTATAGGTCTAAATGAGTCTCCATCCACTTCAAGTGATTGAAGCAACCATTAGGTAGCTATGTGGATGCAATAAAATAAAATCTCTTTAAAGACTTTCAGGTAGGTCGACTAGCATAACTCCATTAGAGAGATGCTCGATCTGCAGGTCGAAATAATTATTAGTTCAACCCAAGTATTTAGATTCGAACTCCGTCTTTAGGCATGAGTTGATTTCATCAATTACTTTTGTACATAATAATTCACATATCCTCTTCAGGAGAAATTTGGAGTGATATGTTCTAATTTTGTATTCCGCGGACTTCTTATCTCTTAGCACCAATAAATCTCTCACGCTTCTGGCGCTGATGAGAATCAATTGATTTATATTTTCTATGAGGAACTTCAGTTCGTTCATAGTGCATATACAACAAGTATATGAGATTTTAGTCACTCCTTTTGCACTAAATAACTTGATGAACTTCTGGTTCATAGTGCGTGAATCTAATAATTAATCCAACGAGATATTGCGGCATTCTATCATTTATGTTTTATATCTCCCCCTAATGCCGACAAGCATGTGAGTTGGATTATCAATGAATAAAATAATTCATAATTACTTGTTCTATGTAAGTCATTTTGACGGAGTATACATATAAGTATTATGTTCTTCAGGAGTTTCAATCAAACTCAAGTCATCATTTATGTACCCTTCTGTCAAGGAATTCTCGTCGTTATGATTATATCATATACGGCTGTCCTATTTCAGCCCTTACAATGATTTTTGCAGTCTAATTAACAACATCTTTTTGACTTACATGCTTTGAGCAAGTTAAATCCTTCAGGGATCTTTATATATATGCCACTATTTAGTGAATCATATTGATAAGTAGATTAATCAAATATAATGACGTCTATTATAGGAGAGTATATAATTAATTCCCGGTCTATGAGAGAAAAATTGTGTTACGAGTATTGCCCTATATCTCGTAAATTTTTCATTTCTCTATGTAACAAAGACACATTTATATCCTTCAGGGATATACTTTCCGGATTTTGAAACTACAGGTCCAAATATTTCCGGCTTTCTAGGGAATATTAATTCACCTTATATGACTTCGTTTCTCTTTGGCCAATTATTTCAATCTTGACAATCTCTTATAGATCGTCATTGAGGATCCTCTTTTTTCATTTCAAGAGTCATATTAAAAGGCGCAAATACCGGTGTGCGTCCACGACGATATTTGATCTCTCCAGTATTTTGAGATCTCATTATTTTCAGAGCTTGTAGTTCTTCAGGAACTTCATTTGATTGATTAATCATTATCGTCATTGTTTGGTTCATATGTTGTGTCCCTTTTCTTAGACACAAAATTTCTTTTAGAACCAATTGGTCGACCATATATTTGACGAACTTTATATTCATTTGCTACCATTTGTACTTGTCCTTCTGGGACATTTATTCTTGCGGAGGTATTTGCAGCAAATGTATGACATTGTCACTTCTTATATATACAAAACTTAAAAGCATCAAGAAGTTGGTTTGCAATCTTTTGCAAATGAACCTTTCGACTTATTGTTCACATTGATTGATTACTTCTGGAATCCAAATGTGACTAGTTTTTCCTTGTGCTTCTTTTTCTTTGGATGTAGATTTCACATTGATTACTTCATGAATCCAAATGTGATATATGTTCCAACTAATGTTGGAAATGTTATTTCATCATAATAACAATTTTAATGTGAGACGCATTTTTATACGCACAAAACTCATTTTGAGGATGGACATGAGCAACTAAATATTTAATCTCAATCCCAAAGTCATAATATTAAATTGTCTTCAATAGGAACTTAGAGTTTAATAAACTCACTAGCTTTATCATGATAAATCTGCTTCAAGGAATTGAGCACATTGTTTTTGAACTTGTAGTACTAACAAGTTCTACATTTCTTCTAGAAATCGAACATTCATGAAAATTAAGAGATTCTTCAGGATCTCTCTACAGCGCCCCTATGCATTTTCAATTATGTTGCGCATCAAAGTTGTTTGCAGATGTCCAAACTTATCATGTCAAAGCATAGAGCTCTTTTGAACTTCAGGTTCATGACATGTTTTGTCTCACTTATTTTTATGAGTGTGTAATACATTCAAGGTGGTAGTGTGATAACTTTTCTTTTGTTAGCTTCTAGCTAAATGCAAAACAATCACTACCTTCTTATATAATTTCAATATGGTATCCATTGTAACGGATATCCTTAAAACTTAGTAAGTTCCTTCTAGACTTACTAAAGTAAAGGGCAAACTCAATAGCAGATTTCGTATAGTTTGATAAAATGACACATGCTCTTCTGGAGCCTTCAATAATTTCGATGCACTAGATTTGAAAATCTTGCAATTTAGGATGCATATACTCGTATCGAGTTTTAGGGAGGACAATCAATTATATCTTTAAGCAATCTTACTGGAATGCTTCATTTCTATTGTTTCTCTCATGCCCTCTTATTGGCATATGAACATCGATATCAAGAGTGCATTAATGTCAACAAGACATAAATAATATTCTTCTGGAATATAAATGATGCTATTTCAGGAGCAAAAGTTAAATAGTATATAAAATACTATATTTGAAGCATTTCCACAAACATGTGATAGTAATGTTACTATCACAATATGGTCATTCTTCAGGAATGTAATTGTGCTACTTCCAGAGCAACAATTTAATTTCATGATAAGCGAAATCAATGAATTGCAAATTTTGAGATCTACCGGATCTCACATCCATTATTGAAAAGAAATTAAGCCACAATAGGATATTGAAAATGCAATTGTCATTCAAAGAGGAACTCTTGCTACCACTCCATATAATTAGGTAATTTTTTAAATTACAACATACCTTTAGATATACATTGTTCTTTAGGAACATGTAATATTCATCAAGAATATTAATTGTGCTACTTCAGGAGCAACAATTAAAGTATGATTATTGTGATATATGATTTCAAAAAGATAAGTTTTAGTTGTTCCAAGAACATGTATAGTTGATTGTGCTACTTCAAGAGCAACAATTAGAGTTATGAACATATAGCATTTGTCAACATCAAAAAAACTTGAATTGTTCTTCAAGAACATGTAGTATTCTTCAGGAATACAAATCGTGCTACTTCAGGAGCACTAATTTAGTCTATATTAAACGACTTCAGGTGAATGACTAATATTTTCGAGAAACCAAATTGTTCTTCAGGAACATATAGTGTTCTTTGAGGATATTAATTGTGTTACTTCGGGAGCAACAACAATAACAATTCAAGAACCAAGATTCGTCCATCAATAAAACACATTATATGAATTGTTCATCAAAAGTACATAATATTCTTCAGGAATATTAACTTATGATACTTATGGAGCAACAATTGAGTTATTTCAATAAATTTGAATTGCTCTTTAAGAGCATGTGATATTCTTCAGGAATATGGATTGTGCTACTTCAGGAGCAACAATCTAGATTCAACATTAAATAAATAAATAAATAACAAACAAATAAATAAATAAAAGCGTAAAATAAATGCTCTTCAAGAGCATGTAATATTCTTCGGGAATATTGATTGTGTTACTTCTGGAGCAACAATTTAAATTAAAAATATGTTTTGGAATTGCTCTTCATCAAGAACTTATAATATTCTTCAGGATATTAATATGCTACTTCTGGAGCAACAAAAAGTGAAGTAATATTCTTCAGAAATATTAGGGTATTGTGCTACTTCTGGAGCAACAATTAAATTATTTCAATAAGTAAGATTGAATTGCTCTTAAAGAACATGTGATATTCTTCAGGAGCAATAATTAAGATCAAAACATTAAATAAGTATATAAAAACGTGTAAATGTTCTTTAAGAACATGTAATATTCTTCAGGAACATTAGAATATTGTGTTCTTCAGGAGCAACAACAATAATAATAATAATATAATAAGAGGAATCAATCCAAAATTAAATGAACATCTAATATAATATTCAATCAATATTGTTATCGCATATGTATGTGAGTTGAATACACATTAAAAAAATGATTACCGTAAGCTAAGTCCCTTGACATCATCGAGTTGGTATACGATGGGTCATCAATTTCTGGAATATAAGGAGGCTTTTTCTTTGAATATGTATCCTTGTACTGTGGATCTGAGTTTGGTCATAACCAAATAATGCCGTTCTGGGCGCAACTAGGATAAACGGCTACACACGCCTTCTTGGAGGTGTGAACCTTCGGCTGTCAATATCTTCTTTTCGGAGAAGAGCTTTCGTGCTGATAACGTGTTATAAATTAAATAGAATGAGAGAATAATAGAGAGAACGAAAAATAGATGTAAATTATTATGAGGGTGGAGACCTCTATTTATAAGCATGCAGATGAATTTAATGAGAACTTTTAGGGTTTACATGATCATCACAATATATGGTAAATATATATATAAAATATATTTACAACAAATTCAACAAAATGATATTTTATGGTGTATATTTTTTTTTTTGACTTTTGGTTAATTCATATTTATTCACACATTTTTATATTTTAGAAAAAAAACGCTTTCAATAGGATAATTCAATTAGAAAAAGAGAACGTTTATAATGGAACGGACTATATCGATCATTGGTATGCTGAAGTGACGTGTAAACGGGATGCTATTTTTATTATTTATTTCCATTTTTATGATTGATATAATTGTGAACGAAAACCCAATTTTTATAGCATCAAATAAATATAAAAATGAATACATGCGTAAAAGCCCAATGTCGGCATAATTATGTTCGAATTTATTTCCATAAAAGCCCAATAACGGCCCAAGTGATTTTGCTTGGTCTGGGCTGGGTAATGGTTAGTGAGGCCCGGCCCACTTAAATTTAATACTAAGTTAAATTTGTCTAAATTTTATAAAGTTTTACTCCTAACATTATTATTTTCTATATTATTTCATCGAGTATGTTTTATATATTTTATGTATTTTTATTTTAATGAAGCTCGGAATTCACATTCTACGTCTATTTACCAAAAGCACATCGGCATAAATTCACGAACCACTATTGCACACTCTCATATAGCAATTGTATATTTTCCGTTTCGGTTTTGAAAAATCAAATTTAAGTAATACTCTTTACATCTCACTATCATTGTCTTATTTCTTTTAAACACGAACATTAAGAGACTTTGTTTAGGCATTTATTTTATGAGTTTTAATTAAATTAAAAAATGAGCAAAAATTTCAAGAATTAATGATGTAAAGGAATGAAAATTCATCCAAATTCTATGAAGAAATAATTAAGGCAATTGATTTTATTTATTTTCATTTTGTGTAGAAGAAATATTTAAAATTTTCAAAAAATTAAGAATCATAAATTTTTAAATTATAAAAATGTGTGGTGGGTACTAAGTAAGGACGCACACTCTATTGTCTATTTTAGAATTATGAGTTAATCTTTTACTTTTTAAAAATATGAGCGCGAAGTGTTGAATATGAACGCATGGTTGACGAGGTGTGGGTTGTCATCCACCTTTTGATTTTCAAACTAAAGAAGCTTTTTGACTTAGGCCTTAATTATAGTACTAGTGATTAGACTAATTATATACTTAATCATATTTTAATGGCAATAAAGGGACAATAATTCCACAATAATGAACTATGATTTTATTTTATTTTTTAAAATTTCAAAAAGACTAAGCATGCGGTTTTTATAATAATCTAATTTAACTTTTAAGGTAGAGTTTGATTTACCACTAATAATTAGACATTTGTTTTTTTTTTTTTATGAGAAGGAAAATTTAGTGCATACGTACTTAACAAATCTAAAAGTGAACAATAAACTTTGCTCCATTAATTGGATGTTGCTCATCTTATCCGTACAATTGGTAAAATAATTATTTTGTTTATACATATGTACGTATAGATTTGATAATGTCATTAGCATTAGTTTTACTGATTAGTGAAATTATTATCAGATGTAATAATGCTTGATGCGGATTAGCAAGTTATAATTTGTGCATTATTAATGTAGTCACATTACATCAAATTCTACATTAAAGAACGAATGTAAATTTATCTCGTCACGAAAAAACAAAAAGTAGTAAGCATGCAATATAATTTAAGAGTAATTCAATACAATAAGAGGTGTAAGAGATGCATGCCCAGCAGCATAACAAGCTTTTACAAACATAGCTAACCTTGTATGCATCTCTTACATCCCAACTCATGAAAATACATTCTAAGACCAAATCAAATCTATTGGGAAAATCCCAAACCAGAGACTCTTAATTATTTCATCCCATATTCAAACCATCGGATTAAAATCACGTGTATACGAAAAATCTCGCAACAATCCACTAAGGATGAAAACATGATTTCTCTAAAATACACGTGACAGCAATCCGACCGTTGCAACAGAGGGCAAATTCGGATATATAGAATCTTGTTTGAAAAAACCCCAACAAAATACAAGTTGAATGAAAATGGAATTTGAAAAACCTAGATTAAAAGCGAGATTCGGACCGCTATCCTCAATTCCCCCGCGATGCAATAATAACCTCTCCCAGTTCTGCAAATCCAAGCTAGAAATCCAGGAGAGGGAAATTGCAAAGCTGCAGTTGTTAGTAGTTGCCTACACCACCTCCCTCCGCCGCCGCGGCTGCATTCCTCCGCCGGGTGAGCTGCCGGCCATGTTGGTAGTTGTAAAGTAAATGAAAATATCTAGAGCTAAAATAATGTAAGAAATCTCAGTGGCTTTGGGAAGAAAGAGAGACTGAAGAAAAGGGTGTTAAGTGAGAGAGATTAGTAGTAGTATATAAAGGCAGCAAGTGTAAGACTTTTTTTTGGCTCGAAGTTGGACTTTGTGCTACTAGTACAAATACGTCCGACTAAATGTACTAGATTAGTTCAATTAGGGTTTTATTATTACGTGATAACTCGTAATTGCTATTCAAAGTACAGACACTATGTAACTTCTTATCGATTCGTAGGGTTAATTATGGTTTATTATGATGAGATAACCCGTAATTACTACTCAAAGTGCAAACACTATCTAAAGACTTGTCGATTAATTATTAGGGTTGATTAGGGTTTATTATGATGAGGTAACCCGTAATTGTTATTTAAAACAGGGACACTGTTTAAAAGACTCGTTGATTAGTAGGGTTAATTAATTAGGGCATAATTGATGAGGATTGAGGAAAAGAATTCCACTAGCTCGAATTCCAAGAGGGTTGGAGTTTTCATACTAATATTCTCTCAAAAAGTGGGATTTTGATGGGGTTGGGTTTGTCTCTCAATGTGAACATTTTCTTGCACGTTTGTTGGCTCTCTCTCACTACTTTATCATTATCACTTTTATTGGCTTATAATTGATGTCGAAATTGCGTTTCTTCGGACGAGAATAGTAGTTGGTGTGCATGAAGAAGAAAAGGTCTTCTAATTATGGGGCCATATGTTGGACGAAAAGAGAGAAAATAATTGACACTAAAATGGGTTGTTAAATCACTTTATTGTGGATTTTTGTCCATTTTCATTACATGAAAAAAGCAAGTTTGAAAAGGATGAAAAACCAATCCATAAGTCAGCGATTAGATTCTCGTCCACTCCTAAAATGACAAATTTTCTGACTAAAGTTTTATTATAAATTCGTGGCGTCAGCAGCACGTCATTATTACGTCACTGGTTTATTTAACTTTCGCGTCAGACGCATGCCAAGAAGGCAAGAACTTATCTTGAAATTAAATGTTTACTAAAATTAAAATTATGTTCATAAAAGAAGACAAAGTTATATGAGAAGATAAAAATGCATGCATAAAACATATAAGAAATATGCATAAAGAATATTCAAGAATCTATTTAATCCAAACCATCATTGTTAAGATAATGGTGCTAATTACTTCTTATTTCCTATTTTAATGGTGCATTGGTCCTTCTAGTCAAAATATCTTAATAATCGCTTATTCTTTAGAATTTCAAATCAAAAGTAAGCATAATTGTTAAAATTATTCAGAAAAATGATTCGAATACTTGAATATGTTATATATTAATTAAATGGGTCACACATCCTTAGAAGGCCTTATAAGGGTGGAAGGGTTATTTCAAGTAATATATAGGAGTAAGAGTCTCTACCAAGTTGATATGGGATAAATGAATGCTTCAACACGCCACTTTACGTGTAGACCAACATCGACTTTACACGTGAACATAAACGGTCCACTTAGACCGGTCCATACACATGGGTCAAACAACCCAATTGTATTTAGGTCCAATCACACACTTATAATAGTAAAGAATTATCCAAATTATATGTAAAAATAAGAGTCTATGCCAAGTTAATGTGAATAAATTAATGCTTCAATAATTTAGGATAGGAGCTCTAATGCTCTTCAATAACATTAAGAAAAAGAAAACCATTTTGAATGGAAAGTGAAAATACGGTCAATCATTGTATACTCGAGGGCCAAATCTAAGGCCTAATGTCTGGCAGGAAAACTCCAAATAGGGGAAAAAACTAAAAGACAAAATAAATGGTGCAAATATCTTAAAAATTTGTCGGCTCAACAGTGTACACTTATCTCAGTTTCCCACTACAAAGCTGTTATCAAATGAGGATCAGTATTCCGGTAAAATATTTCTCCCTCCAGCTATTATAAATGATAAGTATCTCATCGGCACGAGAATTAAGAAAATGATATTGTGTATTGTAGAATAATATTAAATTATGTAGATTGTTTAATTTTTTTATGGTTAAATGTGATCCATATAATTTTTACCATTTTCGGAAACAAGTCATTTGTTGTAGGATGTTCCAATAAAAAAAACGTATTATTTATTTTCTAGTGGGACGAAAAGAATAACTTAGGGGGAGTTGCTATAATAGTCATATTACTTAAGGCAAATGCAAATATAACCATCTTTATAATTTACGTCGCAAAATAGCCAAAGTCAAATAAAGTACATCACTTTTTTGACTTTGCAGATATAGCATGTGTTTTTTTTCGAAAATATATGCAATAACTGATTTATATGAAAGATAAAATTATATTTTACAAAATAATTTCGGTTATGATCATGTCCTTATTGGGTTCTGACCGTGCGCATTTGGATTATGACCATACTTCATTGCCCGAATTTCAATTCGTGTTGAATTAGTGATATTGCGGAATTTTATGGTTCTGATAAGTTTTTGACCGAGTTCTCATAGGGTTCTGATCAAGTTCTGATTGATTATATATGACCAAGTTCTGAATGGGTTCTTAGTGACAGAAATAACTTATTATCTAATAAATTTTCTATGGTTATTATCATGGTTCTAATCGGTCCTGACCCTAAATGTAAGAGTTATGATCCGCTTTTCGCAGAGAAATTCAACAGTCCTTTTTTCATTAGATGCAACAGCTAGACCCTATCGATCAAAACTCGGTATGGACCGATTAGAACTGGTCAGAACCAAAGTCATATGTATGGAATTAAATCTATCTTTTGCCTTTTTCAATCAGAGTTGTCTTGTATTCGAAGCCATAACAAAAATATGATTGAGATCAGACTTTTGTAGGTTTTACTATGTAAAAGTTTTTATTGAAAATGGCTATATTGTGTAGGGAATTATAAAGATGACTGTTTTTATGTCTAAATTAACAATTTTAATTATATTTGAATATTACCACATAAAGTGCATAATAAAATCTTACTGTCTGTTGCAGCATTAATTTCCAAAAGTTACTAAAATAAAAAATCTGTAGGTGGAAACTAAAAAGTATCTTTAGCTTAGCATCTGCAAATTTTCACCTTTCTAAAGATTATTATTTTTATTTTTTTTCACCTTTGTTTCCGTTATGTCACCTCAATTTATTTTCCTTTTTCTTCAGCACGTTAACTGGATAACTAGTGTTTTCATTCTTTAAATTCATTTTCTTCTTTTGATTTGGGAAGTAAAAAGCTCGATATGTCTTGTATATTGAACAGTTCACCTACTTCATTCATAACTATCTAAAAGGAAAAATTAAAAATTACTCCCTCCGTCCCGCTATTTGTGGCTCACTTTCCCGAAAGGGGTGTCCCATTATTTGTGTCCACTTTCCTAATTTGGTAAAAAATTATTCCTACTCTATCATCTTCTCTCTCCTACTTTATTACATTCTTTCTCATACTTTATCATCTTTCTCTCATACTCTCTCATTATCTTACTCATCTTCTCTCTCATACTTTATCATCTACTCTCTCTCATACTTTATCATCTACTCTCTTAATTCCCGTGCCGAAACCAATTGAGCCATAAATAACGGGACGGAGGGAGTAATACATTTTTTCCATTTCATTAGACTACTTTTTCTTTTTAGATTGTCTCACTCTATAAGTCCCCCTCTTTTTTTAACTTAAAATAATATTCTAATATATTTAGTAGACCCTAACTTTATACTATCTCCACCCCGCTTGACTATTTTTGTTTTCTTTTTCAAATTGTCTCACTTGACTTGCCTTGTTTTTTTAAAATAAAAATAGTTACTACACAAACTCTATTTTTTCTTTGTGGGACACACACACCTATCTACAAACAATCAACTATTCTTTTTAATCTCCGTGTCGAAAAGAAACAAGACAAGTCGGGCGGAACGGAGAAAATCCTACTTTACACGAAATAAATAACTTCCATAATCTCCGTTAGAAAAGAAACTGAGTTAATGAAGTGGGACTAAAGGAATATGTTTTTTAAGTAGTAATATATCAATATACTCTATTTGACTATTACAACTACAAAATTACCAAACTTTATAAAAATTATCCACTATATACCCAAATTTACTAAAATACCCCCACTTTTTTACTTCTCTCACCTAAAAGTGTCAGGCCATGATCGGACCGTGATCGGACCATGTCGATGTGTCCGACCGATCGGACATGCCCGATCATGGCCTGATAGTGATCGGCCTTGTGATAGGGCATGACCGATCATGGCCTTGTGATAGGGCATGACCGATCATGTCCACTATTCAAGTAGTGATCGGCCCTTGGTCGGGCGTGTCCGACTGATCGGACCCTGATCGGGCCCTCTGTTCACGTGATCGGACCATCCCATACTAGGGTATTTTCGTCTTCTTGGGTATATAGTGTAGTTAAATATAAGAATTGGATATAAATGTGTCTTTTCCCAGATGAGCATTTCACCGCCGGACTTTTTTTTAATTTATGGTGGAGTAAATAATTCAACTCCTTGGAATATTGTGAATGGGGTAACAGCTAAGAGCGCATGCATGCCTAGGCATTGGATCCCCTTTGAATATTTTGTTGATTGAATAATGATAGTGAGGTAAACTTTTCTACTATACCTGATGTGAAAAGTAGAAGTCTTCCCAAATCATGTGCCCATTATTTCTTTGCACAACTAACTTTTCCAACTTTATTGATTTTAAAATGATTCATATTTATACTTTTTTACTATTCGAGGGATGTGTGTCCAAAATCGAGCCGAAACCCGATTTCGTGTAACTTTTATTTTGTTTTTATTCATTTAAAATTGATGATTTCGCTCCTTACTCATAATCTTCGATCCGCCATTGGATATTATACGTTGCAGGGGTGATTGTAACCAAATTTCATCTCGTATTTCATTGTCTCACTAGTGACTAGTCTAGTGCACTCACGTTACTTTAGTAATAGCTGGGTTTTATAAAACAAAATTATAAATCCTAATTATGGTAAATTAACTCAATATACAATAGTTAATAATTAAGATCCAGATCCAATGTGGTGCGGAGGTAGGCGGCCCGAGTCCATCAAGTCAATGCAGTAAATTAGACCGGGCTGTCAAATTCTGGGACGTCATTCTGAGTTCCAAAGCCCAATTAGATACATCCGGGCTTTCTGATGGGCCTGATATCGTATTCAGCACAATACTTTCCGGGCCTAGTACGTTATTGGCTTAGCCCGTCCCACAATCCGGCTTAGGCCATTTTTACAAAGATTAGAACAACAAATTCAAGTGCCATAAACGTTAAAATTGACAACCACCATGAATCAGAGAAAAACTTGAATTTAGTTATTTATTGTGGCTTTCATTCTGTTATTTATAACTTACAAACGTGTCAGATTTTGGTTTTCTAATTTGTAAAATTGTTCAATTTTGGTTCTCTGACAAGTGTAGTTAACATATTTTTCTTTTTTCTTTTTTTGTTTGGCGGATATTGTCTAATAGTGGGGATCAAAATCAGAGAGTTTTACAAGTTAAAATACAAAAATAAAAAATAACCATATAAAAGACCACAATCGACGGAAGCTGTAGAAATGCAAGTTATGGCTTATACAAAGCATGAATTGGAGAAGATGAATATGAAGGAACAGAAATGATAAAATTGATGAGTGTATTCGATAATCATCCAAGAAGAGCATATCTAGACTATATATACATATCCTCAATTGTGACTTGAGGACTGAGCTATCTAAAATATCTACAACAGACTTTGTAACAAACTTAACTAACTTAACGGTTTCTTAACTACTCAATCAGCTCGGCTGAACAGTCTTCAGTTCTTCAACCGTTAGGGCCACGTGGCATATCTTGAGTGGTGTGAGAGTCCTCCTTTGCATGCATGTATGGAGAGTTTGTAGAATCACAAGAGAAGACCGAATTCGGATTTTTCTGCCATGAATTCCTCATTGAAGAAAGATTAAAAATTTTGCGAGCAAAACTGAGTTGAAAATTGAAATAAGAAAATACGATGAAGCATTCTCGAGCTTTAAATTCCCTCATCCTCCCATATATTTACAAAAAGTATGAATTTTAGAACTTCAGAAGCTTCCAGAATCTCCTTCATGCGTCTTCCACACTTGACTCTTCCCCCTCTTCTTGAAACCGGAGTTGGATCCTGCTGACGTGTACTGTCACAAACTTACCCTGCAAATTTCTTCTCCTTGTATCTCAGAGCGGCAGTTTCTCCGCCGCCGGAGACGCGCTGCTTGGCCGGAAAAGTCGGACAGAGCTCGTCGTCGGAGCCGCTGCTGTCGCCGGTGACCCTCGACACGGAGAACGACGATACTGAATGGGATGGCCTCATTGGCTGCAACTGATTTTCGCTCAGCTGCAAAACGCAAACTCAAAATTTTCTTCTTTCAGACATTTAAACAAACAGTTTGTATGCATCAAATATCGTCACTCTGCTGCAAAACGCAAACTGGAATCTCCTTCTCACAGACATTTAAACAAACACTTTGTGTACATCAAATTGAGAAAATCAAAAATCTGAAACTTCAATTCTTGGATCTTGCTCGCCGCTAAATAGCTCCTCGAAGTTTCGGAACGTGAGATCGACATCAGGTATGTTGACATCATCAAAGCATTCCACTTCGTCGCAAACTCCCAAATCTTGCATGTTTTGAAGCCAAATCTGCAGAGATTTGAACATTTAATCTCATTTTATTACATCATTAATTATATGTATATTTGATTATTTTTTCTTGCAACCTCGTTGTTATGGACTGGGATTCTGTACTGCCAGAAGGCTTCACCATCGAGCTGTGGGAATGGAGAAGAAAGTGGTACTTCCTCATTTTTGTCAAGTATAGGGGCATCAGAATGCTCGGGATGACTCTCGAGCATTCTGTGCTCCTTCCACGTGGCATTGAGAGGCGCTCCGACCGGCCTCTCTTTTACGTGTGTTAAGCAAGAATCATCAATCCCTTCACAAAGCTGGAGCCTTTCCAAGTCAAGAATTTGCTGCAGAATCAAGTAGTTGCTGCTCCTTTGCTGGCTATGATAATCTCTTACCTTCAAGAAGAAAAGACAGTTATGAAATTTGAAATTTAGGTATAAAATAGATGTAGTGTAGAATTTTGCAGTGAAATTAAAAAAACTACATATAAAATCACGTTTCGGCACGATTTGGGAGGGGGTCCCTCACCCGCACTCCTATATCCACCTCTGCATAGGACTAATTGAAACAAATGAAACTATGTATGCAAGATTTGATTCAAGATATGTATGTACGGAGACGAGGGACAGATTAAACCCTAGATCTATCACTCTCAAATGAGTGAGAAATACAACTAAACTACATATTAGTAATATCAAAAGTTACGGGACCGACTCGGCAAGTAGGTGAAAGTTACAGAACCAAAACCACAATTTTCCCAACCCTAGATCGATTACGCTCAAACTCGTGAAAAATTTCAACTAAGCTACATACTATTAGTAAGATTACAAGTACCTTAATTCCTCGGCTGCTCGAGCAAGACATTATAGAAGCATCTAGATCTTTAAACTGAAGCCCCCATAGGTCAGCTAGGTCTTTAGCAGAAGGGCAACCCACATAGCAACTGATGATCATCTTGTGGTGATCAAGGGAGACATGATGGCCAATATCACAGCTCTGGCACATGAACATGTGATGATCGAAGCAGCGGACGAGGGCCGGTTGGAGTCTGCACGATTCACAGACGAGGGTTCGAGGGTGGCGGTAGGAGAGAGCGTTGGCCGAGTGGACCTTGGCGTCGCAGGAGAGGCAGAGGTATGCAGCATCAGACTTGCAGAAGACTACTGGGCTTAACGCCATGCAAAACTCACACCTTTTCTCCATCACTTGCTAAATTCCATCTAAACTAAGGGGATTATGAAAAATGAAAAATGGGACTGCAAAGTGAAAGAGCCTTTAATCAAGATCAAGAATGCAAGGGGTATTAAGTTTAGAACGAAAAATGCAGAAAATACGAGATACAGAAAGCAAGAAAATAACACACAAATTGTTTACCCTTCCGACTACGTATGGGGCGCTATCAAGCTAGAATTTTGCACTATGATTTTCGGATACAAATTACAAGGAAAACATGACTATTTATAAAGGAAAATAACCTAGTAATTCGAGCCCTTATAAGAGAATGAATTGGATCACCGATATTCTAAGTCGGATGCACGGTATTCAAAGATAAGTACAAGATTTGTGGGTTGAGTTTAATAATTCAAACTAAGGTCTATATGGGATCAAGATTTGAGACAAATCAAAGGACGAATATGAGAAATGGGACTGCAAGATAAAATAGCCTTAAAATCAAGATCAAGAATCAAGAAAAGGGAGGGGGAGTATGTATATCAATAATCCCACTTTTCCACTACTATAAATCTATCATATATTGCAAAGTATCATGTAAATAACAAATCTTGTGATCTCTAACATACATGAATTAGCATCATCTTATTGTATAAGCATCCTAGTACTTAATCTACTATGTTGATGCTGAACTAACCTAGGTAGAAAGAGAAGGAATAGGGAGAGATGACAAACCTGCAATCTTGGCTACAAACAGTTCAATTTGCTGAATCAGTACAAGATTTGGAAGCCCTTTCGGAGCCTTGGTTCATAGATGCAAAAAAAAAAAAGGCTCTAAAGGAGGAAAAACAAAGGAACCAAAAAAGGTAAGAAAAAAGAAGAGAATCACATGATTTGCAGAACAAGTAAAAGTGACAGAGGATTAGTTTTCTTTTAATAGTTGCTTGTTCTTTCTCTCTCTTCTTTTAGGATGCACTTTTGGAGCTGAGGTGGTCATTCTGGGGATTGAGTGACGTAATCCCAAGTGTTATCTAATCCAACATTTTGACGGTACGGCAGCTCATCCAAATAGTTAGCGGGTAGGGCCAATGAGAGGCCGCCACGTAGATAGAAGGATAGCCCAAAAGTATGGGGATTTCTGAACTTGGATTAAACTGGGAAGGAACTTCTGACAGCCAATGACGGAGGGAGTATAAAATCGGGTCCACAAAATAATTACTCCCTCCTCCCAATTATCTTCTCCACCTTTTCCTTTTGGATCGTTCAACATATAATGTCTAATTTTCATTTTTGACAAAATTCACTCTCATTTAATTAATTTTAAAAAAAAACATAACTAGTTAATTTAAACAATAATATAATTTCACTCACCTAATTACATTAAATTACACTCCACCATTAAATCTTTTTTCTCTCTCTCGAACAATACTCTTCCATATTGAAACCCTAAAATCTCTCTCCTCTAGTTCTTGCGCCTCTCATCCTCTTCGAACTCTAAATATACTTTTTCAATCCTCATCGAACGATTTTGTCGCAAAATTGCGACATCTACTATGAAATCAGAGCCTTGGATTGCTCTAACATCCGAGGACTTCTACCATCCTCCTCCAATTGTTGACGACAATTGGGTCTCAATGAAGAAATGTCACGATTGACCGAACGGTGAAGCAACCTCTGCTATGCGGTGGAATCCGAAGCCCTCCGTCCCTAAGTTTCGTAAGTCGCCTATTCACTAAACGGCTCCGTCACCAGATGGGGTAAATGGTGACGCCTTGAGGGCGATGATGCAATAGGATGCGAAATTGTGCTTAAGCACGCCTTTGTTGCATTCCACGGTGAGATCTGGTATGGTGGCCTCAAGGTCGCTGCCGAGTCCTGCTTTCGATTCTAAGCAGTTGTGTCCCGAATGTGCTTCGCTACTTAGACGGCGTACTGACAGCGTCGGCGTGGCCCCCTACCGGGAAGTTGACATCACTACCTATCTGGAGTTGTCAAAGCTTTTGGTCATCTTGCTCCTACGGTACTTCAAGCTAGTGAGATCTTTCCCTCGCATCATCTTTTATTTGGGTCTAGGATATGCATTGAGTAGAGTGTCGTGGATTGGATTTAGTCATTAGGACTCTAAAATGATGAAACATATGCTCACACTAATTGCATTATTTTTGACATATGGATGCGATAAAATATGAGCACGAGATATATTATTTTATTTCCTGCAAATGTGTTGGCCATGTTGTAAATAATCTCTGAAAATTATACACCCTTGTTTGGCTGACTGCCAATTGATAAAGAATATGTGAAAATATTAATGTTACCTCTTGTTTGCTGCCCATTGTTGGAAAATTTGTGAAAATTAGGTTGTGTTATGTTGGGCTTGCTGCCAGTGGTTGAAAAATATGTGTAAATATCAGTGTTATGTAGTGACTTGCTGCCAATTGTGGCAAAATACATGAAAATTACTCAATTATGGTATAACTTGCTAGAAGTTCTGGTATATAAACTATATGTCTATAGGATGTTTAATGATTTATCTATTCAATGTTCTGGCTTTTGAACAACTTCTTACAAAGTTGGCAAAATACACAGTTGTGGAATAGTTATTAATTAATTCAGTTTCTTCTTAGTTAAAGAAAGACACTACTTCAATGTAAGCCAGAAAACAATTGTGGAATACATATTAATCAAAGAAAGACTTTTACAAAGTAAATCGGACCATTTAAGTGCCTGCAACACATCCTTGTAGCTTTTTTTTTTAAAAAAAAGGGCAAATTGTAACTAAATAACCAGTTACAATTAGTTTAAATATACATCAAAATGTCAAAATTATGTACTACTAGGCTTACAATTTAAGTGCTTGCAAAACACCCTTGTGCTTGTTGTTCACCAGCTGCAGCTAGGGCTGTTAATCGGTTCGGGTACGGGTTAATCGTAACCGAAAATCGGTTACCCGTACCCGAAAAACCCCAAAAATTCTATACCCGTACCCATACCCGATCGGTTATCGGTTAACCCGATACCCGATCGGGTCGGTTATAAGGTTAACCGAAATTAACCTTAAAAAGTTACAAATAGAGGAACAGAACAGGGCACCTTTTCCATGTCTGATGAACCAGGCTGAGATACACACGAAATAGATACACAACACACGAAATCCAGAATCCAGAATACACGTTTCTCAATCCAAAATACACACGAAATCTAGAATGCAAGAGTCAAACGAAATACAACAATACAAGCCCATCAACAACAAAGCAAACAACAAAAAAAAAAAGAAATCCACTTTCAATCTTCAGTCTTCAGTCTTCACTCTCCAATTTCCAGTCTGAATCAATTAATCACTAGCAATTCAAAGATAATAAATATGAAGATTCAAATGTTAATAAATATGAAGATTTAAATGTTCAAATGCAATCAATTAATCACTAGCAAATAGCAATTCCAAAGATAATACCTTTCTAAGTGAACACTACTTTTACTTTGGTTTGTTTGGCCGGTTAGAGTCTTGTCCCCGTCACGCCTCCACTTTCCCCAAATTGAATTGATACTTCAAGAAAGAACAAAGAAAAAGATAAGTTGGTGTATAATGTAAGAGTTTTATTTAAATTATTAAGCACTCACTCGATTCACATTCTTGCTCCATAACCTCTTCCGGAACATCTTCTTCATCCTTATAGAGTATGTCAATAGAACTAGACTTCAACCAATCTTCTGCACACACAAGAGCCTCAACCATCTTGGGTGCTAGAGAGCTCCTAAAAGGGGAAAGAACCCGACCTCCTGTGCTAAATGCACTCTCTGAAGCGACACTTGATATGGGAATCGCCAAGATATCCCTCGCCATCTCAGCCAAAATTTGAAAACGCGGACTGTTCTTCATCCACCACTGTAATATCTTCGATCTCGACATCTCGAATCAACCTAATATCTTCAGACTCTTCACCAAGAGACTGGTTCTGATTAAAATTACTATCTTCTTCTTGACTTTAGGGAGTAGACATTATACTATATGCAAGTATGCAACAAACAGAGCCGACAAGACTTTCAATTATTCACTAGGCTAAAGTCATAGAACAAGCCAGCAAGGCTGCAAATGCAAAGAGTAATTAAACAATTGAACATAGAAAACACAACGGAAATAAAGTCGGCAAGGCTGCAATGCATTCGTAAATCGAAGTGGAAGTAGAATTGTAGAAACCACAGGACAGAGTCGTAGTCAAATACGACCTTCAATTTCAAATTAGGGCTTAGAAGTTTGAACTTTGAAGTTAGAAATTTAAAATCAATACCTTCAATCAAATTAGAAGTAGAAATTTAAATTAATACCTTCAATCAAATTAGGGCTCCAAGCCTCCAAGTCGAAATTGAAGATTGAAGAAGGATTGAACGAACCCAGACCAGACGCTCTCGCTCGCTCAAGTCTCACGAGTCACGATTGAACGAACCCAGACTCACGATTGAAGAAGAAGGATTGAACGAACCCAGACTCACTCACGATTGAACGAACCCAGACGCTCTCGCTCGCTCACGTCTCACGAGTCATGGAGTTCAGTAGTAGTAGTCTGTAGTCAGTAGTCACGACTTCACGAACACGATTCAATTAGGAGACTTAGTCACTTAGGAATTAAATTAGGATTAGGATTTAGGAAGGAATCTAATTAATTAATTAAGGATTTAGGAGACAAATAAGTGAAATAACAAATACAAATTAATCAAAATATAAAATTAATTAGTGATTTAAATTTGAATCGGGTATGTATCGGGTTAACCGAACGGGTATCGGTTATTTACCCGTACCCGTTGTTTTCCAAAAACTGATACCCGATACATACCCGATTAACCGAAAATCGGTTAATCGGGTATCCGATACCTGCATCGTATGGGTACGGGTACGGGTATTAACCGAATACCCATACCCGTTTAAGCAGCCCTAGCTGCAGCCCACACTCTAACTACGGTCCTCGGGGAGCACCCGAACTTCAAGGCTGCCTTTTGAATCATGCCATATTTTGGCTTTCCGTCTTTGCTGCCGCGGAGAAGAAACTGGATGATGTAATTCTTCTGTAAAGTTGAGAGATCTTTTCTTCTTGCCATTTTAGTGAAATTTTGTTGTAAGTAGTGAATTGTGAATGTGGTGGATTAGGTATATTAATAGGGGAAGTGGAGGGAAAATTTGGTGATAAGATGACACCAATTTGAAAAAAAATCGACTCTTTTGAGTTGATGAAGGAAGCTCATTATGTTGTTTCATTTTTATTGTATTTTATTCGAAATCTGCATCCTTTTTCTTAACACGGTTACTAAAAAATAAAGTTGAGCGGTAATTAAGAAAAACAATTATCAATAATTATAAAATAAAGAAGAAAATGAAAAGAAAAAAATATAAGTAGAAGAGAGAGAAAGATTAAGAATTTGAAAAGTAGAGGACCCACCACAACACTACAATTATCAACTTGCCTTAAAAACCGTGCAAAAAATAATATGGACAATAAAATTGAGACGGTGGGAGTACTATGTACTCTTTCCGTCCCGCTCCAAATGACCTGTTTTTAGTTTTGGACATCCCGTCTCAAATGACCATTTTTCGAAAATGAAAAAAACTTTTTAAAAAAATCATAAATTCTTTCATACTTTATCATTTTTATTTTATACTTTAATCATTTATCTCTCTTACTTTATTATTTCTCTCTGTTGGGTTATGAGTCAGTAGATGGTAGTCAGCTGTTTGTGGTTAAAATAATATTGGGAGAAATCATAGTAGTACTATGGAATTGAAGATCCCAAAACTCAGCTGATATCAGTAGTGTAGTGTCTCGATAGGATTAGATGATGTATAGATTATTTATCTTTTTGTCTAAGTCCTGTACGGGGTAAACTGTTGGACTGATCTTCTGACGAAGTTACTTTCCAGAACCCCACATCATCAGTGTAATCGCTTGCATTCTTCTGTCTTCAGCTGAATCTGTCCTCAGTAGAATATTCTTCATCAGCCGGTAGACATCAGCAGAAGAACTTAATGCAAAGCTCAGTACCTTCGCAGTCATCAGCTGACCCACCAAAGCCTTATCAGCTTGTCAGCCGACTCAGTCGAACAAGACAGAGACTGTCCTAAGTCTACTGTGTCCGACAGAAAACGACCCAGTCGCTCAAGTCATTTCGAAGTTCAGTAGAAGATCATACGAGGATGTGGAATAGTCAACTCTGAACACTGACACATTCTCACCTACCACAAACCTGGACCAATGAGAAGCCGACAACGTTTTACCTGCTCTGACCAACTAAAGCTGCTCTCATCTACAGTGTCAACTGCCCTGCTACAACAATTCGAAAAATATGGTCGTTTTCTTTGGAAGCTTGTGACACGTGGCATCGTCTTCTCCAAACGCATATATGCTCGCTCACAACTATAAATAGAGAAGAAAACCGAGCTCCACGCACGGGATTAAAAGGGGAAAACGCTCAAGCATTCAAACACTCTAGCAAACTTGAAAGATCATCCAGCGAAGAACTTGCCTTCATAGAATATTTTTAGTTCTTCTCTCTAGAGTTATTTAGATCCCTTCTTCTCTAGCTAAGCTCATTATCAAATTCATAGCTTAGAAATTTCGAAGGAGTTCACTTTCTGTGAATTGTTCTTATTGTAAGAACTCCTTCTTAGTTGGAGATCATCCCCTCCCTTTCGAACTTAGGTTTGAATTGTACAGTCGCTAAGGACTATAACTTAGAAGGGTCAGTCATGTGCACAGATTCCTTGCTGAGACTTGCTCAGATAAATCAACAAGTTCTCCTGCCTTGTCAGGACCGTGGACGTAGGATCTTGCGTATCCGAACCACATTAAATTGCTTGTGTTATTTACTGTTTTATTGCATTGCATACAAACTGGTTTAAAATCGTATATTTGCATAAAACGTATTTATAAAAGCACACTAGCCAAAATACTTTAACTTGCGAAAATACGTTTTCAAACTAAGACGAATCTCCGGGCCCTACACTCTTATCCGCACAACGTCTTCGATTGAGTTTCAAGTACTGACAAAAATCAGTAGGAGAGCTCAATAGCTGACACACTCTGACCCGTGATCGAAGGTTACTATCTGGCACTGTTCATCAGTCGCAACTAACAGCTCAGTTGTCCTTCACGTTCTGAGAAAAGAAACTGTGATCAGGTGTATTCACCCCCCCCCCACCTCTACACCTGACTATCGTCTCCGGACCAACACTCTCTCACTAACTTCTCTTTCTTACATTATCATCTACTCATTTCTCATATGTTATCATCCACTTTCTTAATTCCTGCGCCGAAAAAGAAACGGATCACTTGGAACAAAACGGAATAATAATTTACTTAAAAAAGAAGTGCATAATAATTTTAAGACGATCGAAAATAGCATAGTGAACAAAAAATTTGGGACAACAATTCGATTTTATTTATTTTTTTTGCTTTTATTGGAAAATTGGGAGGAACATTTTTTTAAATCCCTAAATTTTCTTGAAATTATGGATCTTTGCTTCTGCTTACTAGGGATTAAACATATTTGGAAAATTAAACAAAAATAAAATATACAAACAAGGATATTGGTAAAAACCACAACTTTTGCCTCTTTGATGATCTAGTTTTGATGGATACTATATAAATACAAAATCCCAATAATTCGATAAAAGAGATCCAGAGTCTAGAATAGATAAGGAAATGAAAAGGTTACAATTAATAGTGACACTTGAACCAAAAGACTCAAAATCCCTAAATGATTCTATTTCCCAAATCGCGACACAAAATGGTATAATTTGTGAGACAAAAATCTTTCGCGTAGATTTTTTCTGCAAAAAGTATATTTACCTTCAAAAACAAAACAAGGGGAAAAAAACAGTAAGACAAAAAGGATGGCACTTGAGAGAGTTTGGTGGGTGATATAAACAATTTACCAAAAAGTTTCACCAAACAAATATTTTCCCAAATTTGCCATCAATTCCATTTATACTTGCGGAACAAAAGAGATTAAGCAGCAGCCATCAAGAAAGCAATGCCTTCTTCCAAGAAGGAAGCTTGCAGTTGCACCCTGAAAACAGAAACATCAAGTATAAGAAAACCGCGGAACAAACCAAAAACAATGCGCATGTTCGTGCAGCAAAAGAGGCGATAGTCCCGTATAGTAGTAGGTCAAAGAGGGTATAGAAATGAAGATTATAAAGGGAAAGAAGCTTCCAAATATAACATTGAGAAGTTAAAAGGAGAAGCTAATTTACCAGGTATCAACTCGACTTAACATGCACTTCTATCATGTCATTATCCTCCATTCCAAGGCTATCAGGTGTTTGAGAAGGATTGATTTTATCCCCATCAAAGCAGAAGACCAGATTCTTCACATCCAGCTTAGCTTTTTCCGCGTAAATCTTGAAGAGTCGCTCAAATTTGTCATCCTGCATAATGATGATTGAGTTACTACTGTAAAATTGTATTTCTATTTGCAAAGAAAACGACATCATCTTTTTCACACTGGTTGTATCAGCTTCTGATTTCAGACGCACAGGTAGGAATAAGTAAATGAAACAAACGCCGAAGTTCAGACAATAGAGGTGGAAACTTTAAACTCGTACTCTATAAGTAAATAAACTTTTACTCTACATGTTAAAATTTAAAAACACTAGCGATGCTAACACTCTAAGAAATGCCAGAAATCAGCTGTGCGTGGCCCTTGCATCTTACATTAAACTCACATCATCTTAATGAATGAGCATAATAGTAGAGGGAAGTCACCTTATACTTGAGTATAATTCAATCATTTACTTTTACTTCGAAATGTCATCTTAATATTCTAAGCCATCATTCTTTCGAATCTGCGGAGGCAAAAGCTCACGCCTAAAAAGTGAGGCATTTATCACTCTGAGGAATCAATATATGCTGCAAATTTTTAACTTGAAGATTACACAGAGGACTACCTACCTTGTAGACTCGAGTTTGCTTAAGCCCATCTTTGTCCTGGATGGATATTACAAGTTTCTCCCTCTCATCATAAGTCTCCACCGGCTGCTCGGCAACCCTTTCTGGGGAAGATTGCAGGGTATCAAGGTTTTTTCTTATAGATTCTTCAACAGCTCGAACTTCTTCATCAGCCGACTGGGCAAAGGATGCCAGTTCCTGCTTCTTTAACCTATGAATGTGACATGTTCAGACAACAGGCAGCAGACAAAATTCTTAGTAACAGACTTCAGAGAAATTAGAGCTCAATCAGTTGGCCGATTGCCACATCATACTTGCTAAAGTACCAATCATTAGTATAATTTGCAAAAAAAAAAAGAAGTTAATTGTTTTGGATTTGATAATAGACAGCTCAAATTCTTCATCGATGCAGTTTCTAATGAAGTTACATAGAATCTTTAGATATATGATCAAGTTTCTATAAAACATATTCCAAATTTCGACAAGATACGGAATTTCACATGAGAAACATCCATATAAACAGCAACATACAAGGAATGATTTTTTATGAAGAAAATGAGAAGTCACAACAAAGCGGATTACGAATACTACATCATTCATAATTAACAGAAGCAGATATGCATTCCTCGCTTTGAATTACATTACCACCACTACAACAAAAGACATAGCAAAACCAGAGTAATTAACACTAATAGCAGCCCATTATTGTTCACTTCAAATGAATAAAGTACACATTTTTGATTATAAGTATACCTCAAGGCCTTCAAAGTGGAGTCTTCTCCAAAAATCTTAGTATTCTTATCTAGGTTCTTTGGCGGCGGAGGCAACCAATCCTCTTCATCATCTTCTTTACCATCACAATCAACATCATGTTTTTTATCCTCTCCCTACACCAGAATTGACAAAAACAACAAAAATATCTACTCAACCTTCATATCCGATTAATTAATAAAGCAGAAATAAAAATAAAAATAAATCTTTAATCAAGAAGCAAAGAACTTATACAGCAGCATCTAAGATTTTCCTTTTCTTGGGGAAGAATACTGGTGTTTCATCTAGGTCATCTGCCAATCCCCAAAAGAAAGGCGCAAATCAATAAAGAAACATCGAAAGATAGCACAATCGAGAAATTCTCTTTGCTAACCATCGAGGCAAATGACTCCGGCTGGCTGAATTCGAGTATAGTCGAAAAGGGGTTCGAATTCTTCGTTCGAACTTTCCTATCAAAGCGCAAATCAGCGTCAATTTTACCAAAGAAAAGAAAAGGGGGAAAACCCTAGATACTGTACAGATAAGTTCGTTCATGAAATTAAGAGAATACAGTAAGAAGAGAGAATCGCACGCACCATGGATGATTCCGAATCTCCCTCTCTTGAATCTTTGAATGTAGAAATGAAGCAGAAGTGTTTGTATCGTTTGGCTTCTTCGAGAAGTTTCCGCGGCATAACCTTGAGTTTGAAATTTTGGAATATAATAAACTATAATACAAAAAATCAAGAAAACGAAGCGAAATCTAATCATTACAAAAGTCCTCAATACTCGAATCTAATTGGCTTTCTAATGAGAGAAAATTACCCCCAACGGTCATTACAAGATAAATTGATGCTTCTGTTTTCAAAATTAGATAAATTGATCTCAAATATTTTATTTACTTTTATTGATCTCCAATGTTTGTTTTGATAAATTAGTTATTTTGTTAAATTATAAATTAATCAACTTTAGTCATAAGGCATTTACGGAATAAAACTTGTAGGAACCAATTCATCTAATTTTGATATTGAATTTTAACTTTTTTTTTCTAATATCTTTTTTTAACTATAAGCTTTTTCTAATAAAATTTTTTAATTAATTTTTTTAAAATTTTTATAAGAAAAACATTTAAATAAAAATTAATTAAAATTTAAAAAATAATTAAATCTAAATTAACTAGTAGTAATAGTTTTAGCCTTAGGGAACAATTCTTCTAATTTTTAAATTTATTTTTTGGGTATGAAAAAAAATTAATTAAAAATAAAAAAAATTAACTAAATTCCCTCTTTGCCACCATACCAAACCCAGTCCGCCACTGCAACAACAAACTTCGCAAGCTCGCCACCCTCATTTAGACCACTCTCTCTCAGTCCTCCGCCTACGTCCTCATTCATATCGTTCGGCTACCTCTCCGAGTTTAATTAAATTTTTTTAAGTAAAACATAAATATTAGAATTAAAGTTAATTAAATTTAAAAAAAAACTAGTTAAAAATTAATTAGATAAATTGGTTCCTAAAACTATTAGTAGTATTAGTGAATTTAGATTTAGTTAATTTTTTATTTAAGTTCTTTAATTATTTTTTCTTCTTACCAAAAAAATTATTTGAAAAAAAAAATTAATTTGAATTTTTTTTTTTAATATTTGAAAAAAAAGTTAAAATTTAATTCAAAAATTGGATGAATTGGTACGTAAAACTTTTATTCCGTAAATACTCATATGACTAAGGGGGTGTTTGGGATAGTTTATCTGAATCAGCTTATAACTGAAAGCTGTCTCGGGAAATGAATTTGGTGTTTGGAAAATCCAACTTATATAGCTGCTGAAAGCTAGTATTTGGGTTCAAGATAGAGAATTTTCGTAAGTTGGTATTGGGCAGCTGAAGCTGATAGCTTATAACTTTTCTAATTTTTAACCTTTTTAATTAATACATTATATTATAATTTTATAACTATTTTTTTTAATTAATGATAGATATTGCTTATTTATATGTATAATTTTTATTTGTCATTTAACAAAGAATAAGTAAATATTTGTTTTATTAATATAATTTATAATCTTTTTTACTCTTGATTTTAATTAATAATATTAATTATACCTAATTTTTTTTCTAATTTTTATTTTAATATTTTTTTATTAAAATACTATTTTATATGAGTGGAAATAAATTTTAAATTTTACTTGTGTAAAAATTCTAAATTTGTTTAATAAGTGAGAAATAAATAAAATTTTCATTTTATAAGATACCACTTTATTAATATTTTCAAATATTAATTTTTGACTTTCAGCACTTTTTGCAAACACTTATAAATTATCAAAATCAACAGCTTTCAGCTACTTTCAACCACTTTCAGCAGCTTCCAACAACCTTCAGCACTTATCGATAAGCTTCAGCTATCTCAAACACCCCCTAAGAGTTGACTAACACCCCCTAAGAGTTGACTAACTTAAAATTTAATAGAATGACCAATTTATCAAAACTAACAAATATTGGGAACCAATAAACTAAAAAAGAAAGATTACGTACAATTTATCCAAATTAGCAAACATTGAGGACCATTAGTGCCAATTTGCCTTGTAATAAATAAGAGTTACCACATTTAGGGATGTAAACCCATTAAATACTTTAGGTTCGATTCGGTATTCGTATTCAAGATTTTAATATTCGATTCAATAGAGATTTAACTTCGAATACAAAATTTTAAATCGCATAGTTCGAATATCACTATCAAACGAATACAAATCAAATTTAATATTCGAATATCGAATATGAATACAAATATCCGAAGAACGAATCAAATACAATGGATATTTGATTCAATTGGATTAGTTTAAAACTCTAACCACTAAAGATACAAATTATGCAATACAAAAGTTTTATAGATGAAATCCAGTCGCGAACAAGAATATCCGTTTATCAAACAAGGGTATTGAAGGTGCAACTTATTAAATTATGTTTAATAGTCTTCAAATCACATTAGACCAATGTGTTACAAATTCGCAGCACCATAACTTTTGACCAAAAGTCAACCGTTACCATCATGTCAAGAAGCCCTAAAATTTTACATCATTTCAAACTCAACTAACCCGATAATGCCTGGCAGCAGCGGCGGATCTAGAATTTATTTCGCCGTAAATGAATAGACATCTATAAACTATACAAGTGAACTAATTCAAGCTATCTATGTTAGTAACCGGACCTCTAAACCAATGCCTGCCGCTTATGATCCAAGAAGAGACCGTGAGAATGAGCAGCCCTCCAACGGCAACCGGAGCGTAGTTCAGAGTCTCTGTGGTGATCGGATACTCGACCGGCAAGGAGAAGAGAACGGAGATCGTAGCCACCCAGAGGACCGCGGTCCAGCCAACAGCCACACCGTACCGCCCCAAGTTGAAGGGTCCGGGGCTGAAAGTCTTCCGAGCCAGAGTCACTCTGAAAAAGATCGGCAGGGCGTACGCGATGTAGAGTCCGATCGTAGCTATCGACACCATGGCTTGGAACGCTACTATGCTTCCAAGGGACTGCAGATGTTAAGTGAATTGAGTGTATATTTTCTAGGCCGAAAATATAAAAGTAATCCGTGTTCACTTGAAACTACACCAAAATAAGAATTCGTGTTCTTGAATAACGTCGTACAAAAACTTCTACCGTATTTCTTAACCGCGTTTGAAGTTTATAAACTCTCAATCATTTCCATAGTCATTTGAACTTAGAATGAAATTTTCCCTCCAAAGTTGAGATTTCCACAATTATTTGCCGACAATACCTAAACCTTTTTTTCAGGTTTTTGCTTGAAAAATTAAAGCATACCTCCCAAGTGTAAAAATCAATCCCTATATCCACGTCTAGTAAGGAGAACATATTTAAGGATTTAAAGATACGACTTAGGAGTCATTTTTTTCTTCGTAATTTTAGATATTTTAAGGGCATTTGAATCATTTTAAACCAGAAAAATACACAATCTTGTTAGTTGAATCTCACACATGTTAAAAAACACGGGTTTGGTCCAACATTATTCAAGAATATAGTGTAATTTTTGCAATAAAACAAAGACAAGATAATTTGACGTAGTTTCAAATGAACACGGTGTATTTGCCTTTTTCGGTATTTTCTACTGTAATGTAGAATGCTTGAATTGAGAAGAGATGGTTGGAAATGACACACCGTTAGCGCCATGCAGAATGCTATAACTGCTGAAAGCCAGACTGCATTTAGGGGAACTTCTTGGTCATTCACTTTGTGCCAAAGCTTAGACAATGGCATGGCACCATCTCTTGAGAAGGCATATGCCATCCTGAGATATATATCGCCCCACATAAGGCCGTTGTGTTGTGAAATTACTCGAGCCGATTCAAGAAAAAGATGGGATACATTACCTAGAGTTGCTTGTGATGGAGCTCATGCCGCAGAAGAATATGGCAACGGCGACTATGCCAAGGCAAATGATCCCACCAACGCCACTTCCATATCTGTTCTTGAAAGCCTGGTAGAAGATTTCAGCTATCGCGTAACCGCCACTATCATTGTCTGGATTCAGAAGGTTTGGGGTGTTTGTAACTGCAAATGTGATGCCTAGTATGTAACCCCAGCCAGCAACTATGGATATGCCGATTGCACTTATGATTCCCTTCGGTCCATTCTTGTCTGCATCCTTTGTCTCCTCTGTCTGGATGAAGTAGATTTCAGAATACCAATTTCATGCAACAAAACTAGAAAAAAGGACAGCATAAAGAAGCAAAAAGGGAGCAGAGTTTGGTAATTTTCTAGAATTCTGCAAAAAAAAATCATATAAATAGACTTCAAGTTGGTTGTATCTACACAGTTTTTGAGCATCTGCACAAATTCTTTAGAGGTTTAGGTTGATGTTTTGGTAACTACTCCAAAGCAGAAGAGAACAATAATCCGAAACCAAAAAGCCCAAACAGAGAACAGCATAAAGAAGCAAAAAGTGAGAGTTCTGCAAAATATCATTTAATTAGGCTTCAACTTGCTTCTATCTACTCAGTTTTGAGCATCTGCACAAATTCTTTAGTAGTTAAGGTTGATGTTCAGATAACTACGCCTCAGCAAAAGAGAACGATAAGTCGATAATCTGAAAACAAAGGCTGCATAGCATGATTTAAGAATTAAGATACATTAACATAACTCACCATATGAGCAGAAGCATCATATCCAGATAAGGTATATTGACTCATCAGCAGTCCTAGAACAAGTATGTACAGTTTATTGTTGATTCCTTTCTCATTTTCTGTATTAAAGTTGGTAAATACAAACTCGGCACTGGCCTTTTCAGTTGCCACCAATGGAATGAGGATCATAAGAACAAAAACACCTGATAAAGACAGATTCATACTCAAGTGTATTGTATAAAGCGAACTCCTATAATATAAATAATAAAAGGAAAAACTTTAGTACCTAAAACATTCCACGCTGCAGCAAACTGTCCGAAGAAGGACAGCCATGAGACAGGAAGACTGTTGAGGGCAGCATGCAAGAGTAGAATCCCACCGTGCAATGCTATAACGACGTAATTAGACGCCTCGTATCCTCCTCCGTTCTTCCCACCTGTGCTGAGGAGGATCATGACCTGAATCAACTGGGCTAGTGAAAAGTCTATACTTGTTGTAACAGCCCACTGCAGAAGAAAGTATCTAAAGTCATTAGAGCTTAAACATCAAACAAACAACACTATTGAAAGAGCTTTTGAGATGCAGAAAAGAGTGCTTTAAAGTACCTGACCAACAATATTGAACCTGCCAAGAAGAAAACAACATTTCATTTAAGAATGTATTTTTGAACAAAGAACATGTTAATACATCATATAGGCAGAATAAGTTAGTAGCTGTAGCATAGTACTGAATTAATAAAGCCAAATTATGTAAGACTTAAGATCGAGCAATTAATTAGCTTTATAGCTCGCAGTATAACTAAACTTCATCAACCTCAGCTATATAGAAGGACGCAAACCTTGTTAGACAATTATAAAATTCAAATATCAGTGGAATTTAGCAATCAAGATCCATCCTCAACTAACTAGCCAAACAGCCAATGCCAGTAGTTTTTCTATTTATTAAGAAAATAATGTAAAAATGATTCCATTCAACTACAAACCGATTTCATCAATATAATGATGCATCAATCCAATTCATGCCAAATCCCATTTTTTAATCTAAATCATACAAAATTCCGACTTTTTTTTTAAAATTATAATCTAAATCATGCTGAATTCTGATATTTTACATATTTTTGAAAAATTATTACTTCAGTCCAAAATTACAAATTCCACCCCTAATTCATATTTCTAGATCCATCCCTATTATAAATAAGTAAATATAATTCGGAACCAATCATTATGCGTTTCGTCCATCCTTCATCATTTTCATCTATTATTGTACTTTAATCTATTATTACTCATGGAATGACGCCAAAATGAATTGTCGGTGCATTGAGATTTTTCAAAATTTTGATTTATTATAGGGTAAGGGTTGTGGGCCTTGGACAGAGAAAACTTACCAGCCAGTCATCAAAGACGCAAATGGGGCCCAATCATCACTGTACAGCTTAGCAGCCCAAAAATAAAGCCCGCCCGAAGTCGGGTAGGCCGCATGATCTCCGCCATAGATAGCCCCACGATGAAGGTCATTAGGCCCACGATCGGCCATCCGTACACCATCGCCACCGGCCCGCCGTAGGTCAGCCCTTGATTGTACAGCGTGGTAATGCCAGTTAAAATTGAGATTATCGAGAACGTCACGGAGAAATTTGAAATTGCGCTGTTCGAGCGAGTCAACGAAAAAAAAAAATCAGATTCTCGATAATCTCATACCGAATCGACCAGTAGATGAATGCTGGGGGGGGGATCATTCGGTGATTTCGAAAAATGAGAGAGAAATACGTACGAGAGGGCGCGGTGGAGCTCCTGCTTGTAACCTAGCTGATTGAGGCGAGAGTCGTCGGAATCCGGCAGCCGGTGGTACGGAGCGAAGTCGTTCGCAGCAAGCGAAGGCGCCGGAGCTTCCATATTTAGATATTTTCTACTCCGATTGATCGGAAAAGCTGCGGATTGTGGAGATTCAGCGTAGTCGCGTCGCGTCACTGTCTGTGTCTGCTTCTGTTGCTTGGAGTAGAATGGATTCGTTCAGTGCTAATATAAAATGCTCCAGTTTTTTGTAATGCATTTATAAGAACGACGCCGTTCCTCATTATGGAGTCAATTGTACACTTTCCCGTTGAATTTTTCACGTCTGGTTTTCTAGTGTCACATATCAAACACTTTTTAGATCGTTTAGCCTTTCTTTCAATGTTATTATGCTTAAAATTGCTCGAAATAGTACGATTTGACTAAGGTGGACGTAAAATTTTGAGGCCTAAAATAAAATAATTACCATAATATGAATCTCTCCATGAAGTTACGCAAAAACCTCTATATATAGTACTCCATTTGTCCTAAAGATATTGTTCATTATATCATTTTGGGTTGTTTCAAATATATTGTTCACTTTTTTTCTTTTAGTAAATTATTATATACAACTCTTTTTTTAGGGACCTACCACTTTACATAACTTTTCACACAATTAACAATTCTACTTAAAAACCGCACCGAGAAGAACGTAGACAATATAAATGGGATATAGGGAGTAATATTCTTAGGATTGGAGAAAAATATTACTAATACTATAGAGAGGTTATTTCTAGGTACATACTTACCAAAATTAGTTCATTCATATTTTAAAATACGAATTTAACCGTCGTTCATATATATATATACATTATGCATACATTAAATTTAGAATATTTATTCATTATGCATATAAGTAAGTAAAAAAAATTAAATGTACATGTTCAGATTGTAAAAAATGTGATTAAAAGAATGGGATTGTGCTGAAGAATTACGACAAACACAAGTTAAGGATGTAGTAATACTAATATCACAATGTACTAATTTATGGAGTACTATTTATAACTAATTCCAAATTGGAATTATGATTTTTTATGAGGCATTTGCTCCTTTATTCAATTTCCTTATAAAAAAACATTTTTAGCCATCTATCTATTATTACTTCTTAAAAACTACATCTAATAGAAACACTGTTCACGCCCATCGCATCACCTAATATTCCCGCTTTATTTTTCACATTTATCCATCTATCTATCTATCTATCTATCTATCTATTACTTCTTAAAAACTATATCTAATAGAAACACTATTCACGCCCATCGCATCACCTAATATTCCCGCTTTATTTTTCACATAGAGAAGCAGATTTAAAAAAAAAAGAACTAAAGGCCCATCTATCTATCTATCTATCTATCTATCTATCTATTTTTTTTGAGAAGCAGATTTCAAAAAAAAAAGAACTAAAGGCCCATCTATCTATCTATCTTTTTTTTTACTTCAAAAAGCTACATCTAATACAAACTCTGTTCACGGCCACCACATTGCCTAATCTTCCCGGGGAAGATTAACTCACGACGCGCCTAACCCTGCCTCATGCGCGGATGTTCGATTCAGACGACCTTGAAGCCCGCGACTGACCTCCAGATTCAATATCAATTCTAGGTTTCAACTACCGCTTATTATTCGTCGGTACGCGCTGATGTACGCTATTTTACGGCGGACTAAACGACCAAGAAGCCCGCGACAGACCTCGATATTCAATATCAATTGTGGGTTCAACTGCTTCGCATCCGCGACGTTGTTCTTTAGGCGTATGGCGGCGTAGGTGTGTATGTTCGTAGTTTTGTAGATTGCCTTTTCTGTTATCATCTCCGTCTCCATCACTGAAGTCTATTACTCCTCGGTTCTTTTTCCGAATTGTTATACTACAGTTTTTTTCATAGTTTCAATTAGCTGCATCTATCAACTGGGTGGACTGCATCTATCTATCTATCTATCTATCTATCTATCTATCTATCTATTACTTCTTAAAAACTACATCTAATAGAAACACAGTTCACGCCCATCGCATCACCTAATATTCCCGCTTTATTTTTCACATAGAGAAGCAGATTTCAAAAAAAAAAAGAACTAAAGGCCCATCTATCTATCTATCTATTTTTTTTAGAAGCAGATTTTTAAAAAAAGAACTAAAGGCCCATCTATCTATCTATCTATCTATCTATCTATTTTTTTACTTCAAAAAGCTACATCTAATACAAACTCTGTTCACTGACGCCACATCAGCGAGGGCTGACGTCAGCAAGGCCAGGGCTGACGTCAGCCCGTCTTCTTCATCACGATGAACGCCGCCGCGCCCTCTCCGCCGCCGATGGCGGCTTGCTGCCGCCGTCCAATCCCACGCCCGGCCACAGCGACCCCTTCCACGAAGGCACCGTCACCCGAGGCGCGGCTGCCGGCGTCGCCGCCGGTCGGCGTTTGAGAGTCTGAGACAGCAGCGCGCGGTCGCGACTGCACGCGCGCCGCCGTGCCTCCTCCGGCCATCCCCTTCCCTCCTTCGCCATACTACTGCTACCATACTTCACCCAGACCCCTGGGCCGTGCAATATAGCCAGCAATTTCTACCACCGCGACGGGATTTCAGCGAGTCACGCAACCCGCCGCCGCCGGAGATTTGCTCAATTGATTTAGGGGAAACGATCCTTGGATAATTTTCGGCCACCATGAACGGATTCCGGCCGAGATCGTCCATCAATTTCCCTCAATTTCGATTTTTTCTCCGGAAAGATTTCATGGTGAGCAGCGGACTTCTAACGTCGATTCCGATCGCATTCGGGATCAGATGACCCCTTATGACCTATCAACTCGAAGCTCGTAAGATGAGGAATCCAGTGGTTCAAGCCGATCGTCGATCAGACACCGGATGCGCTGGGAATCGCCGCCGCAAGATGCGGCGGAACCCTAGCAAACTAGGGTTTTCTGCGAAAATTCGGGTTCTGTCTTCGTCTCGTTTTTCATGCCTCCCAGACCAATTACAGTACAAAAATAGTACAATTACATAACAAATAGGTCCTATCATCTACTCGTGGATTTTCTTACGAGAAAAATGTTACAACGGGGTCAAAACACTGGCTCGCAGGCCGCCCAAACACGAAATTAGCCCGATAACGACGGAAATAAACCTAAATCATGCTCCTAACAGCAACAATCAGAGCCTAAACCTGGCTCTGATACTAATTGAAGGAAATAGGAGGTGAAGAACGATACCTTCCTCATTCGTATGTTGTCGCAACTTTGATTGTTGCTCGTATGTCAGATCTTCTGATCTGTGTCCCGGCCTTTTTCTTCCTCTGGGTGGTCAGAGAACTGAAGAAAATCAATATTATTCTCTCCCCTTCACTCACGAACGGCGTGTGTAATTTTTTGTATGTGTATATTCTGTTTATGAACAGAATACTAATATATATAGGCTTCAAAAGTCAATATAATATTAATATATTGGTAGCCCATTAATTTAATTATATTCCTAATGGACTTCCACATAATTAGCCCATAATATAATTAATTAATCCACTGGGCTACTAATATTTATCAATTAATTGACCCAGCTAATTAATTCTAGATAAATAACTTTATTAAATAATGTAAAAAATTACATTAATCTATTAATAATGATTTCTGAGAGACAATAAATAACTAGGCAATTAATTGGGCCGGATCAGGGATCTAATACAAGAAATAAAGCAGGGCCTCAAATTAATTAATTATTTATGTTCAGCTCAGAACAAAATTAATTAATAAACACAAATTCATTCCACTAGAGAATCTGTGTTGACTTACCCCTTTATCCCAAATTGAGCACGACTTGTATTTTAGACTTAATCGATCTCCGTATTTAAGATAGAAATATCCGTTAATTAATTAAGGTCACTGACAGCTTAAATTAATTAACATCTTATATTCCTGAGTAGTACCAGTCGACCTTATTAACACACCTGAACTTAATCAACCGGTCGGGTTTAGTGTGCTAATCCTTTCGAGTTCCTGAGGGGATATTATCAACCCATTTTACTAGGATACGGTTGCAAGATACAGACAACCAGTCTGAGCCACAAATGACTACTAACACCCAAGATACGTAGATCCGGTCGCGACCATAGTAGGTCAAAGTGATAGATAGCCAAATGCACTCAGCTGAAGTCTTACCAAGCTTAAGACCAGCTAAGTCACCGAGATCTTGGTTCTCCACTAAGGTCAGTTATGAGAACACATCTCACTGTGATACATCACTACACCACCTTAAGTGTACCAGTAAAGACAAGCAACCAAGACAAACCACTTTTTATCTAAACTGCAGCTTAAACCGAAACTTATCCTTAAGTTGTCTGAGTTGTGATAACTATTTATATCTTGTCAGTTCAACCAATTTGTGTTGTCTTCTGTGATACCCGACACACTACACAAATCTAACTTTTGTACAAGATAGATGATTACATGTGCAAATATAAATTTATCAGATAAGAGAATAAAATAGTGGTAAGGATAAAACTCATTGTATACAAGCATAAAATTTGTTTCCAGTATACAAAATCCCAACACTAAACGACCTAGAAGTCCGCGACGGACCTCGATATTCAATATCAATTGTGGGTTTCAACTGCTTCGCATCCGCGACGTTGTTCTTTAGGCGTATGGCGGCGTAGGTGTGTATTTTTGTAGTTTTGTAGATTGCTTTTTCTGTTATCATCCCCGTCTCCATCACTGAAGTCTATTACTCCGCGGTTCTTTTTCCGACCTGTTATACTACATTTTTTTCATAGTTTCTATTCGCTGCATCTATCAACTGGGTGGACTGCATCTAAAGTTTTTTTCATATATTTTTTAAAAGGATTTCTTTCTTATGTAAATTCTATATTCTTAAATAGTATGATTAGCTTAACCAATTGAATTGATAAGAAATACTAAATATAAGTAGATGATTTAAAAATACTTGATATCATTGTGAAAAATCAATTAGTAAGTGATTATTAATATATTTTCTAACATTTATTTCGGTAATTTGATAATACCTATAATAACTTGATACCTAAAATTCATTCGTGCGTAGCACGGGTGTTTGCCCTAGTCTATTATAATTACACACAAATTTAGTCATTTGATGTCTTTTGTGTCATAACTCATATCTCCCAATGATTTGTGGTGATGTAGAAGTTTGTGCGGGTAATAATTTTTTTTCGTTTGAAACGAAGAGGGCCTATAGATGAAATAAAACTATTGGCGAAAATAATAATAGACCGTTCTCCTCGGCCTAGCCATCGGCCCTCCATAGACCGAGAAAATAAACTAGCCATCGACCGATGGTTGTGCTCGGCCTTAGCTTATTTTCTTGGCCTACAGAAGGCCGATGGCTGGGCCGAGGAGAACGGCCTATTATTGTTTTTGGCAATAGTTTTATTTTGTCCATAGACCCTCCATCGACCTCTATAGGCACTCCATAAGTCCTCTGTGTTTCAAACAAAAAAAATTATTGTTGGCACAAACTCCTACATCACCACTTGAAATTATTGGAGAGATATGATTGATGACAATAAAAGAATTAAATGACCAAAGTTGTGTTTTATTGTAGTGAATGACTAAAATTATGTTTGTTATAAGGAATTGGGCTAAAAGTGTATATTACCACATTTTTTATTACTATATAAAATATTAGTATTATACAGAGATTTTACTGTGTATACAATAGACATCATAGCTGCTCAAATTAAAATAAAACAATGCACCAAATTAACTACCTATGTCCACATACATCAAGTCTACCTAAACCCAGCTTCCATAGCATCAAAGCCGGAGTCCAAATTTTGATCTACTCCATTACTATTTGTTGCAGTCCGTTGCACTTCTTGCCCGCTGATCCCGTTGCCCGGCTCGACTACTCGACAAGATGCCTCCACTGCTCGGAAATACGCATAAGGACCCCAACCTAACATCAACAATCATTTAATTTGCTTTGTTTCTCATCAATGTAGCATAATATTGAGTGAATTTTATTTAGTTAATCTTATCAAAGTATCCCAAAAATACCCTTAATAAATCCACTGATTACCAATTTTCATAGGATTCTGGTAACCAAGAAGGGTATAATTGTACAAGATTTTAATAAGTGACTATAAAAACTTGCCCACTTATTCAAAATGTCTAGTTTTGAGTTAATCGAAGTAAATGTACCTTCTGAGTGATATGGAGGTGGGAAGAATTGGAGATAGCAAAAAGTAGCAACCGCCAAACCTAATACGGTATTAAAGATTTTAGTATAATTTGTAATAGCCTGCAAATATTACGGGCATTCTTGCAATGTGGGACGGACCTATAAACCCCCCGGCAAACACATCTTGCCAGTGATGCCAGTAATCGTCCACGCGCGAGACACCCACAAGGCAAGCCGCGAGAAGGGGAAGAAAAACGAGGCATAGCTTCGATACATGACCATTCCGATCGAAGCACTTGATCTTTCCGGCTAAGTATAGTGATAGGAAACCAAGCCCTGCAAAGGACCCTGCCCATAGAATCTTGAAAGGTCTTCACCAAACATAGTGAAAATGAAGTAAATAAGAAGATATAAGGAAAGTGGGCTTACAAGAAGTATGGCCACTTGGGAAACTCTTGTGGCCTTCCCTAATGTCTTTGTCTTTACCATGGCAAACCACATTACCCAACTGATCATAGAGCTAAAGAACAAGAAAGATTCAAGAATTCAAGAAAATGGGATAGCAAAGAATGAGAATGACCCCATATATATAGGTAGTTAGAATGGCATACATCTTGTCCATTAGGAAAGCAACGCCAGAAAAAGTCCGGGCGTGGCCTTCCAACTGCATTCTTTATCGAGTCTGTGATGACTCCGGTTATGAGCACAGCCGATAAGAGACCTAAGATTCATCATAAGCATGTTATAACCCAAACGTTGCTCTTAAGTGGAAATGATGAAGTAGAAGTTATACTACCTAGTATACCCTGGTGCAGATCATGCACATCTCCCCTCCGGATGTAGTAAACAACAAACACAGCAATAGGCAGCAAAACCGCGTAAATCTAATTGATAACAAGAATATAATCCTCAATGCAACATTCTAGTGTAATTGCTAAATAAGGTAAGTCTCAACCTTTCTTGAATGAAATTCATGTCTCTCAATTAGAAAGAGGGCTCACCGGAACAGACCATACTGGGACCGTGTTTTCTTTCATGGGATACTTAAGATCGGTCATCATTTCTTCGCCAACAAAACGGTAGAAGGGATGAATGAGATTCAAGATTATCTCTATGATTACAAGGAGTATGAGTATAAGCCAGTCAAACTTATGGCTTCTAGCAAGCTGTCCACCATGAGACTTGATTGTAAACCGGCCTCCAAGCTCAACCCCATTTTCTCTAGCCTATTAGTCCATAATATACAAAGTGTGTTACAAGTTAAAATCAAGAAACTTTCAAACACATAGAGCAAGAAACTTTTGCTACTACTCATCATATGTTAAACCCTGAAATTGGGAGGGAAAAAACAAACAAAAAAACACTTGAAAACCAACTGAATTTGCAGATAGTATTTGAAAAAGTTGAGCCCTTCTTCTACACATTTAAATAACTGTGAAAATCAATATTTTCTGGTGACAATTTTACAAACAATTTTAAGCAGAAAACCACTTTTCAACATAATAAAATATGTCAAAAATTAACAATTCTAGACCATTTTTAATCTAAGTTAAGACAGCAAGTAGAAATCAAGCTTTTTTGCCTCCAAAAGGTAGACATCTTTACCAAACAACATTCTGAGAAGATTATTTGACAAAATCAAAATAAATCTTAAAGCATACTAAATACAAGCCTGAAACAAGTTCCGGAAATTGATGGGACAGCAAAAAGATAACATTTTTCCCAAACCCATTTGGCCAAAGAGCAAGATCAATCTGGATTCCCAGTGGGTAATCTGCCCAGAAAGAGAGAGTTCAAGAATGTTGAAGAAGAAAACACACAGAATTCAAGAAAACCACACGACAAACAAATCCCAGATTGTTGCAGTGGAATTGAAGTATAATGACAATAAATGTTTACCTTAGAAATACTTCTCTAATAGCTCTGCAAAAGCGATTTCCATTTTCCCACACGAAAATGCAAGTATTTTGAACTGCAATTTTAACTTCTCTACTGTCACAATTCGTCATGGGGGACGATTTGAAATGGAGAAGAAGCCGCCGTTGGCGCGACGGTTGAAAAAACATGACGGCGTTAGTTTTCAAAAGGAATAAATTGTCTTCTAGAGTTTTTCAACGGTTCTTGTGGCCGTCGTATTGGTGCGCCCACTCCCTATGTTATTTGGGTACAAAATTAGTAAATTAATTACACACTAATAAATTGTTTTTGTATGTACATTTGAAATAAATGTACGCATTATTACATCATTGATTACGAACATGAAAAGTCACTATATGAGCATTTTGGACTAATACGACTTTTTATTAACTCATTAGTGCATGTATTCAACACGCTTATTCAGTTAAGAACCTCTATAATTATTAATATAATTCAATAATTAGAAAATTAACAATTTCTTTAAGATAATATTTTTCTCGAGTCCTTATTCATGCTATTGTAAAAAAATGATAAAATAATAGATAATAACGTTTATAGAAATGAATTTCTATGTACATATATGGTTTTGTCAATATTTTAAATTAAAAATCATTTAAAATTATCAATAATTTTATGAAATATGATTATATTGTTAAATATTTTTTTTAAAAGAAACTTAAATCTAATAGAAGATCATTTCTAATTTTTTTAATTGCATAAAAAAACTCAGGTGTTATTTTCGCAAACTATACCATAAAAATGTGAAAAATCCTACATGCAGTAAGTGTTTCCTTACGTATAACTGGTTCCAAATGAATTGTTTCATCTTCAACTTCATCATAACATTATTTTAAAGGATGGTAGTCACAATTTCTTCTAAGCTTTGGACTTCTGGATATGCATTATTTTCAACTAAGTAATCCAACAAGCTATTAATATCCATTTTATTGCGAACTTCCCTTACAGTAAAATTACATTAAATATGATACATAAATAAACTTCTAATTCTTTATATCCGTCTAATTTAAATTTAGTTTCGTCGAATTCCAAAAACTATCTTTGAAGTGATAAATAATAATATACAGATTGATTATTATCTTTTTAAAATAATCATTATCTTACGAACCCACCAATATTAGTTTAGAAAGGTTTAACTATAAGGGTGAGGGGACAATGAGATGAAGAGGCAACTGGTGAAGGCTTAGCCATGCATAGTGTAATAAAATGGATGAATAATTAGGAAAAAATCAATTCGCCATTAGAGTATTAGGGACCAAAGACCCATCTCGAACGAGAAGAATTTCACTACAAATAATTCTTCATCAAGTATAGTTTTCGTATATATTTAAAAAAACAAAAAAAAAAGGAGAAAAATTTCACTAAATCGAAAAGAGACATTTTTAGTCGTAGCCAAATAGGTTAAGTTAAACACAAGTATTGCCTATCACTATCTAAAAACACAAATATAGGTGAAAAAGTTGTCAGGGGCCGATGGAGGGCCGATCTCCATCGGCCCTGAACATGTTTAAAAAAAAAAAAAAGTAAAAAATAATGAAGGGCCGATGCATCGATCATTGACCCTCAACATGTAAAAAAAAAAAAATTATTGAGGGTCGATGCATCGATCATGAGATTGATGCATCGGCCAACATGGAGAGGCCTATTCATTAACTTTTTTTTAACATGTTGAGGACAATTTTTTTCGTCCAATCTTTATATCTGCCATAAAGTGTATTTTATGATTATATTTGTGTTTTTAGATAGTGATAGACTATAATTGTGTTTAACTTAACCTATTTGGCTAAGTTTGTATATTAACACAATCGAAAATATAGTACAAGGCGTTAATGATAATATTTCTAGCAACAAAATCCTTACTCAAGCCCCAAGCATGTAGTGAAAAAATCGAAGTCGTACCGCGAACTTTTTAAACATGGTTCAAAAGATTTAGATTGTCAAAATATCAATTATATCAACACCTCTTCGATCAATTTTTCATTTTTGAACGAAGATACTTAATTAGGGCTCTTTTAAACTTGAATTCTTTTACCATTTTCGTATCAATTTAGTTTCTTTGGTTTTTTGTTTTTCTAGACTAGAATGACACCTGTGCTACGCACGAAAAATATTATAATTTCATGATGAAGTAACAATAATATAGTTAATATATAGATATATTATATAATACATATTAAACCGTAACTACTAAATCTAACATAAAATAACAACTCAGTTTCATGGCATATGTTAATCTATCCCCTTGAAGTTGTTCAAAATTGTGTCAATTCAATTTCATTCTTATATTACTCTATTTCCTACTACTCTAATTGTTGAACATATGTCTACATTATGAATTGATGATAAAAGTTAAAAATAAAACACACAAGTATGCACCAAAGGACTTGAAATCACAGTTTAAGAATATATTTGTGCATACTGCATAGTTGTATTCTCCAAAAATATAATTTCAATTTTTTAAAAATATTATTAATATGATCATAGTAACAAATGATATGACATTCTCTTATATCCATTTATTGAGCTTGTTTATAGATATAACTACCTTATGCACAGTTTAAAGTCGTACCACTCACTTGAAACGATTTTCTTCTTCACCACACCGTCGTAGTCTAATTTTCCATTCACATGTAGTTTTTTTTATTTATTCTCAATTTAACTTATCCATATCTAATATGAATTTCAGCATCACCAACATCAAACATCACTTAGCAAACCAATTGGATGTCAACAAATTACCTTCACAAATGAAAAAAAGAGGATGCAATCAGTAACAGTTCCCAAATTAATGAATACAAAGTCTATAACACTATATTACTTGTCTATCATCGATGCATTCCCTTCCATTAAGATCTAATATTTTACATGTCCATCATAGATGCACCCCGACAGGAGAAAGAAAGGAAGAGAAGGGCTGAGCGGCGGCGTTAAAAAAAGAAACACAATTAAAAAACTAAACATGCTGCTGCTGCTCACCTTACTTTGTCACCAGTTGGTCAGTCGATACACCGCTCTCCTACTGAGAAAAATAAAAATAAAAATAATCTAAGTAAATCTATAAATGGGTAAATGTATAATAATCTCTTAAATTATCATTACCGAAATTAATTATTTCTTGTGGATGATTAGTTTAACATGATTTGTGGTAAGTTTGTTTTGAATACATTTATGTTATTTTTGATAATATTATTTTAAATTATACCTATATATGGTTAATAATTTATAATTAGCTGTAGATTAGGCTAATTAAATGTATGAATGATTGATGATTCATATTTAGTTAAATATTTGTCCACTATTGATTTTTTTTAAATAGTTGGAATTTGTTGGATATGAGTCAGTAGATGATACTCAGTTGTTCGTGGTTAAAAGAAAATTGGGGGAAATCATAGTAGTACTATGGAATTGAAGATCCCAAAACCGAGCTGATATCAGTAGTATAGTGTGTCGTTAGGATTAGCTGATGTATAGGTTAGACTTGATGTAATCGTTTTCAATATTTTTGTCTAAGTCCTGTACGGGGTAATTGTCGAACTGATCTTCTGTCCAAGAAACTTTTCGGAACCCCACGTCATCAGTGTAATCGCTTGCGTTCTTCAGTCAGCAGCTGACTAGACCTCAGTAGAAGACATCGCATCAGCTGAGTAGACCTCAGTAGAGGCCAACCCAGCAGCTGATAAGTCATCAGTAGAAGAACTCATGCAAGCCCAGTACCTTCGCAGTCGCCAGCTGACCTACTCAGACGCCACATTCCTTGTCAGCCGACTCAGTCGAAGAAGACAGAGATTTTGCGATCATCGTATCCGACGTAAAAGCGACCCAGCCTACTTAAGTCTTTTCGAAAGTTCGGCAAGAAGATCATACGAGGTTGTTTGAACGGTCAACTCGACATTCTCACCAACCACAAACCTCGACCAATGAGAAGCCGACAACGCCTTACCTGCTCCCTGCAGTAAAGCTGCTCTCATGTACAGTAATTAACTGCCCTGCTGCAACAAGTTCGAATTTATGGTCGTTTTCTTTGGAAGCTTGTGACACGTGGTATCGTCGTCTCCAACGGACATATGCCATAGCTCACAACTATAAATAGAGAAGAATTTGAAGTTCCACATAGCGAAACACACAAGACCAAACACGAAACACGGAACAACGAAATTCAAAAGGGAAAATCGCTCAAGCTCTCAAACACTCTCGCAAACTCATCAGAACATCCAGGGAAGAATCTGCATTTATTAGAATATTTTGTGGTTCTTCTCTCTAGAGTCTTTAGATCCCTTTCTTCTCTACCTAAGCTCATTGCCATATTTATAGCTTAGATTCGAAGGAGTTCACACTTAGTGAATTGTTCTTATTGAAAGAACTCCTTCTTAGTTGGAGATTGTTTTGCTCCCTTTCGAACTTAGGTTTGAATTGTAAAGTCGATAAGGACTATAACTTAGAAGGATCTGTCATGTGCACAGTTTCCTTGCTGAGACTTGCTCAGATTAATCAACAAGTTATCCTGCCTTGTTCAGGACCGTGGACGTAGGATCTTGCGTATCCGAACCACGTTATATTGCTTGTGTTCTTTACTGTTTTATTGCATACAAACCTTTGAAAATCATAAGTTTGCATAAAACGTATTTCAAAAGTCGCACAGCCAAAAGAACTTAATTTGCGAAAACACGTTTTCAAAAAGAGACAAACTCCGGGCCCCACACTTATCCGCACGCTAAAGTCTTCGACTGAGTTTCGAAGTACTGACAAAAGTCTGTAGGAGAGCTCAGTAGCTGACCCACTTTGACCCGCGATCGAAGGTTCTATTTGACACTGTTCATCAGTTGCAACTAACAGCTTCAGCTGACCTTCATCGAGAAAAAGAAATTGTACTCAGGTGTATTCACCCCCCCCTCTACACCTGATATTTGTCTCTGGACCAACAAAATTCTTTCTTGATTTGTTTTATTTGTACATTAAAAAATATTTTGACAATTGAAAAAGTGAAAAATATATCTTTTTTTAAATGCATAACTCATTTCCCTTTTTCTTTTTTTTAAAAAAATTATTATTACTAATGAAACTCTCCTTTTTGACTAAATAAATATAAATATATCAAAAGAAATGAGAAATCATATAAAATATGTTAATACAATTTTTGAACTAAGGGTAATGCCCTTGCTTTCAGATACTGAGAAATCTTATCTTATCTTATATATATAAAAACCGAATGATTTCAATTCCAAATCAATTTCAATTTCAATTCAATTAACTCAATTGGAATTTCATTAAATTGAGGGGTAAATATATACTCCATCCGTCCCGCTAATTCTGTCCCAGTTGACTTCGGCACGGAGATTAAGAAATTTTAGTTTAGTGTGTATTTTATGAGTTTTAATTGTATAAAGAAAATGACACAATTTTCGAGGAGTGGTTGGTGGAAAGAAATGAGAATTATCCAAATTTTTGCAAGGCTAGTAAAAGGCAATCAATTTTTATTTTTTAAATTTTTTTTATATTGTATTTGAAGAAATAATCTAAAGTTTTCAAAAAGATAAAAATCATAATTTTCTGAGTTCGGAGCGGAACATAATCGAGTGGGAGATAGATTTTTGAAAAGAGAGAGTATAAGAATGTGGGGGTTGAGTAGTGAGTAAGGGGGACCCACTTCATTTTATGTTTAAAAGTAATTTTTACTATTTTAGGAAAGAGGACAGTAATAGCGGGACGATAGATTAGGCAAGTAGGACAAGATAATAAGCGGGACGGAGGGAGTAAAATATATAAGATTATGTCACTCAATTTATGCTCAATCATGAAATAATGAGTGTTTCTCAAATTACGCCCCATTAATTGTTAATATTAATATTTCGAAAATATCTCTCAATTTACGCCCAATCATGATAAAGCTAATATTTTATTAAATATAATTAAAGAAATTCAAAGCACAACTTTATAAGATAAATCAATTTCAAATCTATTAATGAAAAGTTTTATGTTGGATAATTGCTCCTCAATTTACGCATAATGATGAGGAGCAGTTATTCAACATAAGTCTTGTGTGGATACCTGGCAATTTAGTAATAAGTCTAAATTGTATTATACCTACATTTAGATAAAATTGACAGTTAACCATAGAGAATCTGGAAGTAAGTTTCATTCATTTGGTAATAAGTCTAAATGTATGGATACCAAGAGATTCTGTTGTCATGAGCCTAACTGGTAAATTTGGTTTGTAATATGATGATATCCAATGTTTATATTTTTATAAAATATTTTCTGATTATGCCATATTAGATTATAGTGGTTTATGAAAATATAAATAGTAATATTTATGCACAGTACTAGAGTAACACAAGTATGCACATAAAACTATTACAATTTCGTGCGTAGCATGGGTGTTGTTCTAGTATATATAAAAACCCAATGATTTCAATTCAAAATCAATCTCAATTTCAATTCAATTGAACTCAATTGGAATTTTATTAAATTAAAAGGGCAAATGTTTTATTCTATTATTTTCAATAGATACACATCTACATTAAAATTCAATTTCAAATCTAATTACATTTCAATCTAATTAATCTTTCAAAAAAATATTTACATTAAATTTCTTTTAAACTCTTTAATAAATGGTTTTTTTTTTAAATTATTCAAAATAATCTATTATTATCTATATAAAAATCAAATATTATAATTTTAAATCAATTTAACTTTCATTAAATTTAGCGGTAAATATATTATTCTCTTTTTTAATTCATACTCCCTCCATCCCGCTATTACTGTCCTACTTTCCTAATCGGGTTGTCCGCTATTATAGTCATCTTTCCTAAAATAGCAAAAAATACTCTTAAACTAAAAATGAAGTGGGCTCCTCCTACTTAATAATCATCCCCACATTATCATACTCTCTCTCTCCAGAATTCTATCTCTCACACGATTTTCGTTCCACTCCGTATTCGGAAATTTATAATTTTTAACTTTTTGGAAACTTAAGATTATTTCTTAAAATACAATATGAAAAAAAAGAAAAAAATTGATTGCATCAACTATGCTTTGCAAATTTTTTGATAAATTCTTATTTCTTCCATCAATCACTCCTCGAAAATTGTGCTCATTTCTTAATACAATTAAAACTCATAAAATACACATTTAAATAAAATTTCTTAATCTCTGTGCCGAAATCAAAGAGGGCATTAATACCGGGACGGAGGGAGTATTAATTTAAAAAACCAATTCCATCTGAATTCAATTCAATTTATATTCATTAATAATTATTAGTATATTTAATTAATAATCTATGTAATTTATCTATTATTTTATTTATCTAAAAATTGGATGTTCAATTATCTGAAAACAAGGGTATTAGCCTTATTTTAAAAATTGTATTTATATATTTTATATGATTTCTCATTTATTTTGATATATTTATATTTAATTAGTTAAAAAAGAGAGTTTCATTGGTAATGATTTTTTTTTAAAAGAAAAAGAAAAGGAAACGAGTTATGCAATTAAAATGAAATATTTTCACTTTTTCAATTATCATAATAATTTTCAATGTACAAATAAACCAAATTAAGAAAGAATTCCAACTATTTAAAAAAAAATTCATAGTGGGCACATATTTAACTAAATATGAATTATTAATCATTCAAACATTTAATTAGCCTAATTTGCAGCTAATTGTAAATTATTAACCATATATAGGTGTAATTTAAAAGAATATTGTCAAAAATAACATAAATGTATTCAAAACAAACTTTAAGTACCACAAATCATGTTAAACTAATCATCCACAAGAAGTAATTAATTTCGGTAATGATAATTTAAGAGATTATTTATGTATTTACCCATTTATAGATTTACTTAGATTATTTTTATTTTTATTTTTCTCACTGGGAGAGCGGTGTCTCGACTGACCGACTGGTGACAAAGTAAGGTGAGCAGCAGCATGTTCAGTTTTTAAATTGTGTTTCTTTTTTGCGTGTCACCGCTCATCCCTTCTCTTCTCATTTCTTTCTCCTGTCGGGGGTGCATATATGATGGACATGTAAAAGATTAGATCTTAATAGGAGGGAATGCATCGATGATAGGCAAGTAATATAGTGTTATAGACTTTGTATTCATTAATTTGAGAACTGTTACTGATTGCATCCTATTTTTTCATTGTGAATGTAATTTCTTGACCACCAATTGGTTTGCTAAGTAATGTTTGATGTTGGTGATACTCACATTCATATTAGATATATATAAGTTACATTGGGGATAAATAAAATAAACTACATGTGCATGAGAAATTAGACCACGACGGTGTGGTGAAGAAGAAAATCGCTTCAAGTGAGTGGTACGACCTTAAATTGTGCATAAGGTAGTTCTATCTATGAACAAGCTCAAGAAATGTATATAGGATAATGTAATATCATTTGTTATTATGATCATATTAATAATATTTTAAGAAAATTGGAATTATATTTTTGGAGAATACAACTACGTATTATGCATAAATATATTCTTAAATTGTGATTTCAAGCCCTTTGGTGCATACTTGTATGTTTTATTTGTAACTTTCATCATTAATTCATAATGTAGACATATGTTCAACAAATAGAGTAGTATGAGATCAAGTAATATAAACAATGAAATTGAATTGACACAACTTTAAACAACTTCTAGGGGATAGATTAACATATGTCATGAAATTGGATTTTTATTTTATGTTAGATTTAGTAGTTAGGGTTTAATATGTATTATATAATATATCTATATATTAACTATATTAATGTTACTTCCTGATGAAATTGTAATATTTTTCATGCGTAGCAAGGGTGTCGTTCTAGTATATATAAAAACCGAATGATTTCAATTCCAAATCAATTTCAATTTCAATTCAATTGAACTCAATTGAAATTTCATTAAATTGAGGGGTAAATATATAAGATATATAAGATTATGTCCCTCAATTTCTGCTCAATCATGAAATAATTTTAGAATGTTTCTCAAATTAAGCCCATTAATTGTTAATATTAATATTTTGAAAAAAAATCCCTCAATTTACGCCCAATCATGCTAAAGCTAATATTTTATTAAATATAATTGCAGAAATTCAAAGCACAACTTTATAAGATAAATCAATTTCAAATCTATTAATTTTTAAAAGTTTTATGTTGAATAACTGCTCCTCAATTTACGCATAATGATGTTAAAAAAGGTTAATTATATATTTAAATTATATGTTAATAATTTTAAGGAACAAAGTGACTAGATTATATCACCCAATCATGCTAAATATAACATTTTATAAAATATAATCTTATATATATAAAAACCGAATGATTTCAATTCCAAATCAATTTCAATTCAATTAAACTCAATTAGAATTTCATTAAATTGAAGGTAAATATATAAGATTATGTCCCTCAATTTATGTTCAATCATGAAATAATTTCAGAATGTTTTTCAAATTACGCCCATTAATTGTTAATATTAATATTTTGAAAATATCCCTTAATTTACGCCCAATCATGCTAAATCTATTATTTTATTAAATATAATTAAATAAATTCAAAGCACAACTTTATAAGATAAATTAATTTCAAATCTATTAATTTTTAAAAGTTTTATGTTGAATAACTGCTCCTCAATTTACGCATAATGATGTTAAAAAGTGTTAATTATATATTAAAATTATATGTTAATAATTTTAAGGAAAAAATTAGACTAGATTATATCGCCCACTCATGCTAAATATAACATTTTATAAAATATAATTAAAGAAATTCAAATCACAACTTTATAAGATTAATCAATTTTGAATCTATAATTTGTTGACAAGGATTTTTTAAATGTTTTATGTTGAATAACTGCTCCTCAATTTACGCATAATGATGTTAAAAAAGGTTAATTATATATTAAAATTATATGTTAATAATTTTAAGGAACAAATTAGATTATATTATACTATATATATATATGTACCCTCACATATGTAATAAGTCATAGTCTAAAATATTTTCACGCCATTTCAAAACTCTCACATATTTGAAAGAAAAAAAAAACTTGGAAGTACAGAATTCCTAATATTTGGTCCATCATTGAGGAGTTGGATGAATTCAGTGAGTCATTTGCGATGAAACTTCGACTGATCCGTGCATACGAGATCCCTTCATTCAACAAAAAAGATGTATCAAATATAGAGTGTGTTTTTCACGATACAAATATATGTCTCATTCAGTAGTTGTATTAGTTTAATATTTTAAGTAACCTATATTGCATTGAATTCATATTCAAATGTTTCAGGATGAGAGAATTGAAGCAACAATACCAAAAAAATTGGTTCGCATATTGAAACCACAACTTGAGGAGGATCAGATATATGGTGTAAAAAATTTTAAAGTTGTGCATCTATGGTACACAAGTAATATAGTGTTATAGACTTTGGAACTGCTATTGAATGCATCATTTTTTTTTTTCATTTGTAAAGGTAATTTGCTGACATCAAATTGGTTATCTAAGCGATGTTGGTGAATCTCATATAAATAACATACTCTCAAACAAGTTTGATTCTTTATATTTTTTGTTTTAAGTTTTAACAATCAATCCAATTTACATATACAAGAATGTAATTTTGTGTGTGTAGTTTGTAGGCTCAAAAGATCTCTTATGTTGTAAATCTAAGATTTCATCTTGGTTGGTGTGTTCCAGTTCTCTCTCTACTCCAAAAAAATAAAAATAAAAGGATCTAAGTCATTTTATGTAAACACGATGATCAAGCTCATAGTCTTGTTGGATCCCCATCAAATGCTTTGATTATTATAGAAGATTTTTTGGCCCATTCTTACATTTTTTTTTCTCTGTTTACGCAATTTAGTGGCCATGCCTTTTCACTTGGAAAGAGACCATGGTAGTTGTGGAACCTTGACTTTATCTATCCATAAATTTCACTTCTGAATTTGTATTTTTCGGTTCCTTTTTTATCTACTATTAAATGAAGCTAATTGTTCTATTATTTAATAAATATATTAGCCTCCTTTCTTTTTCCAAGTTATTTTACTTCTTTTTGGTCCATGTTTTAAACATCTTTTGAGTATAAAACAAAAACTCTCTCTATTGTTGCACATATAATGAATATATTCAATATATATATTGAGTTCTCCTTGCATGAGAATGAGATTTTGTTGATTTAATCGTTATATTATTTCTAAAGACATATAAGCAATTTTAATAATCGCTGTCACCTACAATATCCAGATGTTGATCTTGAGGTAGGTTTGAAATATCCTCCTTTTGCAAATGCATTTTGTTTCTTGTGTTTTAAATTCAATATCTCAAATAGGTTGATAGTATCGTTATATTATTTCTGAAGACAGATAAGCAATTTTAATAGTCGCTGTCACCTACAATATCCAGATGTTGATCTTGAGGTAGGTTTGAAATATCCTCCTTTTGCAAATGCATTTTGTTTGCTTACATGGTTTTCCTGTGTTTTAAATTCAATATCTCAAATAGGTTGATAGTGGGTGTTGCAGATTGCTCACATTCATATTAGATATAGATAAGTTACATCGGGAGATAGATAAAAGAAACTACATGTGAATGAGAAATTAGACTACGACTATGTACTGAAGAAGAAAATCACTTCAAGTGAGCGGTGTGACTTTGAACTGTACATAAGGTAATGAACAAGCTCAATAAATAGATATAGGAGAATGTAATATCATTTGTTAGTATGATAATATTGATAATATTTTAAGAAAACTTGAATTATATTTTTGGAGAATACAACTATGTATTATGCATAAATATATTCTTAAACTGTGATTTCAAGACCTTTGGTGCATGCTTGTATGTTTTATTTGTAACTTTGATCATCAATTCGTGATGTAGACATATGTCAACAACTAGAGAGATAGATTACTATATGCAATGAAATTAAATTGACACAACTTTGAGCAACAACTTCAAGGATATATGTTGGGATATGAGTTAGTGAGCTAGATACAACTTTCAGATACTGAGAAATTGAAATAATAGATAAATTAGATATATTATTAATTAAATATACTATTGATTATTAATGAATATAAATTGAATTGTATTAAGATTGAATTGGTTTTTGTAAAATAATATGAATTTGGATTGAGATTGATTCTAATTGAATTGTTTTTTTTAATAGATGTAGTTGTGCATCTATATTTACCGCTAAATTTATTGAAAGTTAAATTGATTTAAAATTAGAACATTTGATTTTTACATAGATAATAATAGATTATTTTGAATCATTTAAAAAGAAATCATTTATTAAAGAGTTTAAAAGAAATTTAATGTAAATATTTTTTGGAAAAAGATTAATTAGATTGAAATGCAATTAGATTTGAAATTGAATTTTTATTGTAGATGTGTATCTATTGAAAATAAAATAATAAAGCATTTGCTCCTCAATTTAATAAAATTCTAATTGAGTTCAATTAAATTGAAATTGAGATTGATTTGGAATTAAAATCATTCGATTTTTATATATATAATAAAATAAGATTTGACAATTTTAAAGTTTCTTCTTCCTTATTATGGCCCACTAAATACGTCATGAAAAGACAGGTCCAATCCAAAATTACCGTGGATCTTAGCCCATTACTTTACAGCTAACATAATTCGTGAAAAAATATATTGGCCCAATATATAAGTAGACACCACTATAGACTTATCAAATGAGAAAACAAAACTTGATTAATCAAGTATCAAAATTAACTTTTTATTGTTTCCTCAAGTTTTTTACACATATTTCCAAATTATTATATATATATATATACATACTATAATAGAGTGTAGATTTGCTAGAAATTCACATTTAACGTATGAATTGGTAGTTATGCATAATCCTTATATGTTTTATGCACAATCCTTATATTTTTATACAAAAAATCTATAATTTTACACTTTTTCCTTATGGAAACATAAAACATATAAGGATTATGCATAATGTAAAATTACATATTTTATATATATATATAAAAAAATACTAAAATTATGTATAAAACATATAATGATATGCATAGTTCATAATTCCTATTTTAAATGTATGTTCTTATATGATCCACTACTACTATAATAAAGACTAAATTATTACTATAAGAATTCACTTCTTCGTCTCAATTGACTTGTTTTATTTCATTTCGGCACGAAGATTAAGATAAGTGAATGATTGTGTGTAATCGGTAGGTCTAAAAAAAAGTGAAAGTTTATGTATTAATTATATATATTTTTTAAAGTGACATAAATCAATTGAGACAGTTGTAAAAAAATAATCAAAACGGGATTGATGAAGTATTATTTTTAGACCAAAGAAAATTGAATGACACTCACACGTGCGTGGTGAGTTGTGTCTGCAATAAAATCATAAAATGTTTATGGTACACATGATGGATCCTCTTTGTTCATAATCAGTAAACGTGAAGAATTTGGCCCCAGTTTCCTTCATCTCGTCGTAATTGTCCCCCCAAAATTATGAAATTGCAGATTGTTTATGAATTTAATTAATTAAAAATCTAAATTAGGTTCTTTTTAATTAGTTGCACACACTCATGACAGTTTTGAGTTTATTTGGAATAATTCACATAACAACAAAATATTGTGTCAGATTCATCTCTATTAAAGATAAATATTCTCATCTTTTTATCTCATTCTATCTTTGAAGAAAATACGATGTGATTTCTATTAATTATCTCCATTAGCACATTTTGTTAGTTAAATAATAATTATATTCGCTGGGGTGAAAAATAAAAAAAAAAAAAGAAAATGAAAAACAGCTGGAGACTATAAAAGCAGTCCAAGGCCAACCAGGACTATCCACCTCCTCTCTCTGTCTCTTTCTCTCTCCTCCCTTTTCCATCTCAACTTCTTCCATGGAGGCCCCACCACTCTCCACTGCTCCGCCAACAACCCCCACCACCACCATCACTCCTCCGCCGGCGCCCTATCCGGACTCCGTCGCCTCCTCTCCGCGGAAGAATGACTCGTCGCACGCCGAACCTCCGCCGGCGGCGAAGCTCCGCCTCATGTGCAGCTACGGCGGTCACATAGTCCCCCGTCCCCACGACAAGACGCTCTGTTACATCGGCGGCGAGACGCGCATCATCGTCATCGAACGCGGCGCGTCTCTCTCCGACCTCCACCGCCGCCTCTCTCGAACTCTCTTCAACAACCAGTCGTTTTCGCTCAAGTACCAGCTTCCAAACGAGGATTTGGATTCCTTGATCACGGTAACCTCTGACGAAGATCTGGAGAATATGGTGGAGGAGTACGATCGTCTCCAGAATGCGGGGGCGAAGCCCGGCCGCCTCCGCCTCTTCCTGTTCCCCAAATCGCCGTTGAGCATCGATCAACTCGAGAACGCGACGAGTAAGCCGGAGGACTGGTTCTTCAACGCGCTTAACGGAAAATCGAGCAACTTATCCGCCGCCGCTAGTGATCGCGGCTTCTCGGAGTCGTCCTCCATCAATAATCTGCTCGGATTGGACGATGAATTCGTTGGCAAGGGGGCGGAGAAAGACGCGGAACTCAAAATCGAGGGTTCGAAAATTGGGGGCGTCGCTAACGGTATCAATCCTCATGGAAATTACGTAATTAACCAGGACGTGCACTCGATTCCGGAGTCTCCGATGCTCGACACGACGTCGTCGTTCGATTCCGCCTCGAGCTCTCCGTCCATGGCGAATTTGCCGCCTATAAGAGTGCATGTGGAGGATAATCGGAAGGTCGCAGCAGGATTGGGAATTGAGGAGCAGTTTCACCACATGAATTTGGGAGTTGTCAGAGATGTGATTTCGCCGATGCAGAAGCAGGATGAAGAAGGGGCTTTCATGGCTGCCGGAGTCGCCGCCAGAGCAGTTCCGGTAGTGGTTGGCGGTGAGTATCGGTTCATCTCCGATGACGAAAGATCCGATCACGGCGGGCAGAGGAAGGCGCAACAGATTCAACCGCAGCAGATTGCTCAATTTCACCAGAAACAGGCCAATGCTTTTGATTTGCCCTCTCCAGATTCAGTTTCAAGGTAGACTTCCTAAAGCCCTAATTTGTTTGCTTTCCCTTTTGGATGTATGCTAAAAAATGATCATAATTGGTTTGCAGTGATGGAAGTGTGGCAAATCCAATGTATAAACAGAGGCAAGCATTTTATCATCAAGAATCATTTGGACAAATTCAGTCCCAAAACAGAGCTTCTTCTGATCATGTTGATTCAAACTCCGTTGATCAAAGCAACACCAAAACTCAGATGCCACCTCAATTTCAAGAATCCGGTTATGTAGTTACCGGCCAATACGATCAGATTCAACCTCATCTCCATCAACCACAGCAGTTCATTCATGCCGGTAATCACTATATCCCTCCTAATGCAGTTCCAATCACACCATATTATTCTGTATATCCTTCCCAGCCACAGCTTCCACAAAAACCCATGCTTGATCAGCATTACCCTGTTTACTTCATGTCTGGTAGACAAATGCAAGCTTATAACTTACCCCTGCAGCAGCCTAGTTATAGCGAATTAGCTCAAAACCCGCCCTCTAGCCACCCTCAAACATCACCTCCTACTAGTGTAGCCCCAAATGGAGCTTACATTCAAGCAAGAAATGTTCCTTCATCCAAACAGGAGATCGCTAGTGGTGTTTATAGAACAGCAGCTCCTCAGTCGGTCCAAATGCCATCCAGTCCTCACCAGCCACAATACGTTGCTTCAGCCCCAATGCACCATCTATCTTCAGCTGCAAATTCAAATCTTGCTTATGAATTTACTGATCCGGCACAAGCCCAAATGTACTATTCCCCTTTGCCACCACACTTGGCTGCTCAGTACCAGACCATGAAATCAACCCCTGCTATGGCTGCACAGGATGGATCTCCTCTGCTTTCTGCAGAGACGGTTCAGCAAGGTAACCGGTGACAAGGGAACAGGCGTAGTACAATTTTGAAGAGGCGGGTTTGGTCTATCTTTGAAGCTTTATATTATAGTGCCCTATTAATATTTCATTTTTCTTGTGAAGTCCTAATGGTCTTTCTTATTGGTTTGTGATATGTAATGTAATAGGTAATAAGATACTCGCGTATTTCTCTTGTTTATTGTGTATTTTTACTAATTATCAAGTGAACATGGTTGCTTCCTGATGCCATACTGCAAATATTGCTGCAGAGATGCATGATCAGTCTATATATAAACATACTTAGTTATGGATCTTTGGAACTTATACGTGTTTAGTAGTCTGATGAATCTCATTTAGTAGGCAACTCATTGTTAGAGGCTTGATTTAGGTATATTAGTATTACATATCTAGGATCTCCCTTTTGCTTTGCAGTGACAAGTTGTGATTCTTGGATACACATGTTTAGTAAGGTTGCATCTTGAAGATGGTGATATATATATATGATTCTGTGTTATATATGTTCTTTAAGTTTCATCCTCTGTGATCTCTCTTTAGATTCGCATAATCTAATTTAGCATAACACTTCCGGTAAGTCTTGCAACTTGACATTATATGGTTTATATCTCTATCCCCATTAGATAGCAATATATTTATTCCATATTCTTGAAGATTATGTTCCTCCCATTTCTTCCTGTATCCTTGAGACGGAATAACACTTTTCACACAATCAACTTTGTCTACTCCTTTTGTCTGCATATTTTATTCACAAAAGATGGCATTGCTTGTCCGGATGCAGTTTGCTTTTCCCTGTCATATATTCTCTATGCAGGCAGGGCGTTACGACATTCCGCGTTGCAATTATTGGCATCAACCAAAAGACCCTTCCAGGTTCGGCCTTTATGTTTTACTACATTGCAGCTAAAGTGATAGTATGCTTTACTGTTCCTCAATTCCTTGCTTTACTGCTACCATTTATACTTGTCTTGCAAGACTTTCTTTCTTGCTCGACATCCTTCATCCTGCAGTGAAATCTACCAAAGATGATATCTTGCTACTGCATATTCTTCGTCATTCTTTCGAACCTAAGTGATTTCACAATTTTTACGGCCCTTTTTCTACCGTGCCAAAACCTATCCCTTGCACTTTTTGTATAACTAAAAGTTCATTATTGTAACATTCTTTAGGTCCACATAAAGTTTGAGTCCGCCGTGATGTGCATATTTATATTTATTGAGAGTGGATTATATGGGAACTAACACTATAGGTGATAATTAAGAATCAATCTCATTCACTGATTTAGAGCAATCGATGATTATATTTGAATCTGGGTTCAAAATCGCACGTGTATATTCCTTTTGTATATTTAAGGAATTTGCATACAATATATAAAAAATATCTATAAAAAATAAAAAGAATATGAAAAACGAGATTTTGAACGGCTATTAATTGCCTTGACCAATGAATGAGATTGGTGCTTATTTCTCACATAAAGCTTAGTTTCTATCTAAACCATATATTCCATATATGATACTTCCTCTGTCTACTCAACTAGTCCAATTTTTTAATTTAGGTTGTTCCACTTCATTAATTTATTTTTCTTTTTTAACTTAAAATATTACTTTAATAAATTATAGTGGATTCTACTATTTTATATTACTTCATACACAATTAATTATTTTTTTAATTTTCGTGGCGAAAAGAAATTGGACTAATCTTTATATACAATTAATTATTATTCTTTTTTTTAATCTCTGAGCGAAAAGAAATTGAACTAATGGAGTGAGATGAATGAGATATAATATGCATGTCAATATATGTGATATGACCTTAGGTGGAATATATGGAGTTAGGGTCTTTAATTACTCAATAGTTTTATTTGAAATCGACTAGAATTATGAAACCTTTTCTCTTTCTTGGTCTACTTATGAATAATGAGGAGAGAGACCCTTTGTTTTGAGAAGAGTTGCTTTATGCTAATTGATTGCTTTCATGTGACTTATTCTTGAAATTTCTTTTATATCATTGTACTTTCTGCTAATTTAAATTTACTCGTGATTAACAACAGATTAGTAGTTTAAGGTACGAGGAATATGTAATTTTTTTATTTAATATAAATAAAAACATCTGATTTAGATTCGTCTGACATTTCAAATCCTGGTGGTGGTCCATGACAGAGTTTGCTGACTAGATATCTAGAAGCATGTAATTTACGGTTCCAACTTCCATATCATTGCCACGTCATTTACTATTTTGCTTTTTTTTTTTAAGAAATTCTTTTCAGATGCCCGCAGCTTACGGTTAGAATAAAAAAAAATTATATAGATGAAGAAGATGACGAAGGGACGTGAAGAACATCGTGCAAAATGCTCTTATATTCTTGACCTTGATTTTTTTTAAAGTATAATTTATTAAATACTAAATGTTGGGTATCAAGATTTTTTTTAAGAGGCGTTTGGTGTTATACCCAAGACGCTAAATTAAAACACAAATATACTCATTTCTTATATATAACAACACTACATACCCAGGTTTACAAAAATACCCATACTTTTCAATAAATACAATCTCTTCTCAATGATTGTCAATTGTTTTTATAATTTTCCGTGAAATAAATGATTAATTTGTGTTTAAAAAAAATAAAAATATCACGTCCGACTGATCGGCCTCGAACACGCATGATCGGCCGTGGCCGATCGATCGGACAAATATGTGATCGGGCCTGGCCGATCGATCGGACTGATCGGCCGTGGCCGATCGCATCGGCCGTTTATGATTGGCCGTGTGTCATATGTCCGATCGGTCGGACACATATGTAAGGTCCGATCGATCGGAGTCACTTTATTAAAATGTGTCAGTGCCCTATCACCTTTTTTAGCTGCGGCAAACTGTTATCGGACCGATATATACTATTGATATGGCAGTATGAGAGTTTACCTATCACATGTGTCCGATCGATAGGGCACTCGTGAATAAATTCATCAGTGGCCCTATCACCTTTACAGTGTGTGCCCTTATGACATGTCCGATCTATAGAAACTTTCACGTGAATAAATTATACAGTTTGACCAATAGCGCACAGTTTATCATCAATAAATTCTTTACAATTCGTCTCATCACTTCACTTATTTCTCACCATCGTCTTTATTGCTACCATCCTCTTTCATTTCCTATTGCTACCATCCTCTTTCATTTCCACCACCACCAAACCAAGAAAAAAATATGGAGAATGATTGGAAACAATTTGTTGTCAATTTTAACGGAGTTTTCGATAGTGAATCGAAATATGTTGGTGGCCAAGAGACAATGGTTTAGATTTCGGCAAACAATATTTGTCTTGCAGTACTACGACAATATATTCAATACGCTCTGGATGCATATTCAGTTCCGCCCGACTACCACATCTATTATACCTGCGAGTCTCGTAAAAGTCATAGAACGATCAAGGCCGTTATCGGGAGTGATCTTGATCTACAACGTATTTGTCTTCTAGACGTAGAGCTGCAAAGTATATTTAGTGCATCCCAATAATACCGGCGTAGTAAATCGTGAAGCTCGAAACTCAACATTCGTTGAGTCTTATCAATTCGGAGGTGATAACCGGTTTGAAAGGCCAAACAATGGAAGCAACCCGAGTGGGAGTCGAAGCAACCCCGGTGGAAGTGGTCGGGAAGAGGAGACCCATGTCGAAACAGATGAAGATGAAGAAGCTTATCTCGACACTTCATCTGAGGATGAAGATGAAGGTATTCCTGAAGCATTGATCAATTGTTCGCTTGGTGACTTTGCTGCATGGATCCGACGAGAGGGCGGCGTCAACCAACTCATGTCAATGCTTCTTCCAATCACTCGTCCAAATACCGATGACGAAATATTGTACAGCAACATGGAAGCAGCAAGTAATTGGATCATTCCAATTATACCTCTCGATACATCTGACCCACCATTCACAACGAGCTTGCCTCTTATATTGGATTGTGATTTGCGGGAAGGAGCTCTTTTTTGGGAGAAAGATGAATTATATGCTATGGTCGCACTGTGGCATATGGAACATGGAGTGGATTTCATGTGCCGACGTTCGTGCACAAAAAGACTCGAATACATATGCAAGCGTAATGACACGTGTCCATATTTTCTTCGTGCTGCTTGTAGGGCCACGAAAATTTGGGAGGTGACCGTATACAACCCCGAGCACACCTGCAACCGCGATCTATCTGGCTTAGGATCGAGAAATGTGCGGGCAAAGGCCGTAGCCGGCTATATTGCGCAGAGAATGCACCGCCAGAGCAAGATACTGAAACCCGCCGATATTCAAGCTGATCTTTTGGATAGGTTTAGAATCCAAGCGAGTTATAGTGTGGCGCTACGAGCACGTAATGCTGCGATATCAATGATTTACGGTAGCCATGCAGAGTCATATAAAAATCTTCCGAAGTATTTGCATTTGCTCCGTATGCAAAATCCAGGCTCTTTGACCGATCTAGATGTTGGTCCTGATGGTGATTTCCGACATCTATTTTTTATGCTTGGTGTTTGCCGAAGTCCTTGGTTATTCCAGCTTAGAAACGTAATTGCGGTTGACGGGACACACCTGAAGGGAAGGAATAAGGGCATACTATTTGTCGTTGTTGGTATTGATGCTAACGAACAAATATTCCCACTTGCTTTTGGTGTTGGTCCGATTGAAAATGATATTTATTGGAAGTGGTTTTTAACTCGGCTCCGAGCAGCACTCTCCTCCACTAGTGATCTAGTAATTGTATCAGATCAACACAAAAGTATAGCCAATGCGGTAAGAGATGTTTATCCGGAAGCACACCACGGTCTTTGCTACTACCACATCGCAAATAAGATTGCTCGATACGGTAAGTGGATCGTGCAGATGTTCCACGAGGCAGCATACGCATATCGAACATTAGTCTTCAACAGGCGTTGAACGCGATACGAGAGGCACAACCCGCAGCATACGAGAAGTTGATGGATATCGGTCCCGATAAGTGGGCCAGATCACAATGTCCTACCCGATGTTACAGTATGTTAACATCCAACCTGGCTGAGTCTATTAACTCTCGACTTCTGGCTGCAAGACATCTCCCAATATGTGCTATGATCGAGGCAATCCGACATTTGCTCGAAAAGTGGTTTGATGCTCGTAGACAAAAGGCTCATGCGAGGACTGATATTTTGACTGAAGCTGCAGATATGAGAATGAGAAATGAAAGAGATGCAGCACTCAGGTATGTTGTTACATCCGTGACTGCTGACTCATTTAAGGTAGACACTGGAAAAAGACAGTGGAGAGTTGATCTGAGTAGTCATTCATGTGAATGTGGAGTATGGCAACTGGACGAGATCCCATGTAAGCATGCAATTGCAGTTTTATACAACCGTCGAGAGAATTTATATGATCACATCAATTACTACTATCGGACGGAAATATGGAGGGAGATATATGCGGGTGTGGTGAATCCTTTACCTCCACGGGGCGAGTGGGGTGTTCGAGCAGAGATTGATGCGATGGTGGTACTACCGCCAATTATCACGCGTCAAGCAGGACGACCGAGGAATAGCCGACAAAGATCCGCTGTAGAAACCGGTACATCTAGCAGCAGATCTCGTGCGCCAAAGAAGTGTAGCATGTGCGGGGAACAAGGTCACACAAGGCGTAAGTGTCCGGGGCCATCAAATAATGAATAATCTCATGTAGTGTTAAATTTATGTACGTAATATTTCGTATGATATGGTCTATTATCTTTGTCTTTATATAATCTCATATGAAAATCGCAAAAAAAAAAAATATAAAAATTATAAATTATCTTAGTCATCAAATAATGAATACCCTTGTGCCGACCTGTAAGGACTTACTCGTCTTAGTCAGACAAAATAAATTATAAAAATATTAAAATATAAGGGGAACCGTGCTGAACCCTAAATCCAAACCCCAAATACTATTCATCTAAACCCTGAAAAACCCTTGATCAAAACCCCAAACACTGTTTCATCTAAACTATAAAAATGTGAGATTCGAGTGATAAAAAAGTGATATAAGAACGGGATACGAGAATATCATCAATAACTTTGAATAAGTGTAATAATAGAGACATAATTAAAAAATAATAAATTACCACCTCTTCACCTATTTCAAAAAATGAGTTCATTTTTCATAAAGAGTCATAACTACTTCCATGATTCAATAATGAATCAATATTTAATTTTGTTAATATATAGTTATATATAAAGTCTTATTACATCATTTCATAATATTACCCTCAAATATTTATTATAAAATTTTATAATATTTTTATTTTAAATTTTATAATTTTTAATAGAGTCTATTTGAATTATATTGATTATAACTCTTATTTCAAATAAATATAAGTCTCATCGGATAATTATAAAAAAAAAAAAATAATGGTCCGATCGATCGGACTATGCCGATCGTTCCGAACTGTTAATTAAAAAATAAATAAAAAAAAAATTCCTTCCGATCGGTGAAATAAATTTTTAAAAAAAAATTTAATTTTGTGCAGATCGATCGGACCAAATTTAAAAAAATTGAATTTTTTTTTGATATTTGTGCCGATCGTTCCGAACTGTTAATTAAAAAATAAATAAATAAATTCCTTCCGATCGGTCGAAATAGATTTAAAAAAAAAATTAATTTTGTGCTGATCGATCGGACTGTGCCGATCGATCGGACCAAATTTAAAAAAATTGAATTTTTTTAATATTTGTGCCGATCGATCGGCACAGTCCGATCGATCGACACAAAATTAATTTTTTTTTAAAATTTATTTCGACCGATCGGCACAATTTTTTTTTTTATTGTGCCGATCGATCGGACTGATGAACAAATTATAATTCTCGCAAGTGCACGAATCAGTATAGTACCTAATCTAGCAACTCCCGAGGTCGATCTCACAAGGACTCAGCTGGGTTCTAATTATCCTAATTATTTCGCTATCTACTTGGTCCTAAACTGGGTTTGATTTATTTAAAACTACGGAATTAAAATAACAGGAAGATAAAAGAGCAAGTAAAAGCAAAGCGAACTGGGTTAATGGGTGTGTTTCAAGTTTAATGAAGGGTGCGGAGGTTTAACAATCACTATGTCTAAGATGATCGATTCATTCCCATTCTCTAGCTAGCATTTATGAATTTATTTTGTTGGTTCATCCATTAAGGCTCTAGGGATTCCGTATGATGGCGGGAGATCTCTAACTTATAATCCTAAGGGTCAATCAAGTGATCATATCATGAACCTAAGGATCGTATCATGCTCAAGGATTTAAGGAACCATCTAAACTATCCCAAACCAATGGTGACAATCTAGACACTTAATTGCGAGGTCTAAATAAATAACTTAGGGTATGATGCGCCGTATTATCTATTACCTATATTCTCTATAATTATCTAAGATGATGGCCAGTCACATTAAAGAATCATAGAGAAATCAAAAGAAGGCTCAACAATTAAGAAACAAAACAATTCATTCATTGAAAAACTTGGGTTTGAATCAATTCATCAAAAACATAGATCCTGCTAAACCCCCACACAAGGGGATTTAGCCACTCATATTCGTAGGAAAATAATCACAAAAGATGCAAAAATAATCCATAGAAAATAAGTATCAAAAGCCCTAAACAAAACTGAGAATGAATAATACAACCTAGAATCTAGCGGATTGATCCTCGCGCTTGGTTCTCGGGTTGTGGTCTTCAATCTTCGTCTTGAATCTTCAACGGAGGGATGCCTTGGGTGTTTCTCTGCTTTGGGGGCTGGAAGAAGTCGAAAATATGGTGTGTCTCCTGAAGGAAAGGAGTCCGGAAGGGTTTATATAGGTTTCGGGCCGAAAAATCAGGTTTTGGGCTGTTTATGACGCGGACCGCGGTCCAGTGCAAAGGCGGACCGCGGTCCGACTCCACCAATTTCTAATTTTCGAGTCAGAACACCTCGGACCGCGGTCCCGCACAAATGCGGACCGCGGTCCTTAACAAATCCGGCTGAACAGTTTTTCTGCACTGTCGTTTTGGGAAAAACGCGATATCTCCTTCGTTAGCCGTTGGATCGCCACGAAATTTTGCCACGATGTTCCCAACACATAGAACTACGATGTGGACGGTGGAGATCGGATTCTAAGATCTTTAGATCCACCGGACACATGATTTTCCAAGTGCCTTGATACGTGAGCTCCGAAACACGATTTCTTCAACAACCGGCTTCAAATCCTCTCCATTCTTCATCCAAGCAACTCCATCTTTACCAAAAATGCATCAATGGTCATGGTTTCTTTCATTTTGGTGTCAAATACCACCAAATATGCTTAAAATACGTGAGAAACCTACAAAACCATAAACCATCGAAAGTATGCGATTCCAAGCAAAACAAAAGCTAAAAATGAATGGAAAACGATGTAAACAAGCCTAAAAAGAACACGATGAGATGGTATAAAAACCACTCATCAAATCCCCCCAAACCTAAGCTTTTGCTTGTCCTCAAGCAAAGAAACAAGATAAAAGAAAGACTATGACTAAATATTAAAAAGATGAGAATAACAATTCAAGCCTTATTCAGTTTTTAGAAGAACACATCATTAGCATGTGAAAATCATTCAAGTTTGACGCCACCTTCAAAACAAAATAGAACATAGAAGTAGAGTAGTCCCTCTCCAGAGTTCTGTATCACTCAAACACTCAAGTGTATAAGGGTAAAATCATCACTCAAACTCAACCCTAGGAGAGCGTCTTCATAAGCTTGCAGATTGTCTAATTCTACTCATAATGAACACAATTCATGGCAAAGATCTCGAAGGTCTTACTTTGGTTGTAATGGGGCTAAGGCATGTAATAAAAAGGTAGGGAAGATATAAGAAAAGTGACTCATAATGTACGAACAATCAAGGGATCTAGTAGAGCAATCAAATTATGATATATCAAAATAAACCTCTAAAACCAATCACATTTGAACCACTCATAATCAAACAAATCAAGTCACCCCGAGTTCTCACCTTTTTTTTTTCAAAATATACTCCCCTTTTCAATTTCCTCCTTTTTTCTTTTCACCTCTTCTTTTTTTTTCTTCTCTTTTTTTTCTCTTTTTTTTTTCAACACCTCCCAACTCTAACATATGTCATCAATAAACCCCTTTCAATCGAAGTTAGGAGTACATGCACAAGTCTCTCATATTCTATCCAATTGTTTATCTGCCAACTCTCTACCAATAATTAGATAAAGATTTTAGTATAACACGGTGTCATCAAGTTCGGTACCAGGCTAGATAGAATTAAAATCAATTCACACCTATCTCATTTTTTTTTTTGGCTTCAAAAATTTGTCCCTTGATCACTAAACCCTTACAAGCCTCCATTTCCTTCCACAACACTAATGACTTTACTAGATCCTCGGTTAAGGCTAGTTAGGTTAGGCTATTTAAGTAGAGGAACATGAATAAAAAGGATACATTAAGCTCAAATGGGCTTACTAATCATATTTGGCTCTAGCTAAAGAACGAGATAGTGCCTAAGATCATATCAATGTCATATACGAAAAGTGTTCAATAAACTTCAAACAGACTCAAAGCAAGTTCTAAATGTTCTCCCTAAAGCGAGTATCACACATGAAAGAAATTGAGACCGACATAGGATTTCATCAGTTCACAATAGGCTCAAATTCTCACCAAAGGCTTTGGACTACCATACTTTTACATCCTACATGTTCGAAAATTTTATCATGCCCAAATTTAATTCAACAATGCTTCAGTAAAGAAAAATTTTAAGGCAAGAAATGCATAATCATCAAATAACATAAGTCATAGTAGTTCAATTATCAAGTACATGCATCAGAATCATAATTATAAAGACCAAATCAATAGGGTTCAAGATTCGACATACCCCCCCCCCCCAAACCTATCTACGAGCTAGTCCCTAGCACGAAAATAGAGTGAAATAAAGAAAATTGGGTAAACGAATCTTCCCTGATGTCTAGATGATGTCCGATTGATCTACATATGTGAAGCTTGATCTCTGTGCTCGGATCCAAAGTTAATCCCGACCGTATCGGCTCCCCTACGCTTCCGATATAGCTTATTATGCATTAAAAATCAATAGATGAAGCATACATGTCAATTTTCCTCCTCAGTTTTGTTTTTTTTAATGGAAAGCAATAAATCTAACTAAGAAAACTAGAAAAACTCACAAACGTGGGTTGCCTCCCACGAAGCGCTGTTGGTTAGAGTCGTTGGCTCGACTTTGCTGAATCAGATTAGAAACTTGGCGACTTTGGACGCCCGACTTCAGCCTTGTCGAACGCCTCCTTTGATGATGCTCCACAGACATCCTTCACCTTGAAATGTTTTTTGGTTCGTGGATTCATCAACTTCACCACACCATGCGACAAAACGTCCACCACATGAAATGGTCCGGAGAATGTAGAACTTGGGTATCCTGGAAATGCTCTAGAACCATCGTCATATAAAAGAATTTTAAGACCAGGGTAGAGTGTTTTACCCAGCGTCCTCTTCCCACAAGCAGCTTTAGTGCGTCTGACATAGATGGTTTTCTTCGAAAACATGTCTTTTTGATGTTCAACACATTCATCCAAGTTAGGAACACCAACGTCAGTTGACTCCTCATCGAATAATGCGTGTATTCCTAATCCATCTGTACCATCAGAATCCTTCACTACATCAAATGCAGGCTGCACAAAGTTAACTTTAGTAGTTGAGGCATCAGTTCCAAATGTGGTTGGAGCTAGTGCTTTGAATTCTGTAACCTCCCCCAAGACTTCCATCCTCACAGTTCGTGATGGTACATCAACACAAGTCCTAGTGGTTGCCATAAATGGCCTCCCTAGGAGGATAAGCTGGTCACTTAGCCCTCGAGAAGTATCATCTGCATCAAGAACAATAAAGTCAACAGGAACAATAAACTTGTCTACCTTTACCAACAAATCTTCAACAATCCCCATTGGGGTCTTCACCGAGTTATCAGCAAATTGAAGCCTCATAAGTGTAGGCTTCAAATTGTTAACTCCCAACGTTTTGTAGGCAGAGTAGGGCATGAGGTTGATACCAGCTCCAAGATCTAGCATAGCTCCTGTAACTCTATCCTTGCCTATAGAGATAGTGATGTCGAATCTTCCAGGATCTGCTAACTTGGGCGGTAGAGCCGATACATCAACTACAACACCCCCTGATTCAAGTATAGGAAGATTTGTACTCTGCTCGTAATCCTTTTTATTGGTGATGAGCTCCTTGAAGAACTTGGATTGTCTTGGAATACTCTTAATAAGGTCTAAAAGGGGAAGATTGATGTTAACCTTAGAAAGCATATTGAAAAGGGGAGAGAATTGCTTATCTTGCTTGCTTCCTTTCAGACGCCCGGGAAATGGTAGATGAGGCTTGTATGGGTTACTCGCCTTGTGTAAAGTGGGTTTTCCTACATGATCCTTCTCTTTTCCTTTGGCTTGTTCAGTCAAGGCTTCTTCATCCTCTTCGACTACGCCATCCTTCTTGATTTTTTCCTCAAGGGATGAGTCTTCAGGAATATAATCGGCTTCTCAATCTCCTTGTCATTCCTCAATACGTGGATAGCCTTTGCTTCTTTGTGTTTGTCCGGGTAGTTCCCCTTGTTGCATTTTAAGCAAAGCGACTTCCCGTGCTAGTTGGCCAAGTTGAGTCCCCAAATTGTTGGAATTGGCTTCCACGTTCTCGACGGTAGTGGTAAGTGTCTCCATTTGCTCCTTAGAACTCTTCATAAAGGAGTTTAAGGTGTCTTGCAAGATGGCCATGGAATTCTTGTCGGTGTCCTCAATCTTGGGCCGAGGGCGAGAAGATGATGTGCCTCCAAAGTTTTCTTTGCGGAATGGTATTCCTCCCTCCATAATCCCTGGTAACTCTTGTAGTTAGGATTGTACCCTTGCCGCTTATGGACAAAATTTTCTTTGCGGCCTCCGATATTGCCTTCTCTCTTCCCATTCCACGATCTCCTATGCCTTGTCCCCGGTTAGCTTCTTCTTCTTGAAATTGGCTATGGATGATATTAAACCGGCATTGGGCGGTTGAGTGTTGTGGATCATCACAAATGGTACGTACCTCGCCAATCTTTGGGGCTTGCACTTGTCTCTCGCTTGAGCTCCTTGATTTCTTGTCTAAGCGGTTGAAGCTCCTTAATAGTATCATCCGCATACGCAGCCCGCACATCCTGTGTTCCACGTTGTCTCACACTCTGACTTCTTAATACTGAACGAGCCTTCAACGTCTCAAAAAGCTCATGCAAGGCACTTGGGGTCGGTGCAAGAATGCTCTCGGGAGCCATGTTGTCAACCATAATCTCGACACGGTAAGAGCGAGTCCATTGTAGAAGAACTCATTCAAAGCATCGCAATCGGTAATTATGATGTGGACATTGGATGAGGAGTCCCTTGAATCTATCCCAAGCTTCATGGTATGTCTCATTGTCAAATTGGGAGAAAGTAGCAATCTGCTGCCTCAACTCGTGACTCTTGCTTCGGGAGTAGTATCGCTCCGTGAATGCTTTGAACACGTCCTCCATTGTCCTCAAAGAATTAGGAGGCAGTGTGTGCAACCAATTCTTGGCTTTATCTTTCAGAGTGTAGGGAAACAATCGTCTTCCCAATTGATCAGTAGTGAGCCCGCTGAGAGGAATAGTCCCCAGTATAGCATAGAATTCCCTCATATGAGCAAGAGGATCTTCAGTTGCTAGCCCGTAGAAAGATGGTAGCATATGGTAGTAGATGGGCTTCAAATCATAATTCCTTGCGGTCTCTTCTAAGACGATGCAGGTGGTATTGGCTCCAAGTATCGGCCTTGTGTAGTCTCCCCGCAACCTCTGCGGTTCGAGATTATTCTCAATTCGCTCCATTTCAATTTTGTCTTCCTGTTCTTTCCTCGTAACTCGAGTCCCTACTCTGTGTATGTTATCGATAAAAGGCGCAAGTTCTGGATTTTGCGACCTTCTACCGTGCATAAACCTATAGAAAACTCAAGGAGTAAGACTCGATACAGTAAAGAAAAAAAAAGAAATAGTAACCAACGTAAAAATAAAATCTAAACAAATAAACAGCTAGTAAAAAGAATAATCAAAACGACTGAGTCCCCGGCAACGGCGCCAAAAACTTGATGAACAAATTATAATTCTCGCAAGTGCACGAATCAGTATAGTACCTAATCTAGCAACTCCCGAGGTCGATCTCACAAGGACTCAGTTGGGTTCTAATTATCCTAATTATTTCGCTATCTACTTGGTCCTAAACTGGGTTTGATTTATTTAAAACTACGGAATTAAAATAACAGGAAGATAAAAGAGCAAGTAAAAGCAAAGCGAACTGGGTTAATGGGTGTGTTTCAAGTTTAATGAAGGGTGCGGAGGTTTAACAATCACTATGTCTAAGATGATCGATTCATTCCCATTCTCTAGCTAGCATTTATGAATTTATTTTGTTGGTTCATCCACTAAGGCTCTAGGGATTCCGTATGATGGCGGGAGATCTCTAACTTATAATCCTAAGGGTCAATCAAGTGATCATATCATGAACCTAAGGATCGTATCATGCTCAAGGATTTAAGGAACCATCTAAACTATACCAAACCAATGGTGACAATCTAGACACTTAATTGCATGTCTAAATAAATAATCGGGTATGATGCGCCGTATTATCTATTACCTATATTCTCTATAATTATCTAAGATGATGGCCAGTCACATTAAAGAATCATAGAGAAATCAAAAGCAGGCTCAACAATTAAGAAACAAAACAATTCATTGAAAAACTAGGGCCTGAATCAATTCATCAAAAACATAGATCCTGCTAAACCCCACACAAGGGGATTTAGCCACTCATATTCGTAGGAAAATCATCACAAAAGATGCAAAAATAATCCATAGAATTCAAGTATCAAAAACCCTAAACAAAACTGAGAAAGAATAATACAACCTAGAATCTAGCGGATTGATCCTCGCGCTTGGTTCTCGGGTTGTGGTCTTCAATCTTCGTCTTGAATCTTCAAAGGAGGGATGCCTTGGGTGTTTCTCTGCCTTGGAGGGTGAAAGAAGTCGAAAATATGGTGTGTCTCCTGAAGGAAAGGAGTCCGGAAGGGTTTATATAGGTTTCGGGCCGAAAAATCAGGTTTTGGGCTGTTTATGACGCGGACCGCGGTCCAGTGCAAAGGCGGACCGCGGTCCGACTCCACCAATTTCTGATTTTCGAGTCAGAACACCTCGGACCGCGGTCCCGCACAAATGCGGACCGCGGTCCTTAACAAATCCGGCCGAACGGTTTTTTCAGCCCTGTCGCGTTTTGGGAAAAACGCGATATCTCCTTTGTTAGCCGTTGGATCGCCACGAAATTTTGCCACGATGTTCCCAACACATAGAACTACGATGTGGACGGTGGAGATCGGATTCTAAGATCTTTAGATCCACCGGACACATGATTTTCCAAGTGCCTTGATACGTGAGCTCCGAAACACGATTTCTTCAACAACCGGCTTCAAATCCTCTCCATTCTTCATCCAAGCAACTCCATCTTTACCAAAAATGCATCAATGGTCATGGTTTCTTTCATTTTGGTGTCAAATACCACCAAATATGCTTAAAATACGTGAGAAACCTACAAAACCATAAACCATCGAAAGTATGCGATTCCAAGCAAAATAAAAGCTAAAAATGAATGGAAAACGATGTAAACAAGCCTAAAAAGAACACGATGAGATGGTATAAAAACCACTCATCACGGACCATTATTATTATTATTATTATTTTTTGTTTAATTTATACTTTGTGCCGATGCCGATACTTAAATTCAAATTTGTTCTGATACCTAAATTTGTGCCGATACTTAAATTCAAGTACTGAATTTCATAACAATAACGAACTAATACATAAGAATAATTCAAATTATATCACACATTTGAAAACATTTTATAGCCATCCACCTACGATACTTACTAATGTTTGCCTCCTCATTACCCCAAGCCCGAGTCGGAAAACCAGTGAGAAGACGCTCTATGGTCATGCATGTAAATGCCCCACAACTATGCGAATCTAATTGCATGTACTGCTCTTCATCATCCATAAGCACAATTGAGGGCCTCTGTCCTCCTGGGAATGGATAACCATATGCATTACATGCCCAATAATTCCCATGCCATAAGAACCGCGCTATTAATTTCCGAAAAGCTATAAGGCATTTGACGCACTAATTGAATACACTCGAGTCTCTATATTGATTTTTCGAGTCATACAACTCGAGTCTCCAATCTGAAACGCATAACCGCAACACGAATCAATGGTGTGCTGCCAAGATTGGAAATATAATCTACAATAGACACAAATATATAAGTTGGAACCTTAAGATTAAGTACTAATAAAATATATGAAAAGTACTTACATATTTTGCGGAGTACCAATCGCTTATTCCAAGATCTGGAATCCCCTTCACGCACTGAACATCCTCCTCTTGAGGAACCCATTTATAATCCTCATCATTCTCGTGTCTCGTACTGAGCATGCCAGTTATATCCAGACTGAAATGGTCTAGGCTCCTCCTCGTGATCATAATATGATGAATATGATCTTGACCTACTACTTCTATCTAGCAGCTCCTCACACCTACTCACTAGCTCCTGACTGAGAGTCCGATGATAATCATCAATTCTATTCATCATATCTTGCTCACACCTATCAAAATTCTCTTGAATAGATCGACTGATCATGACCTCTATTCTTGGGTCCAGAAGACTAGATGTCTCATCAATTGCTAATAATTATCAAAAAAGTAGATGATTATTAAAGGAGGAATTGACCAAAACATTTTCACTTAAAATTTAAGTTTATTACCAGATGCATCTCTCGCTGCTGATGAAGATGCTTGTGTACGGCGGGCACGCCTCTGAACTCTCCTACTATCTACGACAGTGTGCCCCTCCTCTTGCTCCTCCTCCTCACCGACAACTCCTCTTCTCGTACTACGTCTGCTCTCCTCGGTGCGCCTGATCAAGATACGCTGTCCACCTTGATCATACTGCGCCGGCTGTAGGGGGTTCAAGGGCACAGGAAAGTGTATCCCAAATGGATTACTACCGACTGCACTCTGCCAATATAGACACCTCTCCTCAAGCTCATTCGGTACTAACACTTCAAACACTACCGAGTCTCTCATCTGAAATACATAATATTTGTGCATTAAATATTAATAAAAAAATCCAAAACATATTCATTGTAATTAATAATAAAAGTATTTTTACCTGGCGCTTAAAAAACCCGGCTATATCACGCTGATCGGCATCATTAAACGACCACCGTAAATAACGAGGGAAACCATCGGGATGTAGAAGGGTCGCATAACGAGCTCCAAAACTGGGAATGGCCTCATATGCCCACACCTATATTACAATATAAATATATCGAGTTATTTAAACTAATAAAAAATTATAAATTAGTAATAATTAAGTTGTGAACAAAAATTATACCAGTAGTGCCCAAATCGGCCCGTAGAGATTATACTTTGATCCTACGAGGTCCAGTGAATTTGGTACGTAACTGAGGTAGTGCAACATGGCCTCGTAGGTAAAAGCACCCCATGGGAACGCATTCCATTGGTTGATATCATCAGCCAATATCCATATCCATGTATCAATCTTCTTAGTCTCTGCAGGAGCATAGAACCAGAAGAAAAGAGCCAAAATATTCGACAACTTAATCAAGTCATCATCTGAAACGCCACCGGGCTCATATTTTGTAAACCAGCTTAACAAGTTCTTCGCTTCTATCGGTCTCCCATCATTGAACCTACTGTAGACCCCAGACTGAGTAGGCTGATAAGATGCTGCCATATCGAAACTACACTCGCCGAATATCAGCCCAGTAACCAATGCAAACTCCGGATAAGAGAAACGGATGTTGTGACCAACATAATTGAACCAAACCTCCGAAGGTCGTACCGAAATCTCATAGCATAATAGCTGGTGAAGAGCCCGCATATCATTCCTACCATCTGGCCAACCCATTATGCCCCCGAACTGACCACGAATAAATCGTTGGACTAGATCCATACCACCCTGACGAGATAATTTCTCTCTAATCAATGTCCCTAAAGTATGCTTATAATATGTCGTAATCCTCGGGGTAACGTCTCTTAGTGCTAACCGTTTAAAATTGACCTATATATTACAATTCATATTTAATCAAATTATAATTATTACAGTTATAATATTTAATAAATAACATTAATTAAAAAAAATCACGTAAAAAAAAATATTCGTGCCGATTGGTCGGACCGGTTCAGACCGGGCAGACCGGTCGGCACTGAAGCTCAATTGCCGTCGACCATGGCGCGCCGGTTTTCCGGCGATTTATACCTCATTTTCACCAATTTTCACCCAATCCAACCAGATCAATATTATACTCACTAAACCCAACATATATATTTCATCAAAAACCACTTTAAACATGCAATCATACATTAATTTCAACATCTACAAACTAATTTAGAAACTAAGATTTCAAGAATAAATACTAACCTCTTCCATTGTTTCCGACGGATTTGGATGAAGAAATTGTGTCCTATGTGCGTGCCGATGAGCGTGCCGACTTTCCCGTGCCGAGAGAGAAAATTTGGGTCCGATTCGAGTGTGCCGATCGAATGAGATCGGCACTACATATATTATATATTTTTTTTAATTTTAAGCCCGATCGATCGTGCAGTACCGATCGATCGGCACAAATTTAATTAAAGCCGATCAATCGGCACAATATATATTTTTTTAATTTTTTTAAAGCCCGATCGACCGGCCATTTCTTGATTTGTTCCGATCGATCGGGATAATGTGTTAAAATCAATGCATTCTTCGGATCTGACAACTTTATGGTTAAAAAATTGAAAAAACGAGGGTATTTTAGTAAATTTGGGTATTTCCTACATAGTTTTTAACAAAATGGGTAGTTTTGTAGTTGTTATAGGGATAGTGGGTAGGATCGTACAATTCCACTCTTTTTAACAATTATAGACAACTCTTCCTTCCGTCAAGGGGCATTTGTTTTGCTGCATGTAGTATTATTATCGTTTGTTCTTCCAAAAGCCAAATTCTTGCCTTCACTATTACTCCATCCATCTTACTAGTAACGTTATGTATTTTTTAATTGGGATGTTCCATTAAAAATGTCAAATATCTAAAAAATACAAATAATATGTTAGATATAAATTTTAACTATTCAAAAATCAAATAATATTCATAGACGTTACTAATGGGACAACGAAACTATTATAATTTCTACAATTTGGTGGACGAGTATGTTATTTTAAAGGGAAAATATTAAAATTATGAAAATGCAAAGAAATTTAGGAGTGAGTGCATCATTTGATCATTAGTTGGGAAAAAAAATCTTAAATAAAGACTTGTAGCATAAAGATTTATCTAAAAATTATACGAGTCATGATCCAATGTAGTATTTCTATAAGAACTTTATATACAGTTCTCCTGAGTCCTGAACATGCACGTAAGTACTTATTTTTAAAATAGACTTAAACAAGTTTATAAGTAGGGGTGTAACGGTTCGGTTTGGTTCGGTTTTTTATGTATTTTAGGAACCGAACCAAACACATATAAATGGTTCGGTTCGGTTCGATTTGATGTGTTTCAAAATATCAGAACCGAACCGAACCGCTTATAAATGGTTTGGTTCGGTTCGGTTCATCGGTTCACCTTTTTATTTTTTATTTAATTTTTTAAATCCTAAATAATGCAAAAAATAGTTTATAGGATGTCACTCATTCCGAACTCATAAGTATAGAATTGTTACTCCTTTCTCTTCCTTTGTAGAGATTAGAATTGATCTTAACTTAAATATAATATCTAAATCCAACGATATTCTCATATAAGAAAGACAAATATTAAATTAAAAAATGACAATGGTTCGGTTCGGTTCGAACCGTTCAAAAATTCTTAAAACCGCGAACCGAATGTAAACGGTTCCTAAAAAAATAAACTGAACCAAACCGCAAAACCGAACCGAACCACATTTTTCGGTTTGGTTCGGTTCGGTCCGATCGGTTTCGCGGTTCGGAGCGGAACCACTTACACCGCTATTAATAAGGGTGCTTCAAATGATTGAAACAATGAATGCGTTGTTTCCAACGCCTTTGGCAATTTGTACCACACGCGCGTGTGGACTACACGCGCCAATCAGAGGTGAGTGTGCTTTCACACATCACGCTCTCGTGTGCAAAAACGAGTAGAAAACGAGCTTCTCTACGAAGAAGTTATTTCTTATTCTCAGCTTTTACTTTTGGTCTCCAATGACTAAAACTTAAAACGCAGTTTTTTTTGCATAATAAGGGTGACTCCAACCTCAAACCCATTTCTTCAACTTTTTACTTGTCACGTCAGCTTTTCAAATTCACTAATTTTTTAACATTTCTCACTTCACCCAACTTTTTTATGGGTTCCACTAATATATACACAAAACTATTTATCTATATATCTAAATATATTTACCTATTTTTTCAAATTATTAATATTATTAATAAATAATAATAATAATTTAAATATTTTATAATTCATATAAAATTTAATTATAATTTATTTATGAAAATAGAAATTATATAATTAAAATTAAAATTACATGTTTAAACTCAAAATTACATAAACGAAACTAAAAAAACACAATTAAAAATGATAAAATACATAAAGAAACTACATTGATGCATATTGCTGCCAAATATGCTCCGTCAAATCTGCTTGAAGGCGAAAATGAGCTGCCTTATCAGTCAAATATCATAATTTTGAAATAATCCGCATATCCATTATTTGAACATATGGTTATGTCGGGCGAAGGAGGTGTATCTTCATCAGACCGATTGACTGCCGCTTCTGCCTCTTCATTCTCGATGATCATGTTGTGCAAAATAATGCACGCAGAAATTATTGCGGTCAGATCTTCTTTGAAATCAGATCTTGTAGGACCTCTAATTATTGCCCATCAAGATTGAAGGACCCCGAATCCTCGTTCTACATCTTTTCTTGCAGATTCTTGTCTCTCCTTGAATTTCTTTCTTTTATCATCTTGCTGTACCGAAACACTCTTCACGAATGAAGCACATTCCGGATAGATTCCATATGTCAAATAATACCCCTTGTCATACGTCGTTCCGTTCACCGTGAAACGAACTTCTGGTGCGAATCCATATAGAACATAATTAAATAATGGTGATCCATGAAGAACGTTGATATCATTACTAGATCATGCAACACCGAAAAAAGCATGCCACATCCACAAGTCTTGAGATGCCACTGCTTCTAAAACTATTGTGGGAACACCGTGACCGCCTCTTGTAAACATGACTTTCCAAGTGATAGGACAATTCCTCCATGTCCAATGCATACAGTCGAGGCTTCCCAACATTCCAAGGAAGCCATGTCTTTCTTCATGCATCTGAAGCAACCGTTGAATATCTTCATTGGTTGGCATCCTCAAATATCGAGGACCAAAGACTTCGACAATGCCTTAGCAAAATTTATGGAGACATTCCAAGGTAGTATTCTTGCCCATTCGCATGTATTCATCGAGCGAATCACCAAGAGCAGCATACGCCAGTTGACGGATAGCTGCGATATATTTCTGAAGTGGTGATAACCCGTGGCGACCACATGCATCTTGTCTTTGTTGGAAATAGGTTGAGTGGTTGCTCAATGCATCAACAATGTCTATGAGTAACCGTCGGTGCATCCGAAAACAACGATGAAATAAATGTTCTCCAAATATTGGAACATCAGCGAAATAATCACGAACGAGACAATCATCCGCTTTCACGCTCTCGATTCATATATCTTCGGCGTGAACCTCTTCTTCTACAAGATGATCCAACGTTCTCTTCTGCATCAATAAGGGCAATCATCTCTCTGTCAAAATCATATTCCGCCGATTCTAGCATCAGATCTCTCAACATTTGTCTATATTCATCCTCACTTGGAAGGTTAGACATTTTTGCTAAAGTGTTTGGGAATATGGGATATGCACACACTACCCTACCATATATAGCCTATACTTCATTTCAGATAGCCTGACGTCCTGAATAATGGAGCTACTAACCCATAACATCAACTTGAAAAATTAAGGTTACATGCTATCATTTATCTTGACCTGACATTGTGAATAATGGAGCTGCTAACCCATAACATAAACTTGGAAAATTAAGGCTACATGCTATCATTTATAATGCTACAGGCTATCATTTATCTAGGCCTGACGTTGTGAATAATGGAGTTGCTAACCCATAACATCAACTTGGAAAATTAAGGCTACAAGCTATCATTTATGATGCTACAGACTATCATTTATGATAGCCTGGCGTTGCAAAATAATGGAGGTGCTATCATTGTCTTGAGATGCTCTAGGGTATCATTTATCTAGGCCTGGCGTTGCAATAATGGAGGTGCTATCATAGTTGATCAACTTGGAAAAATAATGCTCCATGAATCATTAATGACAGTCTGACGTTGCAATAATGATACTTCTATGATTATTGATCAACTTGGAACAATAATGCTATAGGATGATCTAGATGAAAGGCTGGTGTTGCAATAATGCTACTGCAACGAGATGACAAATTATGTTTAATAATGCTACTGCAACACCACTAATGTTTGGTTTGACAACATTTCATTTTTATTAGAAAAAAAGGCTAGATAAACAAATCTATTAAACCATAAAAACTTTTCATAGATAAGAGGAAAATAACAATAATTGAATCCTAAGCTATTAAAACGAGATGGCATCGCAGACAACCTTCATTGAAAAACATAAAATCAATTAAATAGATTACAACCACCCACGTCTTTGTGTGATCTCATCCGACATTTTTGTAAAGTTGAAAAGTATTGCATCACTGAACTTACTCGTATCTTGGTTGCAATAATCATATTCTCGTAGTTGAAGCTCCATATCTTTTTGCTGCATTTCCATATTTTTTTGTTCAATTTCCACATTTTTTTTTCATCTTCTCGTTGTGTATTTCTTGTAACATATCCCATCTTTCTGGATTGATCTGATCTGCATGTGCTTTGGCTTTGACTTTGGCTTTGGCTTTAGCCTTCCGTTGTCCCATACGACATGTTCGAGTTGATTGTACATCGCCAGAGGTTTGACTATCCGAGTCAGATGTTTTTGACTTCTTGCGAGCACTACTAGCTATTGCTTCAGGGTTCCATTTTTCTGCCAATGATATATTCCATACAAATTGGCGTATTACCAAATCATGCTCCTATTGCTACAGCTGTAGATATAGGGATTTTGAGAATACGCCTTAAGGACCAATGGTTAACGAGCTCAAAGGCGAAAAATCGTTATTTCAGGACAACGGAGATACTTGAACTCTTTGTTTGAGTGTTGGTTGCGCCACTTAGTTTGTACAACCTCTAAGACGTCTTCGTCTCTTTGCCCACTTGCCCTATGATTATAGAAATTATTATACCATTGCGAAAATAAATTTATATCAGGAATGACACGATAATAAGCCGATTTCACAGCTTCGGATAGTCGGTTAGTAGTACCGGCTGGCCTATAATCGCTATAATATGCCACCACTTTTTCCCAAAATACTTTCGTTTTTTGTTGATTTCCAACTCTTGCATCAGTGCTCACGGTGCACCAAGATTTAGCTATACATGTCTCCTCCTCATGTAACCAAAACGTCCTACCCTTTTTAGGAGGTGGAGTAATTTTCTGGACATGATCATCTTCATCGACAAGGCTAGTATGTTCTAGTCTCGCTTGTGAAGAATGTTGTAGAGATTAAGGACCCGGGGATTGAAATGGTACTTGTTGTGACCGAAAAAAGAGCTTTTGGAATTCGCAGGCATTCTATATTGCGAAAATTGATGATATTGTGGCGGAAATTGAGAATGTGGTGCAAGTAGTGGAAATTGAGAAAATTGTGGATATTGAGGAAATTGTTGATAGTATTGGGGATTGGGACTATGAGACGAGTGAGATTTTTGGAATCCAAATTTTGAGAATTGAGATTTTCAGCCATTTCTAGAGAGGAAACTTTGGGAGTATAAATTTTTTGGGATGCAAAAATTGGAAAAAAAAATTTGGCACGAAAATATGTCACAAAATTTTGTATCCCAAAATGAAGTATATATACAAAATTTTGTGGCCGTTATAAATTATAACGTTACAAATGTAACCGTTGTGCTATAACCATTAATTTTGAAATTAAATTCATGTTGGCTTTGCCATTTTTTCATTAAATGTTAAAATATCAAATATAAAGCAATATTTATCATTACATAATGCAAATGCACTTATTAATTAAACAAGATTTCACTTACGTATTAATTAATTAATACAAGATTTCATTTACATTAATTACGTAATGTAAATGCACTTATTAATTAAACAAGATTTCATTTGCATTAATTACGTAATGTAAATGCACTTACGTAAATATACATGTATTAATTAAACATGATTTCATTTATGGGAAGAAGCATTTATTGTATGTGGAACGTTGAGCAAGCGCGTTATTCTAGGGCGTGTGCAACGCACGTGCCCATGACAGGCCAGCGTGCATGCACACGCCACGCGCCATCGAGACTCAAAAATGAAAAACCCTGCTCCTTGTTTAAGGAGCCAACTTTACCATGTCACCTTCTTCAGACCTCTCTAAGAATGGCTTTAACGGTAGGTCTGAAACCCACCAAAAAGCCAGATTCCAACTTTTTAACGTTGGAGTAAATAAAAAGCTGATTATGTGGCAAACCTGGCTTTTTATTTCAGTAGCCAGCTTTGGAAATCTGCAGCAAACAACGTGCGTGGCACGTGCACGCACGCCGAGCTGCCATTGGCGTGTGCATTGCACGCTCCTGCTAGATATATGAGCCCAACATTAAATGCGTTCAGATGCTGAAGCCATTAACTACCACTCTTACTCTTCATTAATATTATGTTGAAGCCATTTATTACCATTTTGGACATTAATTTTATTACCGTTACTCTTCATTAATTTTGTCCATGAATTAAGCCATTTTGGACATGAATTGTCATTTATTACCATTTCTCACTCTTACCATAAAAAGATTCAACAAAATATGAATCATTTATAACGGTCATAATGAGAATATATATAATTTTGCAACGGTTACAATATGTAACGGTAATAAAATCTCCTATATATATTCGTGTTTCGCCTTTGAAGTTCATCAAACAATTCTCAATTTTTGCATTCCAAAAAATTCCGCAACTTAATATCCTCTCTCTAGAAATGACAAAAAATTCAAGTTCTCATAATTCGGATTCACAAAAATCTAACTGTTCTCGTAGTCCTAACCCACAATACTATCAACAATTTCCTCATTATCCACAATTCACTCAATTTCCACCACTTACACCACATTCTCAATTTCCACCACAATATCATCAATTTTCGCAATATGGAATGCCACCGAATTCTGGAAGCTCTTTTTTGGTTCGCAACAAGTACCATTTCAATATCCGGGTTCTCAATTTCCACAACATTCTTCACAAGCAGGGGTATAACATACTACCCTTGTCGATGAAGATGAAGATGATCATGTCCATGAAATTACTCCACCCCCTAAAAATGGTAGGACGTTTTGGTCTCATGATGAGGAGACATGTGTAGCTAGATCTTGGTGCACCGTGAGCACTGATGCAAGAGTGGAAATCAACAAAAAATGAAGGTATTTTGGGAAAGAGTGGCGGCATATTACAACGATCATAGGCCGACCGGTACTACTAACCGACTGCCCGAAGCTGTAAAATCGGCTTATTATCGGGTCATTCCTGATTTAAATTTGTTTTCGCAATGGTATAATAATTTCTTTAATCATCGGACAAGTGGGCAAAGCGACGAAGACGTCTTAGAGGCTGTTCAAACTAAGTGGCGCAACCATCACTCGACAAAGAGTTCAAGTACCTCCATGTATGGAAGGTAATATCATTGCCAGAATAATGGAGCCATGAAGCAATGTCTAGTAGTGCTCGCAAGAATCGAAAACATCCGAGTCGGGTAGTCATACCTCTGGCGATGTACAGTCAACTCGAACACGTCCTATGGGACAGCAGAAGGCTAAAGCCAAAGTCAAAGCACATGCAGGTCAGGTCGATCCAGTCAGATGAGATCAATTCCAAGAAATACACAACGAGAAGATGAAACAAAAAAATGTGGAAATTGAACAAAAAATATAAGGAAATGCAGCAAAAAGATATGGAGCTTCAACTACGAGAATGGAATTATTGCAAATAGGATACGAGTAACTTCAATGATGCAATGCTTTTCAACTTTGCCAAAATGTCAAATGAGATCAAGCAAAGACGCGGGTGGTTGTAATCTAGACATGGATGACTATCTACTCTTTAATTTATTTTCCTTGCTCATGTTATGTTTTTCAATGAAGGTTTTCTGCGATGACATCTCGTTGTAATAGCTTAGGGAACAATTATTGTTATTTTCCTCTTATATATGAAATTTTTTTATTTGTAATTCGAATCGTTTATACCGCCTTGATATTATTTTTTAAAGAACAATAAAATGTGGTCAAACAAAACGAAAGTAATGTTGCAGTAGCATTATTGACAACAATTTGTCATCTCATTGCAGTAGCATTATTACAACACCAGACTGTCATACAGGCAAGTGGTTGTAGCATTATTGTTCCAAGTTGAGCAACACCTCTATTATTATTATGCACAAGTGGTTGTAGCATTATTGTTCCAAGTTGGCCAAGTGGACTGTCATTATTATTCATGGAGCATTAACACCTCTTATCATAAATGATAGCTTGTATCAACAGTGATAGCAAGCTCAATTATTGACAACGCCATGTTGTCTTAAATGGAGGAAGGATAGACTATATATTTGAAGGTAATGTGTGCGGAAAAAGATATCACAAACACTTTAGCAAAAATGTTTAATCTTCCGAGTGAGGATGAATATAGACAAATGTGGAGAGATCTGATTTATAGAATCGACAGAAGATGATTTTGACAAAGAGATGATTGCCCTTGCTGATGCAGAAGAGGACACTGGATCATCCCGTAGAAGAAGTGGTCCACGCCGAATATATGTGAATCGAGAGCATGAAAGCGGTCATGATCATCTCGTTCGTGATTATTTTGCCGATGTTCCAATATTTGGTGAACATTTATTTCGTCGTTGTTTTCGGATGCATCGACACTTATTCCTACACATTGTCGATGCATTGAGCAACCACTCAACCTATTTCCAATAGAGACAAGACATATATGGTCGCTATGGGCCATCATCCCTTCAGAAATATACCGCAGCTATACGTCAACTGGCGTATGCGGCTCCTGGTGATTCGCTCGATGAATACATGCGAATGGGCGAGAGTACTGCCTTGGAATGTCATAAATTTTGTCAGGGCATTTTCGCCTTCAAGCAGACTTGATGGAGCATATTTGACAGCAATACGCATCAATGTAGTTTTTTTATGTATTTTTTCATATTTAATTGTGGTTTTTAGTTTTCTTTATGTAATTTCGAGATTAATCATGTTTTTTTTTCTAATTTTAATTATGTAATTTCGTTTTTAAAAATAAATCTAATATGAATTTAAAAAGTATTAAACCATGTTTAATCTGAAGCAATTTTAGTTTCATTTATGTAATTTTGAGTTAAATCATGTTTTTTCTAATTTTATTTATATAATTTCTATTTTTTAAAATAAATTATAATTAAATCATATATGAATTAAAAATTATTATTATTATTATCATCATTATTATTTATTAATAATATTATGAATAAAAAATAGTGAGTATAAATATATAGATATATAGATAAATAATTGTGTGTATTTATTAGTGGGGTCCATACAAAATTGGATTTATAGGTTTAGGGTTACAGTGAAAAATATTAAAAATTTTGTGAGTTTGAAAAACTGACGTGACGAGTAAAAAATCGGGGATATAGATTTAGGGTTAGAGTGAGCCTAATACTGAATTTCCTCAAACCCAACTTTCAAAAAATTTCAAACCTATGGTTGGAGTCACCTTAAGAAGTTAGCTAAAAACCTCCGTTGGAAATTTGGAAGCACACTAAACTCTTCCAATTTAGAAAAGTAACGTGGTAGGAATACAAATAGTGGGATGGGCTTCCGTCTAATAGGCGTATCGAAGTTCAAAATTTGAGGTCATGAGGCCCAACAGTGTCGAAGTTTTCGGGCCGGTCCAACCCGACCCAGCCCAAACCATAGTAACCAAATAGTACTTACAGTCAAGAAAGTGAGGCGTTGGCCTCATGGCCCTCATCCCAATCGCTATCTCGCCCATTTGGACGAACCTCCTGCACACTGTAACTACTCATCGGAGGTCAAACGAAGGAGATTCAATCCATGTTTCGCACCATATTCACACAAATTTCACGAATTCTACTGGAAGAAAAGTAATCATGGCGATCGCCCAACCCAATATGAATCCGGCGATCCACCTCGGCGCCGCATTTCGCCACCACCGCTTCGTCTATCCGCGCGCCGCTTCCCTCCGCCTGGTGTCTGCGAGATTCAGAGCGGTCTCCACCGATGAGGCTCACTCGGCCGGTGTTCAGAAGCTCCCGAACAAACCGCCGATTTGCACGGCCGACGAGCTCCATTACGTCACCGTCGACAACTCGGACTGGCGACTCGCTCTCTGGCGCTACATCCCGCCGCCGCAGGTACTGTTTAGTTTTTGTTTTGATCTGAAAGTTGTGTGTTTTCGGACGCTGTGTTGGCATCTGCAAGCTCCTACCCACATTTAATTGATCTAAGATTTGGATGTCTTGGCATATTGTACTTGGATTAAGATAGTAGGCAGTTACTGTGATTTAGATAATGTGCTATACTTAATTCTAATTACTTGAAATGATGCAAGTAGCTCTTGCAGTTTAACCGTTAGATGATTAAGTTTGAGAATTGTATGTGGAGTTCTGAATTCTGATATTTGTGATATGTGTAGCTATAATTTTTGCATTTATTGGTAATCTATATACAGTAAATATGAAGAGATTTTTATTCTTAGTGTGGATAATAAGTTCATGTGATTTTCATTTGGAAGCAGGCTCCATCAAGAAATCATCCCCTGCTGCTGTTATCAGGTGTAGGAACAAATGCCATTGGATATGATCTGTCTGCTGGGGTTAGTTTAATCATGTTTTTTACGTGCACTTGCAGTATCATTTTGGATATGCATATTGATGGATTCTGTATGCAAATTTTTCAAATGAAGGTTCTGATTTTCGGTTAAATGAACAAGATCGCTTTTTTTAGAAGAGAATCGCACAAATATGAACATGGATAACTTTTCTTGTAGCTAGTAGAATAGCTTACGGGCTTATTCATTCATCGGCAACCTTCTTTATGATATTTGGTTGGGTTTTTGAAGATTAATATTTTTCAAGAGAAAGGCTTATGAGATTGAAACTTAAAATCTAATTATCTAAAATGGAACATAACTATTTAGCATGAGTTGTCATGAAAATCATTATCATCTCCTTTGGGTTTTGTGACTGGCCTATTTGGCATTAGATTTAATAGATAATATCATTTTATCTTCCATTAATGCTTTTGCTTCAATAAACATAATTGCAGTCTTCATTTGCCCGTTATATGTGTGCCCAAGGATTTGATACCTGGGTACTGGAAGTTCGAGGGGCAGGATTGAGCACACAAGAGGCAGATTGTAAGGATATCGAGAAGTCAGCTCATGAAATATCTGAACTGATAGAAGCTGCTGCAGACGATATGATCAATGATGTCCTCCCTACCAACCAGCTGTCAACCTTAGTGCCAAGTAGCATAGAAAAACCTGAGATTTCTGTGATCAATGAAGAACTAAATGGTCTTGCAACAGCATTGGATGAATCGAGCTCAAAGATTATGCCAACCAAATTCCTTGACCAAGCATCAAAACTCTTGGAGGACTTTTTTATATTTGAACGCTTTAATAAAGTAAGGAAAAACTTTTTAAGTTTGCTGGAGACAAGGCAAAACTCTGTTGTTGCTAGCCAGATCCGGGAGCTAAGTAAAAAATTAGTATATATTACTGAAGAAGCTCAGCGTTCTGTTTCGCCTCCAATATTTGATCTGCATGACCGCCTAATAACAACTTTACAAGATTTCGAGAAGCAGTTGGACTTGATTGTCAAATATGATTGGGATTTCGACCACTATCTGGAAGAGGATGTTCCTGCTGCGGTGAGGTGACATTTCTCTTAAGTGATGCTATGCATGTTGTTAGCATATATCTTCTTCGAAAAAATTCTCTTCCTATTTTTTGCATTGTGTGTTTACGTTGCTTCATTTTTCAGTGTGTTGCCTATTTCATTGATGGCATCTTTAACTTTCTGGAGCTTTGCTTTTAGTTTCACTATATTTATTATCAGCTTTCTTAGTATGCATTTTCTCGGGTTGCCTATTCCATTATGAAACTTTTTAGTATATCTGATATTGTTTTTTTAGTTCATATATATTCTTTTTCTCTTTTTGAGTTTTCTCATACTGCCTATTCGACAGATGGAATACATAAAGGCCCAAAGCAAACCAAAGGATGGCAGGTTACTTGCTATTGGTCATTCCATGGGAGGAATTTTACTATATGCCATGCTATCACGATACAGTAAGTTAAGATCCATGCATAGATGATGCATATATTAACTTTCGTAACAATTGCAAATGGACAAGATAAACTGGTGCGTCGATCAATCTCACGTGTAAAGTAGTGTGATCCTATGCTTATTTGGGGATGTCTAATAATTTGATGCTTCATCTCCTATATTATCATGATAACTTATTTTTGTTGGTGTTCCGTTGCAACTTTTTACTGATCGTAAAAGGTTCAGAAGGAAGAGATCCTGGATTAGCTGCTGTTGCTACATTGGCCTCGTCACTCGACTACACATCATCTAAATCATCACTCAAACTGCTTATTCCCCTTGTAAGTATCATTTTCGGTGATCAGATGTGAATTATTGCCTCATCCTAGATTTCTGATACTTGGTTTTGCGCTGCAGGCTGATCCTGCGCAGGTTCTGAAAGTGCCTGTTGTTCCTTTAGGAGCGTTATTATCTGCAGCTTATCCTTTTTCTTCTCGTCCGCCTTATGTCTTATCATGGATTAACGACTTGATATCAGCCCAGGATATGATGCATCCTGAGCTTTTAAAGAAGCTTGTTTTCAACAACTTTTGTGAGTCACTGCAACTCTTCCCAACTTCCCATTTGACATGATAAGTGAAGATAACAGCCATCTGATCTATTGATCGTACATGTAGCCACACATTACCTTAGCTAAACCTGTATTGTATATTCTTTTTATTGCTTTATTCTGTAAAGATTTGCTTTAAACGAACCAAATGCATACTTCTTAACATAGAATCGCATTATTGGTGGCAGGTACTATTCCAGCTAAAGTATTATTGCAATTAACCACTGCTTTCAAAGAAGGAGGGCTCCGTGATAGAAAGGGTACATTTTTCTACAAGGATCATCTTCTTAAGAGTAACGTTCCTGTTCTAGCGCTTGCTGGAGATCGTGACTTGATCTGTCCACCTGAAGCTGTACATGGTTAGTTTCATATACTGTGCAACATAACATACCAAAAGGATATTGCTAAGTACTTCACTTATAATTATAAAAATATCATGCAGAGACTGCGAAACTATTTCCCAAGCACTCCTCCACCTATAAAGTATTTGGAGAACCTGATGGTCCACATTATGCTCATTATGATCTGGTGGGAGGACGATTGGTTCGTATACTATACCTTCTTCCCTTGATGTTCAGTTGTCCTTCTTTAAAGCTAATAATAACTCAAACTTAACTCAAATTGCCTAATACCTGCAGGCTGCCGAACAAATATACCCCTGTATAATTCAGTTCCTGAGCCTTCATGACTCAAATCAATAGGCATAAGGACCACCTTGGATTTGTATGATCTGAAGAAAAATGGTGCTGGTGAGCTTTTCTATCATCCCACTTTTCCAAATTAAAAGGTCGTGTATAAGTCTTGTGATTCTTAAGTTGCATCGGTGCTTGACTTGTGTTTGCCTGAGCCGAAAATTGTAAACTAGAAGTGAGCATGATATATCTATAAACGACACTAAATCTTGTACAACTTGCTGCATATATCTCTACTTATGTCGTTTTTTATGTAATTCGACTCCATCGGAGCATGTTTGTAATGAAGATTATACATTGTAATGCTATGCTATTGTGATATAGATTGATCTTCCGTAAGTGCAATAGAGATATTCTTCGTACTAAATATTTGATGCTTCTTGAACATGTTTACCACAATGAATATCTTAAATAGGCAAATTACATAGCTTGGACCATAATTTCAAGCTCCTATCTAGAGTCCCATAATCAAAGGCAGAAACATTTGGCCCACTATTTAGATTGGCATGTGATGGAATGTTTATTTGGCTGCAGATTTGCAGACAGGGCATGCATTTCTCTTAAGCAGCCACTGCTTTATGCATTCTATGTGATGATGATGGCCACACTCTAGTATCCCTATTTCCTCACCCATCCCACATCGCTCCTGCATAAATCCCAACATAATCATTAGTACTTTTTTCAAGATTTTGATTCCTTTTGATAGGAGATGAGAGAGAAAGGAAGATAGTGATTTTACTTGGCAAATGCTGCATTTCCAATCTCTATGATGGTTTGAGTTCTTGAATTTTCTAACACAGGTGGATATCTCTTCTTCCTGCAAGCCAGTTCCCACATACCCAATCTTGTCTCCCAAATCTAGCAGCTCCTGTCGATACATAGTAGGAATTTTGTAAGAGATGGATATTTGGTATGGTGTAAAATACGCGGTTTCTTGAGCGTACGAGTACCTCATACGACATGTCATCCACGTCGAGTCTCCAGTCTTGGTATTGATCATGTCTCCGGAGGATTCTCCCGGGAAGCAGAGCTTGCCGGGACATCAGCATCTGCATTTTTCATAGCAACCTTATACAAGAATTGCCCTTTTTTTTAAAAATAAAATAAAATGCGGTAACAAGATGAGTGGGAGATTGAATCCTTAATCAATCATTGTCGTAGAAATGAGAAATAGCAGCTACCTAGAATTGATGATTTTTTCGCACATGTCACACTTTGAGGTAAGTAATATCACATGTGTCTGAAAATGATTGGTCGAGTAGGGTAAAATTTCCCGATATGTACGGGTGAATGAAAAAGTGTTGAGGTCGTATACGTAGGTAGATCTAGGGGGTTTCTATGGGGCTATTGAACCTCCTATATTCTAAAAAATCGTAAATTTACTAGTATTTTTTTTTTAAATTACTGTTTCCCCATCAGAAATTTATATTCGCACTCATATAGTTATAATTTCTAAATCATCATCAGAATTATAAATCTTTGTTCCGCCCTTGATCGTACATACCTCTATGATCTCTTCAGCAGAACGATGAGTAGTTTTTGATCCAATCCCAACTGATAAAACTGCCGGAAATTCCATAACTGCATCATCATTGTTTCTCCTTGCCTCCCTTGAATGCTAAACAATAAAATCACATAGTTCCCACCTTAATTCATGCATTTATACACAAAAAATCCTACAAAAATCAAGAATCTAAGCAATTTTTTTTCTTCATAATTTACTTCTTTAGTGGGTTGTACCTTTCTATGATCCAACCTCGGAGCAGGGTTCCTAGCTCTATCTGCAACATCAGAAGCAATGCCAATACCCGGAGGAGTACAACACACATCAGGAACATCAACAACATTATCAAGATTCCTTCGACTATGCAAAGGTTGTCTCTTCTTCTTGGTTCTCTTTCTTTGCCCCTCAGCATCCCACTCCGCGGCCGACCGTATGATCGCCGGTGTCGACGCCGCCGCCATTGATGTCCCTTTACACCCCAGCCCTTTAAGCTTCACAAACATAAACCTCTTCTTCTTTGGATTTCTCCCAAATGAGATTCTTGATTCACTATGGGATGCTGAAAATGAGCCCATTTTGTGTTGGTTTTCTGTCTTTCTACTTCTCTTCTGCTCTTTTTTCACGTGAGGCATGTTGAAATCTAAAGAATGAGATGAGAAGGAAATGGAGTCCTATTTCAAGAAATTTGAATTCTGTAGTGGTTTGAAAAGAAAAAAAAAATCTTAATTTTTTGAAAAAGAGGTGTGATGATGTGACAAAAAAGGAAGGTGGTATTTTATTTTATTTTATTTTTTCAAAAATCCAGTTGTCTATCTTCTGCTATGTTTTTGTTTTACTTTCCATGTTCTAGCTTTTGTAATGACAACCCAAAACACTTTTGTCCTTCATTGCTTAAACATATTATCTCTTCTGTCCATCTCAGAGCTGCACTTTTGTCCTAGTGTGTGTGAATATCTACTTATTTATTTTATGTATTATTTCATGCTTAATTGGATTTCATATTATGGATAATTTATTCAGAGTCAATAGGAAAAAGAAGATAGCTTACACATAGAGTGTTGCCAATTATTGGTATTTGTGATGGGAGAATCAAATTAGATGCCACACCATGTGGTAAGAATGTGGATGGATGCATTAGAATGGGTATTGTATTGAAACGATAAATAAATTTAGGACTATGTTTTGTTTGTTTTCATGGTACTAGGTAGCACTCAAAACTTAGTTATATATATTTTAAAGTTTCCTTTCCCATAAGAATATACCTATGCAAGAAGATGAAAAATCCTAATAAGACTTACTAATGGTATTTAGCAAAACTTATTCTATATAGTTTATGAGATGCGTTTGGAGCTTTACATAGGATTGTTTTTGTATCAAAATTAAATTGTTGAAGTGTCTAGATGATTGGATTCATAAGATTCAATTAATAATAAAGTTGTAAATCAAATACTCCATCTGTCCACTATTCCCATCTTAAAACAGTCTGGTGCGGAATTTAAAAAATGAATAGAAGTATATTAAAGTGAATTGAGGTGTGTTAAAATGGTGGGAGCCACTATTTAGATTGATTATGATCTATAAATTACTTTTCTTTTTCATATGGAGATAAGAATAATGGACAATCGAAAAATGAATTAAAATAACAATAATAGAAGGGGTCATGGGTCTATTAGACCTGAGCAGTATATTATGGGCTTATAAATTAAGAATCACCTTCATGACCCAAATAAGAATAGAAGATCACATTTTAAATACATAAAATACAAGAAATTCAAATAATTGAAAATTATACTCTATCCGTTCCATAATTGTTGCTTCACTTTTTTTTTCCACAATTGTTGTTTTATTTCCAAAAGTAGTAAATTATTACAAAATTGTTACTCCACTTTCTATCTTTTGTTCCACAATTGTTGTTCTATTTCCAAAAGTTTAGTAAATTATTACAAATTCTACAATTATTGCTCCACTTCCCTTCCCTTCTTTTGTTCTACATTGTTGCTCTATTTTCAATTGTTACAAACACTTCAATTGTTACACCACACATCTTTACACATGCAACAACTCTCTTTTTTTTTAAAAATTGCGGTAAAGACTAGTCTGCTGCCGCTGGATAGGAATGAACCCTACCACTATTCGCCTTTTTGAGTTTAGCACTGTCGAGGGCTTGGTCTCCAACACAACCAAAATTGTGGGACGAAAAGAATGGGCCAACCTTAAGCGGGCGCCCTCCGAAATGCAATGAAGGTCAAATGACAACGTAAGCTCAACCACTTGGCCAACCTTAAGCGGGCGCCCCTCCAAAGTCCAATGGTTGTCGGAGTTATTTTATGGCCAACGTTTTATTATTTTTTTCATAGTCTACCGATGTGGGATTTAGGACTAATATTACCAACTTAAAAACTGCCCTCAACTTCGGCTACATGAACCAAAAATTATCTGCCATCCGATGTAGGATTTTGGACTCATTAAATAAATCAAAAGGGGCTAAAGCTAAATCAAACTGTTGGCGTCGTAAATAGGCCGGCCCAAAGATAGACATGTAAGGCCCCTATTTTGAGCCTCATGATAGATAAAAACTTTCAGAGCCCGAATTTATATCTATAAAACAACAATATTATGAGAGACTGCCAAGATTCGGACCCAACAATTTCAGAAATTCTGCATATTTCCTACACTATATTAATTTAACAGATTTTTAGCACAAACAATTATATACCCTTGTGTATATCACACCATAAAGGTATTTGTGTATATCACACCATAAGGGTACGTACAAACCGCTCTCGATTTTTAGAGTTCGTTGTGCTTAAAAAGTCACATCGAGAAATCCACATAATTAAAATTAGGGTTCATGATCCTGTCTTTGGAGATGGATGTTGGCCATTGGCAGTGAAACAGATACTTTTCTTCAATGCAATTAATATGGTAAAATAAGAGTGCTCTTTTATCAACAATGCATCTGTGGACCCCTCACCAGTTTTGTAGCCTATTTAAACTTGTACAACAGGTTCCTCGGCATTCTGCATATACATGTAGAAATAAAAAAACTAAAATATACCAAAAATAATATTACAAAAATTACTCAATAAATTATATTAGCATGTGTAAAGATGTTCAACTATTATTTGGTGGGGCGCGCTATATCAAGGCTGTAGTGCAAAGCCAAGCAACGCTCGAGAAGCCAGGCAGCAAGCTGCCATTGTAGCCTCTCCCCCTGAAAAAATTAATTTAATATCGTGTGAGTCAATGACTCACATATCAGATATTAAACTGATAAGAACAGATACTACACTTGATCTTAGCCAAAAGGCCGAGAAAGGTATGCTTAATTCAGTAATCAGATTCTTCTTTTATAATCACCTCCCCATCATGGCCTCTCTTACCCCTCCGATGTGGGACCATTATACACAAAATCTAGCTCTCTAATTCCGTCCCAATCCCAAATCATCGCCTTAGACCCTCCGATGCGGGACAATTGTACAAAAAATAACGCTCCTCGTCCCAATTCCAGACACAAACGCAATACGGACACTCGACGGACAACATATAACGTGTGTTGCTGCCTCGGAGATCGATGTGGGAAATATTTTACCAATATGGGGATGCAAAGAAACCCCTTAGCCTAATTCTGTGGTGAGCCTGCCCATCCCTTGTCCTTTTCTTCCATTGCCGAATCCGTGGAACACCTACATGTTGAGAATGTCAGAATTCATAACTGCTACTGCATCATTGGTAATGGGATAAAGCTTCCCCTTGTCTTCCTCCTGTCCCCCTCGCACGGATCCGGATATATAGGGCCTCACTTATCCACACTCTGCAAATCCCCATCATACCTAATTATTTTCTACTTCCTATGGATCATTCAAATGCTTCCAGCTACCTTCTCAATCATGCAGCTCTCTCTTCCTACTTGAAGGAGGATTCCAGCATCATCGACTTGGGTCTGAGCTTACGCGTCGTGCAGCATGATGTTTGTCACGGTAAGAGGGTTCCGTTTCGAGTTTTTCGTTTTTTTCATTTTGTCTTTAAGGTCTGTTAGAGAATTATCACAGCGGAGATAATATGGCAGTTCGGTACCTCGAAAAACAAAGCGAAAATAAAATAAACGTTTTCTGTTCATGGTGGAGTTTTCAAAGGAATCTGTCTAACTAGAAGAACTCATCGCCCTTGGCCATGAAGACAACCTTTTTCTGACTAAATTCCATCTTTTTGAGCCTCAAACAGACCTTTTACGAATTTTATTAATTTGAACTTACTTAATTAGACTGCTTTAATTATGTTTTATGGACTTTTGCTTATGTTCTTTTTAGGCCTTTTGGATTGGACTATTTATATAAAACCCTACAAAACTGTCTTATTTTTTAATGAGTTTAATATGAGATGCTATTACCTTAGTATTCGTTCAATAAATAGATTGGTGAATTAATGGAATTTCGATTTGTTATCAGAGAACTACGAAATGCTAGTGGACTGGCACCAGCTGCAGCCGCAGCTGAAGAAGAACGACGATGAAGAATCGGAAGGGATCGAGAGCAAGAAGAGGTGGACTTACGTGAAAGTCAACATGGATGGGGTGGTGGTTGGTAGGAAAGTCTGCTTGCTTGAGCATATGGATTATTACAGCCTTGCCCTTCAACTCGAAGAAATGTTCGGTATGTGAAAAAAAAAAAAAAAAAAAAAAAACTCTTACTTTTGTTTTATGTCATAAACACTTATTTAAGCGATTTTTAAAACGGGGCCTTAGGAGACGTTGTTTGAACAGGAAAGCAGTCGATGTCCGGACTAAGGCTGTTTGAAGTGGAGTCGCCGTTCATGTTGTTTTATAAGGACAAGCATGAGCAGTGGAGGAAGGTTGGGGATGTTCCATGGAGGTAAGAAAAATAAATGTAATTAATTTTTCAATTAAATTAATTAAAGATTTAATTTATGGTTAATTAATGTGTCTATGGATGATGTGCAGGGAGTTTGTGGATGGAGTGAAGAGACTGAGAATTTCATGCAAGGACGAGACTCATCTTGTTTCCTCCTCATCTGTTTTGCTCAACTCTCTCTGAATTAATTAAGGATAATACAAGAGGATTAATTCTGTCGGTTGTTTTAGTTCTTTGATTTAGATGGTTTGATTTTCACTTGTACTAATTATCTAATGCCAACTGCTTCCATGTGTTTGAGAGTTAGATTTACATTAATTTAGATGTGCACGTTTTTTAGATAAAATTGATCATTTAAATCGTATTTCTTTCGTTATACTGTATTTTTTTTTTCTTTTACACTTGAAGGAGTAATAAGTCTAGAGATGGCAATTAGTACCGGACCCATCAGACCCGTCCCGTCCCGTCCCGTGATGGAGCGGATAATACCCAGACTCGTAGAAACACGGGCGAGTCTGGACCTAACCTGTGTGGTCTGGAGCGGGTCCGGATCCAATTTCTCTATCCACCCCATCCCACCCAGTTCCGTTCTAAATCCGCATTATTAAACTTTTTTATTAATTCTTTTATTAAATATTATTTTATGTTATTTGAATTTTCTTATTCTTGAATTCATACTCATAGATAATAATATATGACAACCATAATAAAAAAAATCAAACAAAAAGACTTCCACTAATAAAAAATAATAATTAAAAATTAACACAATTTGAAATTAGCAATTCAAATCACACTAATGGGTATGGGGCTGGGTAGACCCGCCACATGTGGATCCGGAGCTTGTTCCATATTTTCGGACCCGTACAAGTCTGGGTCGGGGTTTGGGTCCTAAATCTAAGATGTCGGGCGGGTCTGAATAATATACTAACCAGCTCCAACTCGCAAAATTGTCATCCATAAATAAGTCGGGGTATCGAACATTTGACTAGATGAGTATTTTATATGAATTCAATTAGAGATGACAACTGAAATTGAATTTGATGGACCCGTCCTACCTCGTCCCGCGATGGGAGGGGTAATAACCATACCCGCAAAAGCACGAGGGTGATTTGGGTCCAATTTCCTATTCGCTTTGTTTGTCCAACCTCGTCTCAGACCCACATTATTAATTTTTTTTAATTTTAATTTTATTATTTAATCTTATATTTATGTTATTTATATTTTTATTATTCTCCACTTCATATTTGTAGGTAATAATACATGTCAACATAATTAGAAAATTCAAATAAAGAGCTCTCAAATAAAAAGTGGATTTGGGATTGGGTTCGATCGAGGTTCTAGACTCGTGCAGATCCAGGCCTGAATCCCCAATTCCATGATGCGGGATGGGTCTAGGTCCTATATTATATTGTCCCAATCCGCAAAATTATCATCCATAAATTCAATGCATCAAACATATTCCTCAACCATTATTGTTGTGTGGTAGTATTTAATGTTTGAATCATTGCAATGACAAATCAATAAATGTTTGGTCTTAAAAATCCAAAAAAAATCCAAAAAATAAAATAAAATGTTTGGTCTTTGGGAATGCCTAAACATTGTCTAAATGTTGAAATTTCCCTACAACTTGGCCTCCTCAATCTGCATGATTGGCGGAGTCTATTATTGCAAGAAAAATACAAAAATGTAGTGGGAAATTACTAAAATTCTTTTTTTTTAATAAAATAATTCTAGATCGTCAAATATAGTTCTTCAAGTATTTATTTTTAAAGAAAGCAATGATAATATTCAGTATGAAAACTATTGAGATTTTTGAAGTTTGGGACCGAAAACCATGCAATTATGAGTATGTGATTTTATTAATTACTCCATTTGATTGATCTGAAAACATTCACGTCAAATCAAAACTAGCTAGTTTCCTTTAAAAAGTTGGGATAGCTAACGGTCAAATAAAGATCTAGAATTAAAGTTAGTGAAAACAATGATGAAACAACTCAAACAAGTTACCAATCCCACAATTTTCAGCTATTAATAATTTGCAATTTGCTTGAAACTCTATCATAATAAGCTCCACTAATTAGTTCGTGTAGGTGCCATCGCTCCTAAATTATGAAATAAATTTTATTCTTTTCACTTTTTTAAAGAATTAATAATTTCGCACCTAGTTATAAATTCATTTTTTATATATTTCCTAAAGTGCGTCGATAAATTCTCTGTCCCATGATCATTTATGATGAGCAATTCACTAATAAAAAGAATATAACACCAACACAAGCAAAACGGCAATAACTTGATACAAAAATACAAGAAACTTAATAAAATTTAAGGTGAGTTCCATCAAGGATCGGGCTCAAATGAATTTTCCCATGGTCTCTCAATCTCGGGAAAGTGGGAGGCTTTCCAAAGCCTCAAACACATGCCTCATTGAAGGCCTCCTATCAGGGCTGCTATGTGTGCACATCATAGCAATCTTTAACACACCAATCATCTCTTCTTCCTTATCATTTTCTTGAACCAAACATGAATCCAACACAGCTGATAGAGGTTGCTTCTCTTCGACACACATCTGGAGCCACTTAACAAGGCTCGTTTCCAAGCTCCCATCTTGGACTAATGGTCCTCTCCCGGAGCCACAACTTCAAGTAAAACCATCACATATGAGTACACATCCCATTTTTGTGACGGTTTCACCACCTTCAACGCCTCCGGGGCTTGGTAGTAGGTCGATAAAACCGCCCGATGCCATGGTCGGAACTACCTCAGAGGCAACACTGTTGTGTTGCCTCTGATGGTGTTTACTCATTACCATTCCCCCGGCTATGTGGGCAAGATGACCGAGGCCAAAATCTGATATTTTTGCCTCGAAATTGTGATTTAGTAGGATGTTGGATGGCTTTAGATCACCATGAACATATTTCTTGGGGCTAAACTCATGGAGATAGACTAGCCCTTTAGCTACTCCTTTCATTATCTTCAATCTCATGGACCAAGGAATGGATCAAAATGGCCTTGCTTCCCTACAATTAACACCAAAGAAACAAAGAATTCAAGCTACTATAACAAAAAAGATCAAAATTTGAGAAATCTCAAACTTTAAACTTACCATGGATTGCTGCAGAGAGATTCCCATTTGGCAAGAAATCATATATCAGCAACTTCTCATCAACTGACCAGTAATAAGCTCTAAGTGTGACTAGATTTGGGTGCCTTAGCTTTGCAATAGCTTCAACTTCAGTTTGGAATTCCTTAAACCTTTGTGAGCCTCCTTCACCCAACCTTCTCACAGCTAAGGTAAAGCCATCTTCAAGAACAACTTGTTAGAGTAAAGAGATTTGTAGAAGCAATTAAATAAACGATACTTGAATTACGAATTCAAAAGCAATACTCGCAACGGAGTCCCACGGAAGATTGATCTTCCGGCCAACGCAACTATGCGCCGTTCTAGGATTCGTGATTAAAACCCTCGACAACTTATTCCTACTAGACTCGAATAATAAATACTAATGTCATGACAACTAGGCCTCATGCGGCCTGCCCGTTACATGGGCTAAAAAAACAATACTAGACGCAACATATAATAATAGGCCAAAACAATAATTAATCCATCTTATGTCGCCGCCATGTATGCCACACGAAACCCTAGTCATGCACGTGAGAACCCTAGCCATGCACGCGTCGACTCCGAGTCTATGGCTCGCCTTCTTCCGCACTCAAACGCTTCTTCGCTCTCCTCCAATAGACTCGATCCCTAACAACTCCTCCACCCTTCCAAACAGCCTTGTCCTCAAGGCTGAAATGCGGGAATTGACTCATCAAATCCGTAGCTTCGACCCACGTACCATCGTCTTCCGGTTTCCCTTGCCATTGAATTAACATTTCACGTACACGATCGTCTCCTCGCCAAACCCATCGGTCCCGCAACACCCACTCCGGAACAAATTCCGGATTCACAGTCCATAACTCTTCAGACAATTTATCCTCAATCACATGCTGACCTATAGCCGCTTTAAGAAGTGAAACATGGAATACTGGGTGCAAATGACAACCTTCCGGCAACCGAATTCGATAAGCAACTGCGCCAATCCGCTCCTCCACCACAAAGGGTCCATAATACCGTGCAGCCAACTTAGCGTTTTTGCGCTTGAAAAGCGATTTCTGGCGATAAGGACGTAATTTCAAAAACACTCGCTGCCCTACTTCATACACCGCGTTCCGCCGATGCTTATTCGCCCCTCGAATCATATAATCTTGAGCTCGTGCAATGTGCTCCTTTAGATGGCGGAGTGCCTCATCACGAGCCTGTAAATCCTCGGCCATCGCCTTGACACGTACTTCGGAAGGAAGGAAGCCCACGAGAGACGGAGGCGGACGACCATACACAATCTCAAACGGAGACGTTCCCGTCGTCGAATGGAAATTTGTGTTATATGAATACTCCGCCCAAGCCAACCACCGACTCCACTGCTTTGGCCGCTCCGAAGCAAAACACCTCAAAAACGTTTCCACACATCGATTAACCACTTCCGTTTGACCATCCGTTTTCGGATGGTAAGCCGAGCTCATGCGCAACTTTGTTCCTACCGCCTTAAACAAAGGCTCCGCCAAAACTCACTACAAAAAATCGGATCACGGTCTAAGACAATTGACGTAGGGAAATCCATGCAACCGAACAATTTCTTGCACAAATAAGCTCGGCTACTCCCCTTGCCGTGTAGGGATGCCTAAGACCGCAAAAATGAGCGTACTTCGATAGTCTATCAACCACCACCATCACACAGTCGTAATTCCCCGATCGCGGTAACCCTCCAATAAAATCCATTCTTACATCCTCCCACATACGAGTCGGAATTGGCAAGGCCTGAAGTAACCATGCCGGCGCCCGAGTCTCGTACTTATGCTGTTGACACACTAAACATTCAGACACGAATTTCGTAACATCTTTCAACATGCCAGGCCAATACACGCTTTGAGCTAACCGACGGTAGGTTCGGTAAGCGCCCGAGTGTCCACCGAGAGCCGTTGTGTGGAACTCGGATAGTAACCGAGGTACAAAAGAAGAACTCTAAGCGATCACCAATCTGCCTTTATAGTATAACTCTCCATTAATTAATCAGAAATGGGTATATTTGGAAGAGCCATCGGCTACGGCCTTGTAAATCCCACCAAGCTCTCTATCGGCTTTCACTTCTTCCATCACTAGCGACCACCCCATCCAAACTGGCAACGTAATCGCTGCACATTCCTTTTCATCATCGCATTATCTCGACAAAGCATCGGCCACTTTATTTGCCACGCCCGGTTTATATTCGATTTCAAAATCATACCCCAATAATTTAGCCACCCAATAATGCTGAGCCAGAGTTGAAACCGATTGATTTAAGAGAAACCGGAGACTCCTCTGATAGGTCCGTACAATAAATCTACGACGACTAAATACGGGCGCCAATGTTGTACCGCAAAAACTGTTGGTCCGGAGACGATAAGTCAGGTGTAGAGGAGGGGGGTGAATACACCTGAGCTCAGTTTCTTTTTCTCAATGAAGGTCAGCTGAGCTGTTGATTGCAACTGATGAACAGTGCCAAATAAGCCTTCGATCGCGGGACAGAGCGAAGTCGCCCATCGAAGCTCTCTCCTACCGACCGTTGTCGGCACTTTGAGAATCAGTCGGAGACATTGTGCAGCGGAAAGTGTGGGGCCCGGAATTCGTCTCTTTTGAAAACACGTTTTAGCAAATTAAATCTTTTGGCTGTGCGCTTTATAAAATACGTTTTATGCAAGCTTATGATTTTCAAGTCAGTTGAATGCTATGCAATAAAACAGTAAAGGAACACAAGCGATTTAACGTGGTTCGGATACGCAAGATCCTACGTCCACGGTCCCGAACAAAGCAGAGAACTTGTTGATTATTCTCGAGCAAGCCTCAAGCAGGGATACTGTGCACTGGACAGTTCCCTCTAAGTTATAGTCTTTAGCGACTTTACAATCTAAACCTAAGTCTGAAAGGGAAGGGAATTTTCTCCAACTGAGAAGGAGTTCTTACAATAAGAACAATTCACTAAATGTGAAGTCCTTCGAATCTAAGCTATAAATATGACAATGAGCTTAGTCTAGAGAAGAAAGGGATCTAAGAACTCTAGAGAGAAAAACTGAGAAATCTTCTAAGTACGCAAGTTTTCCTCTGGATGATCTTTGAGTGTTCTAGAGTGTTTGTGAACTTGAGCTTGTCCCTTTGAAATTCCGTCACTCGGAACTTCAAAAACTTCTCTATTTATAGTTGTGAGTTATGGCATATGTCCGTTGGAGACGACGATGCCACGTGTCACAAGCTTCCAAGGAAAACGGCCATAATTCGAACTTGTTGCAAAGCAGGCGCTTAATGCAACCGTTCATGAGAGCAAGCTTTACCGTGTAGAGTAGGTAAGCGTTGTCGGCTTCTCAATTGTCGAGGTTTGTAGTTGGTGAGAATGTCGAGTTGCCGACCGTTCAACAACCTCGTATGTCTTCTCGCCGAACTTCTCGAAAAGACTTGAATAGCCGGGTCGCCGTAGGATACAGGAGACCGAAAAGTCTCTCGTCTTCTTCACCGAGTCGACTGACAGGGCATCTACTGAGTAGGTCAGCTGGCGACTGCGAAGGTACTGGGCTTGCATGAGTTCTTCTGCTGATGGCTTATCAGCTGCTGGGTTGACTTCTACTGAGGTTTACTCAGCTCATGACTGAAGAACGCAAGCGATTACACTGATGACGTGGGGTTCTGAAAAGTATCTTCGACTGTAAGATCGGCTCAACAATTACCCCGTACGTGACTTGGACAAGAATATAAAAACGATTACAACAAGTCTAACCTATACATCGCCTAATCCTAACGACACACTAATCTACTGATATCAGCTAGGTTTTGGGATCTTCAATTCCATAGTACTACTATGATTTCCCCCAATTTTCTTTTAACCGAACAACAGCTGAGTATCATCTACTGACTCATATCCAACAAAAACTAAGGCCATCAATTCCAACTCATATGCCGATTTTGCGAGGCTACGATCCGACACCGCCTTGCTAAAATAAGCCAATGGTCGGCCTAGCTGCATTAATACCGCCCTTAAACCCCGTCCTGAAGCATCACACTCCATGACAAAAGGCTTGGAGAAGTCGGGCGTCGCCAATACCGGCGCTGTAGTCACGGCTTTTTGTAATTCCCGGAATGCCGTCTGAGCCTCGTCCGTCCATGTGAAAGTTGAAGCTCGATCCTTCTTCAAAAGCTCTGTTAACCCTCTCGCTATATGGTCGTAATTGCGAATAAATCGGCGGTAATACCCCGTTAGTCCTAGAAAGCCGCGAACTCCCCGAATGTAATTAGGCGTTGGCCATCGTAAAACCGCCGATATTTTTCCCTGATCCATCCGCACTCCTTGAACCGAAACAATATGACCTAAATATTCCACCTCGATTGACCCCATGCACATTTCTTTGGATTGACTACATACGAATCACGCTTAAGCAACGACATCACCGTCCGTAGATGATCCACATGCGAATCCCAATCACGACTATACACAAGAATATCATCAAAGAATACCGACACAAACCTACGCAAATGGGCTCGCAAAGAAGTCATTCATCGCCGATCGAAACGTAGCCGGCGCGTTAGTTAATCCGAACGGCATTACCAAGAATTCATAGTGCCCTGAATGAGTCCGAAATGCCGTCTTCGAAATGTCTTCCGGCGCAATCCTAATTTGGTGATATCCGGACCTCAAATCAAGCTTTGAAAAACACTGAGCTCCATTCAATTCATCGAGCATCTCTTGAATCACGGGGATGGGGTATTTGTCCAAAACCGTTTGTTTGTTCAATTGCCGGCAATCCACACAAAAACGCCAACTTTCGTCCTTCTTGCGGACTAATAAAACCGAACTGGAATACGGACTCGAACTAGGCTGGATAATACCTGCCTCAAGCATTTCACGAACAAGTCGCTCCATCTCATCTTTTGCCGAATGACTATAACGATACGGTCGAACGAAAACCGGAGCGGTACCCGGTTTTAACGGAATGTGGTGGTCTACACTCCGATGTGGAGGTAAACCCTGCGGTGGTAGCATTACTGAAGGAAATTCGGTCTCCATTTGAATCCTCAAATCATCTCCGTCATCCGTCAAAGCCGACAACTGCAAGTCACTCTGCCCATCCTGTAACGATGGATCCCGCCTTCCAACCCATAGCAACCAACATCACCCTCTTCGCCAATTTTAATTAGTTGTTGCATGGAAGCTTCCCTACGAACTAGTGATGAATTTCCCCTTAAAACCACCGATTTCCCTTCATATGTAAATTTCATCGTCATATGCTCCCAATTAGCTCGTACATCCCCAAGTGTTCTCAACCACGAAACTCCCAAAACTATATCGACTCCGCCCAATTCAAACACATAACAAGTCAACAGAAATTCGTTGTTCTGCAATGTCAATTTAATGTCCGCACAAACCCCTAAAATAGCCGATCGCCGACCGTCTCCCAAACGTACGGCCGATCTTCCGATAATCTCCGTGTCATCCGAAGAGCGGTCGCCACTCGTGATGAAATAAAACAATGACTCGCACCATTGTCGATCATAACACACACCGACTGCCCCACTATAGTGCCCGTCATCTTCATCGTCTGGGGCCCGTCCAGTCCAACCCTTGCGCAGCTAAACTGGATAGTACCATGGAATTCGGTTTCGATTCCAATGCCGAACTATCTCCACCACGCGCCGACTCCAGAGGCTCTTCCTCGCCGACCTCCTCGTCGCCGCCTTCCGTATCCGTGATCATACTCACTTGTAAATTTTTATCGGCGCACCTATGAGTGGGGGACCACTTTTCATCACAACGAAAACACTTTCCTCGCAGCCCCGCTTTTGCGGCATATTCTCGATGCGTAATTTGCCGGATCGGTCGATTCCTCCCGAGGCCACCAATTCTCGCCGTCGACCCAAATGACGAAGTGGAATCCCTCGGTTTCTCCTTAAAACCACTACTCCTATGAACCGAACCCGATAATGGTGTCTGGGTAGAAGAAGCATACGCCGCCGGCGCTCCGATTTTGGACGTCGTTGTGTAGCCCGAACGCAGCTGACCAACGGTCGGCGTATTCCCGAATCCCCCCCAAAACTTTGACCTCCTGTTCAATCTCCTTCACGAGGTGTATAGTATCAGAGAGCGTACGAGCATCGCGTGATCTAATCTTCAATCGAATTTCGTCTCGCAATCCGTTAAGGAAGAGCCCGAGACAATATTTTTCATCCAATCCCGGAACGTGGACCATGCGCGTAATAAACACAGTAACATACTCCCCAACCGAGTGCGTTTGTCGCGTTTGAACTAAGGTCTCAAACGGATTAGCTAAAGGATTCGTGCCAAACATCCGCACCATTTCCAACTTGAAATCGGACCCCATGGACGGACTGGTTGCCCGAACCCATTGAAACCAAGGGAGTGTGTCCCCTTCCATGGCCACCAGCGCCACATCCAACTTATTCGTATCCGGTGTATTATGGAGCTGAAAATATTGCTCAACCCTCGTTAACCATCCTTCGGCTCCGGTGCCGTCAAACATGGGCAACGAAACCTGCGGCGCGCCCGACACACTGCTGGCAGAACTAACCATCGTCTCGATGCCGTCGGTCTTCGGTGCATCCTCTGAGTCGCGATCCTCCAAATTAGGGTTCGACGTCGTCCCACTGCCGGAACCCTCGCCCGAAGTAGTTTTCGCTGTCACTAGATCTTGTAGCAGGTCACACATGGATGCCATCGTGTCTTTCACGGTCGACAATTCACCCGAGAGACGCGCATCCATAGCCTTCAATCCCTTCTCCAACTCATCCATCCGCGTTTCCATCTGTTGTTGTCTCGTATTTGCCATCCGGCAGGTCGGACCAATTTGTTAGAGTAAAGAGATTTGTAGAAGCAATTAAATAAACGATACTTGAATTACGAATTCAAAAGCAATACTCGCAACGGAGTCCCACGGAAGATTGATCTTCCGGCCAACGCAACTATGCGCCGTTCTAGGATTCGTGATTAAAACCCTCGACAACTTATTCCTACTAGACTCGAATAATAAATACTAATGTCATGACAACTAGGCCTCATGCGGCCCGCCCGTTACATGGGCTAAAAAAACAATACTAGACGCAACATATAATAATAGGCCAAAACAATAATTAATCCATCTTATGTCGCCGCCATGCATGCCACACGAAACCCTAGTCATGCACGTGAGAACCCTAGCCATGCACGCGTCGACTCCGAGTCTATGGCTCGCCTTCTTCCGCACTCAAACGCTTCTTCGCTCTCCTCCGATAGACTCGATCCCTAACACAACTCTATACACAATCCCAATCCCAGTCTTGCCGAGCACGAAAGCAGACGCCTTCAAAAGCTCATCGAGATCAAATGCTACCTCTGCATCCAAATGGACTAAATCATACTGCTCTGCATTTTCTGATAATGACTCTGATTCATCCTTCATAAAGCATAAGCATTGCTTCCTACTTTTCTCTCTTTTTTCAGTGTAATCTTTGTTCCTCTTCCGGAAACACGAAAATCTCGAGTAACAATAGGAGAACAACAAGCCTATCAAGAAAATGCCAACAACATCACTCACAACAATGGCAGCTATAGTTACTTTACTCAATCCCCTCCCACCACCAACTTTCCCAATATTTTCTTGTGGAGGGTTAGGCAAGTAAGGCAATGAAGAAGGCGGATTCGGATTCTGGTTCATATTATCCGAAGAACATAGGTTCTTCAAAGGAGGCCCACAAAGACCAGGATTCCCAATGAAGGCAGTTGGCCCTCTATTCATCAAAGCACCATTTTGTGGGATTGGACCAGATAAATTATTATAGGTTAAATCAATGTAAACTTTCTCAGGTAGATTGTCAAGGCTAGCTGGGATGATTGAGCCATTAAACATATTATGAGACAAATCAACATTCCCTTGCAGATTAGACAACAAACCTAAATCATCAGGAATTACACCACTAAAAGCATTGTAAGACAAAGCAAGCTTCTCCAACAAAACCAAACTCTTCCCAATTCCAAGAGGCAAGAAACCACTAAAACCATTATGACCAAGATCAAGATTCCTCAACCTTTGTCCCCGGGAGGCAAAGGGGGGGGGGGCCGACCGACGGGTTATCACCACCATCCACCAAGCCCCACTCAGACCTTATGGAACCTCCCCGTGTGTTTTGCACACGCACAAAGTTGCGTTTACCCCAGCGCACCTTGCTGTAGCGGCGGTTTCTCAAATTAAAAAAAAAAAAAAAAAAAAAAAAAAAAAAAAAAAAAGATTCCTCAACCTCCTTTGCACCGAATTAATGATAACGGTAAAGACCCATTAAAGAAATTATGCGAAAAATCTAAATTTTGAAGGCTTTCAAGATTCCCAACCTCAAATGGGAGAGGCCCAGAAAAGGAATTCCCATAAAGAACCAAAATCTGCAGCTTATGAGCCTTGAAAAGCTCAGAAGGCAAGACCCCATGAAAGCTATTGCTCCTTAAATTGAGATGTCTGAGTTCGGAGAGAGATCCGAGGGAAGAAGAGAGAGAACCAGAGAGTTTCTTGTTGGGAAGGCTTAAAGAAACAACTCTTTGTTGTTTGCATGTGATGCCGTTCCATGAACAAGGGGTCTGATCGGAGTAATTCCAGTTGTTGAGAGAGGCTTCTGGGTCTAATCCGATTGACTTCTTGAATGAGAAAAGAGCTACGCCTTCATCGTTCAAAGAATCTACCAGAATAATGTTGTTAGAATGAGAGGAGATTAAGAGAAGAGAGAGAGAAGAGGTAACATTTGCTGGAAGATTTGAGGAGCTGAGAGATGTGACCGTTGGAAATGCAGCAAATAAAAAGGTGGGTTCTTGAGAGAGAATGGGGAAGAGGGTTGTGGAGAAGGCTATAAAGGTTTCCAGCTCGACGACGGGGGAGCTACGTAAACCAGATTATATACTATAATTTTAACTTTCCAAATTATTATTTTATCAAAATTTAACTCTAATTATAAATTAAAAAGTGTTTTTGAATTTATAAATACTCTACATTTTAAGAATTTATTGAATCTTATAAACTATTTAAAAAATAATACTCCCTCCTATTTTTATTGTATGATGTTTTATCAATTTGCACACTAATTAATAAAAAAAAATTATTCCTAAACTAACCTTAATTAATGATGAATAAATGAGAAAGAGATCATCCATAAAATCTATTCAACAAATAAATAAAGAGAAATTATTAAATGAATAAGGGTAAATAAGGTAATAAATTATAAAACATCATACATTTAGCAAAGTGTTAAAAATCTAAAACATCTTACATTAAAAATAGGAGGGAGTATTATTATAAGTCCGGTGGCGAAATGCCCATCTGGGAAAAGACAAACACATTTATACCTCATTCTTATATTTAACTACACTATATACCCAAGAAGACGAAAATACCCCTATTATGGGATGGTCCGATCACGGTGAACAGATGACCCGATCGGTCCGGCCCGGATCGGCCGTCGGATCGGATCGGTCCCGACCGGCCGGTCGGACGGACCGTCGGACACGCCCGACCGGAGCCCTATCACAATCACAATCGGGCATGCCCTATCACAATCTAAAGTGGGGTATGATTGGTCATGCCCTATCACAATCTAAAGTGGGCCGATCACTATCAGGCCGTGATCGGGCATGTCCGATCGGTCGGACACATCGACATTGGTCCGATCATCGGTCCGATCATGGTCCGATCATGCGCCCGACACTTTTAGGTGAGAGAAGTGAAAAAGTGAGAGTATTTTAATAAATTTGGGTATATAGTGGATAGTTTTTATAAAATTGGGTAATTTTGTATTTGATATAAGTGTAGATGAATATATTAATATATTACTACTATTATTATTATTATTAGTTTCTATACAGGACAATAAAGAGTTTTTACATCTTAGCGGCAAGCGGAGAGACTAGACGGAGCCATTAGTCTAATCCGACGGCGTAAAATGGACGCTTCCGCGCGAGCGATGGTGGAGGCCATACACGCCACCCCGACCCAGGCGGTACTCTATTTCGCCGGCGGCGCCTCTCAGGTTCTACAAGAGCATCATTAATTTTTTTATTTCTTAGCTGCTCACCATATGTTTGATGAAATGGCTGAACGAAGTAACCGGTGAAACACGGGCAGGCGCTCGGGTGGTTGATGTCTGTTCCGGGAGCTTCAAGCACTGTTCTAGAAGCAGTCGTACCGTATTCTAGAATGTCCGCGATCCAATTGCTCGGCAAGGTTGTATTTCTTTTACTTTTTATTGATTCTCCTTTTTCTGAATTGAATTGGGTAAGAATGGACTTTTTCAGATTCCAACTCAATTCGCCGGTCGGCAAACTGCGGAGGATATGGCATTGATGGCGTATAATAGAGCTCTAAAGCTTTGTCATCCAGGTTGATTTCTCGTTGATTAGTGTATTTTTAATAGTTCATCAGAATTTTCAAAATTATTCCCAAAAATACTTTCGTGTAGATTACAGTGTTAAATTCTGTGGGTGATTTGAACTGATTAAACCGGTGCTGTGTTTTTAGTGATATTTCAATTTTTCGAGATGTAATATCTATATTTGTTCTTGGCCCTTTATAGATTGTTGTTAGCATTATAATATGAGAAAATTATGCAAGGAGGAGATGAAATCTTGACTTGTATTAGAGTAGCCATTTCTTGTTCCGACGACTATTAGTTTTGGAGCTTATACCTAGCTTTTGTCGAACGTAGGTTTTCCGGCCCTTGGTGTGGGTTTCAGTGGTTCTCTGGCCAGTTCTCGCCCCAAGCAAGGCGATCATAGGTACCTTATTACTTTACGTATTCATCGTTTTCAAATCATTTATGTTGTATATGTCTGCAATGATTTTATGTGGTTTGATGCTGCTGTTTGAATAGCCTTATCATACGTCTCTAGAAGTTATTATTGTAATTCAGTAGCCTTATCTTTTGCTGTTGTATAATTAATGGCTCTTGGGATGGGTTATGATCAACAAAGTGAAACATGAGAATCAAATGGATCGATAATGTGTAAAATCTGAAACAAGGAAAGATAGAATTATTATAATACATGTAAAGGGAGGATATGTTTTATAATCCCCATCTCGGCCAAACACTTCGTTAAATGGGATGCCTGAAATGATATGTTTTCGTCCAAAATAAAAGATGATTATGTCCCCTGCTTCTTTATTACATTTCTTTTATTACATTCTTTTGTGTGATAGAGTGGAATTTGATTGTATAGTTTATTCAGGTTTCATGTATCAACAAGAACATCTGACCATCTTTGGTCATCTACTGTTACCTTGTCTAAGGTATTAGAAAACTAACCCAACTGTTTAGCATACTGCTTGCATTTTTTAATCGTTAATTGTTTGGTTTGTTCTGTTTACACGAATTATTTCAGGGTCTTCGAAACCGTGAACAAGAAGATAAAGTTTCTAGCCAGTTTGTATTGAAGGTAGTGTTAATTATCATATCCATGGTTATTCCTTAACATCGTGCTTTACCTCGTGATTCTTTGATAATAGAATGAGATTCAGTATTCTTGTAAAACCTCATAAAATCTCATCCTCTTTTTGTAGGCAATAGCTTATGCTTGCAAGGTTCCAGAAACATTTGTTTCCGGGCTAACAGATTCTGAAGTTCCCAATGAACTTGAAACGCAATTCAATGAAGATCAAGAGCTGGAGCAACTTATAAATGGTGAAATATGCTTTAAGGTTTACCCCTTTTTAAGTGGTACGATTTAATCTTAAAACGCAGAATCAAGATTATAACAATTTATGAACCTCCTAGTTGTACATAGTAAAGGGAATGTTGTGCAGATATGTCTCGGGCAGAAAGGAAGATAATCCTCTCGGGCTCTTTCAATCCCTTGCATGATGGCCACCTAAAGCTCTTGGAAGTTGCCGCGAGGTATCTTCATCTCTTATTATCAAGAATTTAACAATAATAATAATAATAATATTAAATCGATTCTATCAGGGATTGAATACTAGATCAACCACTTATGCAGAAGTAAGAACAACAAATAAGCTACATGTCAATTTATTAAGAACTTTACGAGCATTTGCTACAATATTAACCTTTTTTACTTTTCATTCTATTGATATGTTACTTATAATACTATGTTGTGCAGCATTCTTGATGGAGGATACCCATGCTTTGAGTTGTCCGCAGTGAACGCAGACAAGCCTCCACTCACCGTATCTCAAATCAAACAACGCGTTAAGCAATTCGAAAAAGGCGGTGAGGTTAACTCATGACCTCGCAACTGCATATCCAAATGTAGCTATTTCATATTCAAGTCATTTTCACCAGCTCGATTCCTCGATTTTTTCTCCGCTTCCTTTCCCTTTTTCGTGCCATACTCTTGAATTAATGTTCTGTGTTTTTCAAGTGCAGGGATGACAGTCATAGTATCCAACCAGCCATATTTTTACAAGAAAGCCGAACTCTTTCCTGGCAGCGCGTTCGTGATTGGTGCTGATACTGCAGCTAGGCTTATAAACGTAAGAAAAATCAATCAAAATTCACACTTTTAGTTCTATTTTTTTGCTACTTCTTTGTTCATTTTTTGATCTTGATCGTACAAAACTAATGCCGAATTTGCTGGTCGAAACAGCCGAAGTATTACAGTGGCGATTATCAGAGAATGTTGGAAACTCTCTTAGGGTGCAGAAGCACGGGGTGTGTCTTCCTCGTTGCTGGTCGGAATATGAACAGCGATTTTAAGGTTCGTTGTTGAATCGTTACCGTTGAACTCTCTTCACAAGAAGTTTGCTCTTATTGAAGTTCAATATGCTTGCTCTGTTTTAGGTTCTTGATGATTTTGACATTCCTATGGAGCTGAGGGATTTGTTCATTCCAATACCTCCGGAGAAATTTCGGATGGATATTTCTTCTACTGAAATAAGGAAGAATCAAGGAATGCTCTGAATTACTCAGCCCAGCCATTTGTATTGAGAATATTTTGCAAATTACAAAAAGATAATGTTTTATCTGTAGAGAATGTATTATTGTTTTCTGATGTTCTAGTCTCAACATAATCTTTAGAATAAAGATGGTCTAAACATCTGACTTTGGTTATTTAATATGGTATGTTTTCAATTTTAATAGTAAATTATAATCCCTCCGTCTCAAAGTATTATGTTTTACTTCTAGGGGCGTCACATGGAAAATGTCCCGTTCTAAAAAAAAGTGTCTCCCACATCTTTACCAATTCTAACTAAATCAGAAAAAAAAATAATAAATTAATTAATTGTATAAGTCATCTTTATCAACTAAACTTAATTCTCTTAAATTACCAAATTGAAAAAAAAAAACATGACATTTTTTATGAGGCGGAAGGAATAATTTCTTTTGATTTTGGTCCCGTAATTTAAGGAGTGTACTTTATATGCCATACTAAGAAAAGGTCCGTGTAATAACTTAGTAGGGTTAGTTTTGCCCCTAATTAATGTACATATAAACATAATTTTTTTGGAACAGTATAATTAAAATGTAGCCATATTTACGGTCCTAAAAAAATAAGAATGAAAATGGGGATTGGAGATAAAGAATTTGTTAATTAAATATTTGGGAATTAATATGATTTTTTTTAGTTTAAGGTTTGTGAATAAGAGATTTATTATTTGAGAATTTGAAATATAAATATTTTTAGGATCAACGGTTAGGGGGTAACATTAAATTTTTTAGAGTTGAGGGTTTGGAAATAAATAATTTATTATTTTGAGAGCTTTATGACAATAAATAACTCCAAGCCTAGCTCCGAGCTCAGCTCCAACCCTAATTAAGGGCCACAACAAATTATTAACGGATCAACTATTTGTGGCATCTTTTACTTGAGTAATTTGGCCCAAATGAAATAATGGGCCTAGTCATATGGACCAGAACAGATTCTACAAGCCCAATAATCTAATGAGCCTCTTACCAAGGTTGGATAATTGACTAATTGGTTGGGACCACTGTAGTGACCATTCTGCCCTCGTGTAGTTTTTCAGAATAACTTACTCCCTCCATCTTACAATTATTGCTTAACTAATGTCCCACACAATAGTTGCTCTATTTTTTAAAAATAATAAATTATTATGTGTTGGTCCGGAGACGATAGTCAGGTGTAGAAGGGGGGAGGTGAATACACCTGATCACAGTTTCTTTTCTCAAACGTGAAGGACACATGAATCAGAGGCCAGAATCGGGAACAAAGTGTCAAATAGTAACCTTCGATCGCGGGTCGAAATGTGCCAACTAATCGAGCTCTCCTACCGACTTTTTTCGCATTTTGAAACTCGGCCGCAGACGTTGTGCGGATAAGAGTGTGGGGCCCGGAGATTCGTCTCGGCTTGAAAACGTGTTTTCGCAAGAAAAGTATTTTGGCTAGTGCGCTTTGAAATACGTTTTATGCAAAGTTATGATTTTGTAATCGGCTTGTATGCAATGCAATAAAACAAGAAATAACACAAGCAATTTTTAACGTGGTTCGGATACGCAAGATCCTACGTCCATGGTCCTGCTGAACAGGAGGTCTTGTTGATTTATCTGAGCAAGCCTCGGCAAGGAATCTGTGCGCTGGACAGACCCTTCTAACTTATAGTCCTTAGCGACTTTATAATTCAAACCTAAGTTTGAAGAGGAGGGGATAATCTCCAACTAGGAAGAAGTTCTTACAATAAAAACAATCACTAAAAGTGAACTCCTTCGAATTTCTAAGCTATAGATTCGCAATGAGCTTAGCTAGAGAAGTGGGATCTAAAGAACTCTAGAGAGAAGAACTAATGATTTTCTATTGGGCAAGTTCTTCGCTGGATTGATCTTGAATGCGCTAGAGTCGTTTGAAAGCTTGAGCGTTTTTCCCTTGATATCCCATGCGTGAAGCTCGGATTTCTTCTCTATTTATAGTTGTGACCTAGGCATATGTCCGTTGGAGACGACGATGCTACGTGTCACAAGCTTCCAAAGGAAACGGACATAAATTCGAATTGTTGCAGTAGAGTTGTTGGACACTGTACATGAGAGCAACTTTAGTTGGTCATAGCAGATATGCTTTGGCGGCTTCTCATTGGTCGAGGTTTGTGGTAGGTGAGATGTGTCGGACATCGGAGTCGACTCTCCCTAATCCTCGTATGGTCTTCTCGCCGACTTTCGAAAAGACTTGAACAATCGGGTCGTTTCCTGTAGAATACAGTAGACTTTAAGCAGTCTTTGTCTTCTTCGTATGAGTCGGCTGACAAGAGATACTCTCTTGAGTATAGTCAGCTGATGACTGCGAAGGTACTGAGCTTGCATATAGTTCTTCTGCTGATGTCTGTCAGCTGATGAGATGTCTTCTACTGAGGCGAAGATCAGCTGATGACTTAAGAACGCAAGCAATTACACTCATGACGTGGGATTCTGGAAAGTAACTTCGACAGAAGATCAATCCAATATTTTACCCCGTACAGGACATAGACAGAAGTATAAATAAAATAAAAACAGTCTAGCCTATACATCATCTAGTCCTATCGACACTACACTACTGATATCAGCTGGGTTTTGGGATCTTCAATTCCATAGTACTACTACGATTTCCCCCAATATTATTTTAACCCATTAACTGCTGAGTATCTCCTACTGACTCATAACCCAACATTATAAATTTTTTATTTGAAGATTTCATATCTTTACACACAACTTGATATTTTTACACATAACCAACAATTGCCCATGAAAACCGTATCGAAAAATTTTAAAGCAAAAAGTATGGATTGGAAGAAGTATTTCTTAAGAAATTCAAGGGTACAATAAAAGGGTATTTACGGTATTAAAAAAGTGTTCAATGAGATTCCATGAATTGATAGGGACACTAAGCATTCAAGAATATAACGACTAAAACTATACAATCTAACGAGATTCCTCCGGCGCCGGTCACCCACCGCAAGCGGCGCCACAAGCGCCGCCGCAAGCCGCGCCGCCGTACGTATCATGCGACGCCGCCGACGTCTTGTCCTGCGACGCGCCGCCGGCGCAGGAGAATACGGCGGCCGCTATCAGAAAGAGGCTAAGCATAACCGCCCACGCCGCGAGAGCCGCTCCGCCGTAGGCCGCGACGGCGCTTCCGTCCCAGCTATCTCCACCCCTCCATTGCCGCACCATCAAATTAAAACACCAACAAATTCTAGAGAGAGAGAGGCAAATAAATACGTGTGTGGCTTAGTGAGATTGGGCGGAAGAGGATAGAGGCAAATAAATAACGAGTAAAGTTGAGGGAAAAATATTCAAAGTGGGATTTATACTATACGTGACAAGTGGTCAAAATTATCCCCACTTTATTTATTTATGATATAAATATATATATATATATATATATATATATATATATATATATATATATATAGGGAAGGAATCAAATGAGAACCAACCTCTTACATAAGACCTAAGAACCGATCTCATTCGTAGATATTTTTTAATCAATGGATATAATCTTTTAGCTATTTAATGTTTTTTTAATAGAGTAGTATTTAAAAGGTCATTAATGTAATATTGATTTTATGATTGAACTAAATTTACTATAATTATGGATCATGATCAACGCAATTTGATCAATTAGTTTATATCTAATTTATTTCTATATATAAAACAGCGTTATACTTTAGTAGTTTGAATTTTTTAATTATTTAATTAGAAAATCACATCATATTCATTCTTACAATTTAATAATTTAATATGTGTTATAAACTAAATAGACTGAGAGAATAAAAGAGAGAGCGGGAATGAGATGTGTATTATTATGAGGGTGGAGGCCTCTATTTATAGAGTACAAGATGGGCTCGTGGGCTTTTATGGTTTACATGGTCATCACAATATATGGTAAGTATATATATAAAATATATTTACAACACTCCCCCTTGATTGACCATCCCTAAAAGAAATTGTTGTCTCGTTAAAACAATGCCAGAAAAACCCATTGGGATAAAAACTGGTCGAAGAAAAAAGAGTACAGCTGCTCCACCTCAATATATTCATTCTTGATCCTTGAGTCGGCGTATATCGATCTTGTGTAACAACTTCTTGAATGTTGACGTTGGTAATACATTTATAAAAGAATCCGCTAGATTGTCACTTGAGCGAATTTGCTGGATGTTGATGACGCCACTCTTTTGGAGATCATGTGTTGAATTGGCTCTTTTGTGAATCAATCTCAATGACTCATTTACTCGTGTGTTACATTGGATGCCTCGTTAAAAACCTTAACTAAGAAAACCCTTTGGGAAAAACTTAGAAAGGAAAAAAAAGTACAACCATTTGACCTTCAGGGTCATTTGACCTTTAGGAGTCAGTCTAATCTTTAGGATTATTTACAATTTGTTACTCCCCCTCAAGATAACAATCTTCAAGGTTATCTTTAAGGTCTACACTAATATGTGCAACACAAATTTAGTTATCATCAAAGATAATAACATGTTTGTCTCGAAGATAACCAATTATGGTCAATACCATTTTAAATTTTTCAATTGCACATAAGTAAGGAACTTCTGGTCCTCATTTTTGTTATTTTCTATAGGTCTAAATGAGTCTCCATCCACTTCAAGTGATTGAAGCAACCATTAGGTAGCTATGTGGATGCAATAAAATAAAATCTCTTTAAAGACCTTCCGGTAGGTCAACTAGCATAACTCCATTAAGGAGATGCTCGATCTGCAAGTCGAGACAATTATTAGTTCAACCTAAGTCTTATGATTCTAACTCCGTCTTTAGGCATGAGTTGACTTCATCAAGTACTTTTGTACATAATGATTCACATATTCTCTTTAGGAGAAATTTGGAGTAATGTGTTCTAATTTTGTATTCCGCGGACTTCTTATCTCTTAGCACCAATAAATCTCTCACGCTTCTAGCGTCAATGAGAATTAATTGATTTTTTTTTGTCTATGAGGAACTTCAGTTCTTTCATGGTGCATATACAACAGGTATATGAGATTTTAGTCACTCCTTTTGCACTAAATAACTTGATGAACTTCTGGTTCATAGTGCGTTAATCTAATAATTAATCCAACGAGATATTGCGGCATTCTGTCATTTATGTTTTATATCTCCCCCTAATGCCGACAAGGATATGAGTTGAATTATCAATGAATAAAATAATTCATAATTATTTGTTCTATGTAAGTCATTTTGACGGAGTATACATATAAGTATTATGTTCTTCAGGAGTTTCAATCAAACTCAAGTCATCATTTATGTACCCTTCTGTCAAGGAATTCTCTTCGTTATGATTATATCATATACGGATGTACTATTTCAGCCCTGACAGTGACTTTTACAGTCTAATTGAAAATATCTTTTTGACTTACATGCTTTGAGCAAGTTAAATCCTTCAGGGATCTTCATATATATGTCACTATCTAGTGAATCACATTGATAGTATTTACTACATTCATAAGGCGCATAGCAAGCCTTTTGTGACATAAGTTGATTAATCAAATATAATGGCGTCTATTATAGGAGAGTACATAATTAATTCCCGGTCTATGAGAGAAATATTGTGTTACGAGTATTGCCCTATATCTCGTAAATTTTTCATTTCTCTATGTAACAAAGACACATTTATATCCTTCGGGAATATACTTTCCGGATTTTGGAACTACAAGTCCAAATATTTCCGGCTTTCTAGGGAATATTAATTCACCTTATATGACTTCGTTCCTCTTTGGCCAATTATTTCAATCTTGACAATCTCTTATAGATCGTCATTGAGGATCCTCTTTTTTCATTTCAAGAGTCATATTAAAAGGCGCAAATACCGTTGTGCGTCCACGACGATATTTGATCTCTCCAATATTTTGAGATCTCATTATTTTTAGACGCTTGTAGTTCTTCAGGAACTTCATTTGATTGATTAATCATTATCGTCATTGTTTGGTTCATATGTTGTGCCCCTTTTCTTAGACACAATTTTTTTTTTGGAACCAATCGGTCGACCATATTTTTGACGAACTTTTAATGCATTTGCTGTCATTTATACTTGTCCTTTAGGGACATGAAATCTTGTTGGGGGTATTTGCAGCAAATGTATGACATTGTCACTTCTTTTATATACATACGAAAGCATCAAGAAGTTGATTCGCAATCTTTTCCAAGTGAGTCTTTTGACTTCTTGTTCACATTGATTACTTCTGGAATCCAAATGTGATTAGTTTGTTCTTGTGCTTTTTGTTGGATGTAGATTTCACATTGATTACTTCAGGAATCCAAATGTGACATATGTTTCAACTAATGTTGGAAATGTTATTTCATCATAATAACAATCTTAATGTGAGACGCGTTTTTATACGTACAAAACTCATTTTGAGGATGGACATGAACAACTAAATATGTAATCTCAATCCCAAAGTCATATAATATTAAGTCCTCTTTAAGAGGAACTTAGAGTTTAATAAACTTACTAGCTTTATCAAGATAAATTTGCTTCAGGGAATTGAGCTCATTATTTTTGAACTTGTAGTACTAACAAGTTCTACATTTCTTCTAGAAATCGAACATTCATGGAAATTAAGAGATTCTTCAGGATCTCTCTGCAGCGCCTATATGAATTTTCAATTATGTTGCGCATCAAAGTTGCTTACAGATGTCCAAACATATCATGTCAAAGCATAAAACTCTTTTGAACTTCCGGTCCATGACATGTTTTGTCACACTTATTTTTATGAATGTGTAATACATTCAAGGTGGTAGTGTGATAAGTTTTCCTTTGTTTGCTTCCAGGCTAAATACAAAAGAATCACTACCTTTGTATATTATTTCAATATGGTATCCATTGCAGCGGATATCCCTTAGTAAGTTCATTCTAGACTTACTAAAGTAAGGGCAAACTCAATAATTGATTTAGTATCATTTGATAAAATGATACAAGCTCTTCGGGAGCCTTTAATGATATTCGATGCACTAGATTTTAAAATCTCGCAATTTAGGATACATATACTCGTATCGAGCTTTAGGAAGAACAAACAATTAATAAAAATTATACCATCCAACGTGATCTGGAGCCATTCTTCTTTTTAAGTATTTGACCGCCGTGATTTTCTTTTTGGGGAAGAACTTTTTCGTGCTGATAACGTGTTATAACCTAAATAGATTGAGAGAATAAAAAGAGAGCGGGAATGAGATGTGTATTATTATGAGGGTGGAGGCCTCTATTTATAGAGTACAAGATGGGCTCGTTGGCTTTTAGGGTTTACATGGTCATCACAATATATGGTAAGTATATATATAAAATATATTTACAACAATATGGCAGTTTATATATTTTTTAAATTTCTTAAAGCATTATATATGCTTGAATCATATATATTCAATGCATTAAAACATCATTTCAAATGCATAAGCAGTTTATATTCACTGCATTTTAATCAATGTATTATTTGCAATACTATGATACTCCAAATTATAATGCATTATGTAAAATACTATGATGCATCAAATTAAATTATAATACACAATGTATATACATATGCATATTAAAGTGTGTTCGCTCGTTTGCATTGTAATAATTATATATAAAAAGCATATGCATATGAGATGCTATTGAAATGCATTATTTATATTATGATGCATCAAATTATAATATACGATGCATAGACATATTGATATGAAAGTGTATGGCTTGTATGCATTATAATTTTATAAAAAAAATTAATCCATATGAAATAATTCTGAAAGGTATTTTATATAATGTTAAAATGCATCACCTTAATTATAATATATAATGAATATTAAAATGTATTTGCTTGTATGCCGTATAATTATACATAAAATGTTGATGCATATTCAGATACGTTCAAATGCATCAATTATAATATTATTGACAATATACACATATCATCCATATTTTATATATGTTAACCTTAACCTTTTTTACCCAATGCATCAATTTTTTTCCGACTATGTTATGAAGTTGTTTAATTAATGTTGTACAAAAAAGTCAAAAGAAATTAATGTCGTAATTTTAATCTTCCTAAATTAAAGATAGTAATAATTTGATAAATATAATATACTTACAAATTTACTCTTAAAATATTTAAGAAATGAAAAAAATCATTAATTATCATTGAAATCTGACCGTATATTATTATTAGATTTGTGGTCTTGATTAGTTCTTAGTTCTCATATAAATATTGATTCTCATGAGAACCCTGTATATATATATACACCCTCCGTCCCGCTATTTGTGGCTCAATTGATTTTGGCACGGGAATTAAAAGAGTAGATGATAAAGTATATGGGAGAGAATAGATTATAAAGTATGAGAGAGAAGATGAGTAAGATAATGAGAGAGTATGAGAGAAATGATGATAAAGTAGGAGAGAGAATGTAATAAAGTAGGAGAGAGAAGATGATAGAATAAAATATATAATAATATTTTTTTACGAAATTAGGAAAGTGGACACAAATAACGGGACACCCCTTTCGGGAAAGTGAGCCACAAATAACGGGACGGAGGGAGTATATACTTTGTCAACGTCCATGCAAAGACTAAAACCTTTTCCTCTGAAAACATTAATAAACTAAATCACGATTAGATTAGGCTAATAATCCGACATTATTATCTAAAACATGTGTAAACCCGACACTAATTAGAGATTAGCTGACATGGGTTGACTTCCGCTAACTGCACCTTGTCAGAAATTATGTTTTCTGCGGCGTCTTTTTCTTTATTTTCTAATCCTCCGTTCCACTCCATTAGCCCACTTTCTTTTAAGCACGAATATTAAAAAAAGTTGTTTGTTATGTAAAGTAGTATAAAGTAGTGGGGTTCATTAGAATATATAAGAGTGTTATCTTAAGTAAAAAAATGAAAGTGGACTAATGGAATGGAACGGACCAAAAAAGAAAACTGAACTAATGGAGTGAAATTGAGGGAGTAATTTTCTTCTTACAAATTAAGTACGGAGTATATTGCATGAGTAATAAAATCATATAATTAATCCAGTTTCTATTAAGGAATTGATACAAACATAAGATATTTAAATTAAATTATAAAATTAAAATTTTGGAATTATAACTGATAATAATGAGATTTCTCATCATCTAAATCTCTATAGTAACTTGATGGCTATATCTCTAGTAAATTAATATTCATGTCATAAATTCCGTTGTTATTTACATTAATTTTTTTAAATGCCGCTTTTCTAATCATAAGATAGGAGAGCACCACCCTCTTCTCTCCTATTATGATTTGCCCTTTGATTTGTGTTCAAATCCCATGTCGGATTTCTATTCTAAATCGTGGTGAAAGATCGGAAATCCAAATATAGATTTTAAGCTACGAATCAAACGTACTCTTATACTTTTAAAAAAGAATTGAAATATTATGCTTGTTGGACTGTTGGATTTTGAACTGTTTCCACTAGAATATTTCTTCTGTATGTCTCCACGCTTACACTAACGGGGTTTTCCACACGTGTATTTTCAAGAGGTGAATCATTTAGATCAAGATTAGGATTAGGCACGCACGTTGCTGGCCACAAATTAATGATAATGGCGATATTAGGTAAATAAATTCAATATAATATTTTTAATACCTTTTTAATGAATTGTATTTTAAAATAATAAACGTGGTAAAAGAATCTCATATTCTAGGACAAGACATGATGAATTAATTATTACAATATGACTGATTGAGATGGTGATTTGGCTAATTGGCTTGTCATCTTTTGTGCCAAACTTTAGAATTAGTTCTTCACTATATAGCGTAGGAGAATATTTAATTTTATACTTTATAGAAACTACTTTGTGTATGGCATTGTTGATGAAGTACGAGATCTAAAATAGAGCAGTTATTATCTCTATTTATCAAGAGTAGATTTGTCAAAATGTTCCTATCGATTAATCAGCCACCGGCCGAATTATGTCCGGTTTGTCTTCACCCACCAAAATATGAGTACATTCCAATCTTAATTATGGGTGAATAAATCAAATTATTTCGGGTCAATTTTAAATATCTTTACATATTCCGTGATTGGACCCTAAATTCCCGCCTTGAAATACTCCCTCCGTCCCAAATATATATGCTTCGTTTTCTTTTTCGTCCGTTCCAAATTTATATGTCTATTAACAATTTTTTTGTTCTTAACTAAATATTTCACTAACTTTCATGATCTAATTAATATGATAATATAACAAAAGATCATTTTATCCAATTTTATAATAGCAAATACAATTATTTCATTAATCGTTTAGTAATTTACTTTAGTTTTTCATATTCCAATACCAAAGCATTTATCTAACTTTCATATCTTTAATTTTTTTCTTAATATGTATGAAGAATCAAATAGTCATATATATTCGGGACGGAGGGAGTATATAAATTGTGGTTTAAGTTTGGTCAAAGAAGGGAAGCAAATAGTTATCGTATATAAAAATTAGACGCGAAAACTTGAACATTTCAATTATTTAAATCATACAATAATTATACAATACCCAAAAAAAACACTATTTTTATTATCACTTTAGTGTTTGCAAGAGCTTATTTTAATTATTTATCTATTTTTTTAAATTATATAAGTAAATTTTAGTGATTGCATAGCTTCTCTAGAATTAAACAGCAAAATCTGCTTAAATCTATACATCTATTGAGGTATTTATGTTACTTAAAGCATCTTAATTTTCGGAACTATCATAAATAGGGGTGTTAAAAAATACCGAAAAATCGGTATACCGTCCATACCGTATCGAAAATATGTCGAAATACCGAAATTTTTGGTATACCTAGATTTTCAGTACGGTATAATACCGTACCGAAGTTTTTTGGTATGGTAAAGGTATGGGTTTTCCTATACCGCGATATACCATAGCATACCGTGGATACGGTACATACCGAAAGTAACGGTACATACCGTATACCGATAGATACCGTTTGAAACCGAACCACCGGTATGTACCGATGTTCCGACACATACCGTTTACCAAAATATATCGATCACAGTATATACCGCATACCGAAATGATACTGAATGTCGATCTATACCGATCACGGTATATACTGCATACCCAAAAATATACCGTATATATCTTGTAATATAGTATCTTTTAAATGCAAATTTAATATTTTAGAATTTAGATACATTAAAAAGTGGTACTTTACTTACATTGGTCATTACGAAAATTATAAAGAGTTCATAAAGTATTTCATGATATTATTATAAAACTATGATATAATATATACTTTTGTATGAAATGATCAATTGAAATTACTTTTTAATTTTTGTGTCGAAAACGGGACACAAAAAGTCTACTACGAAGGAGGAATTGAAAATATCATGAACAACTTTGAAATATAATAATATAGATATATAATTAAAGAAAAAAGAAAATATGACCTTTTCATATTTTCCGAAAAATGAGTTCGTTTTTCAAAAGAAGAGATCTCTACTTCCATGTTTCATAAAGAGTTCATATTTTATTTTTTAAAGGTATAGTTATATTATAAAGTATTTCATGATATTATTATAATACTATGATATAATATGTACTTTTGTATGAAATGATCAATTGAAATTACTTTTTAATTTTTGTGTCTAAAACGGGAAACAAAAAGTCTACTACGAAGGAGGAATTGAAAATATCATGAAAAACTTTGAAATATAATAATATAGATACATAATTAAAGAAAAAAGAAAATATGACCTCTTCATGTTTTCCGAAAAATGAGTTTGTTTTTCAAAGAAGAGATCTCTACTTCTATGTTTCATAAAGAGTTCATATTTTATTTTTTAAATGTATAGTTATATTATAAAGTATTTCATGATATTATTATAAAACTATGATATAATATATACTTTTGTATGAAATGATCAATTGAAATTACTTTTTAATTTTTGTGTCGAAAACGGGATACAAAAAGTCTACTATGAAGGAGGAATTGAAAATATCATGAAAAACTTTGAAATATAATAATATAGATATATAATTAAAGAAAAAAGAAAATATGACATCTTCATGTTTTCTGAAAAATGAGTTCGTTTTTCAAAAGAAGAGATCTCTACTTCCATGATTCGTAAAGAGTTCATATTTTATTTTTAAAGGTATAGTTATATTATAAAGTATTTCATGATATTATTATAATACTATGATATAATATATACTTTTGTATGAAATGATCAATTTAAATTATTTTTTAATTCTTGTGTCGAAAACGGGACACAAAAAGTCTACTACAACGGAGGAATTGAAAATATCATGAAGAACTTTGAAATATAATAATATAGATATATAATTAAAGAAAAAAGAAAATATGACCTCTTCATGTTTTCGGAAAAATGTGTTCGTTTTTCAAAAGAAGAGATCTCTACTTCTATGTTTCATAAAGAGTTCATATTTTTTTTATGGTATAGTTATATTATAACGTATTTCATGATATTATTATAATACTATGATATAATATATACTTTTGTATGAAATGATCAATTGAAATTACTTTTTAATTTTTGTGTCGAAAACGGGACACAAAAAGTCTACTACGAAGGAGGAATTGAAAATATCATGAAGAACTTTGAAATATAATAATATAAATATATAATTAAAGAAAAAAAAATATTACCTGTTGGTCCCGAGTGTACGGTCAGGTGTAGAGGGGGGGGGTGGGGGGTGGGGTGAATACACCTGATTCGATTTCTCAATTTCGAACTTGAACAGTCCTATTCGGGATGGTGTCCGTCTCAAATAGTCATTCGGCGGACTGCACAACCTGTTCCGAATCGAGTTAAAGGCTAAAAGAGTATCCGACTCGACCGAGATCCGCTAACTGACTAGGTCAGAATTCAGTATCGTTCAGTGAGAGTTCAGTGTGCGGAATTGTGTAGGCCCAAATCAATTTTTGTGAGAAAACGTTTTAAGTCTCAGTTTAGTAGATTTAAAAGTTCAAGTATCTTTGAGACAGTTGATTGATTTAAATATGATGTTCGGTATGAATAGTAAAATCAATGCAACGCTTAAGAAAGCAAGAAGAGACACGGGATTTTTAAAGTGGTTCGGATATCGCTCAAATCCTACGTCCACTGTCCCGAATGATCGGGAGGCTATTTATTATCCCGAGTTAGTCTCGGTCGGCTTGCACACCGGGCAAAGCCGCGTCTTGGTTTTTATATCGATCCAAGTCTCGCTTACAACACTATCAAACTTAAAGTGTTTGACAAACTTCTCCAACAGTGAAGGAGTCCTTATACAATAAGGATTGGGTTCAAATGGGAACTCCTTCGTCTAAGCTATGGATATAACAAGTGAGCTTAGGGTTAGAGGGATAAGGAACGAGAATGTAGCTATCTAGAGCGACGAACGGTGAGGGTTTAGCTATAGGTTCGTGTCGGCCGCTTGGATACTAGAAGCTTATGTCGGTTCGCCTTGGTTCCTTTTGAGCTGGATGTAGTCTTTCGCCGGAGATAACTCGGTTGTTTCTTGCGGAGGACTTAGTCGTTAATTTCGCTCGTTTGAATGCTTTCTCGTGTTCTAGGCGCGCATTCTCTCTTTTTTCAAATCTTGAATGATCCCTCTATTTATAGAGCAGAGATTGAAATAGATCCGTTGGAGACGATCTTCTTCTCTCTCTCTCTTTTTGGTAGCAAACGGCTCTTTTGGTGTAGGTAACAGTGTACTTTCCCACCTTTTTAGGTAAAAGGTTGACTGCAGCTTTAGCAGGTGAGAAGACACGTGTATGTTTGTCATTCGTTGAGGTGAATGAAGTGGTTGAGACAAAGACAAACTTCGAGACGGGATCGAAGCCGACTTCTCTCTTCCTCGTACATGACAATGCCGATTGTCTTTTAAAAGATTCCGACGACCCCGAAGACTATCTCGCCATTCTTGAGTCCGACCTTGTATTCGGTAGATAGACCGCTCGAGATAAGTCTAGTGAAGATCGGCTACGAGTTCGATGAACTACTCCCGCCGGAGTTCGGCTCAACCGACTCTCTCGCATATCTTGCTCCCGCCGAGTCCAATATCATCGAGTCTTTCGCATATCGCTGCTCTGCCGAGTCCAAGTATCACCGAGTCTTTCATGACCGGTGCTCGAGGCAAATAAGCTACTGAGCGCCTTGACCAGAGCAGAGTGTCTACTGAGTCTGAAACCTCAGAGACAAATACAAATACAAAGGAATGGTTCACCAATTAGATAGGGTTTTGGGATCTTCAAATCTTCTCAACAGTTCAGAGCACGAGGCTACTGAGCATGATTCAGTATGGAAGATAAGAGTCATTTCCCACAAGTATGGTCATGCTGAGGATTGAATCATCACCCAACAATTTCCCCCTATTTGATGATGCCAAAACCTATCATCTATGTCCTATCAACTATGCTAAACACTAACTTACTCAGGAACAAAGCTCCTTACAAATATTACAAGTAGGATCAATGGAGTTGTCTGGTAAGTGCTAGACTACTGAGGGAGACAGGGCAGAACAATTTCCCCCTTTACAATAATTTCCCCCATGCAACAATTTCCCTTAAGAGAAATAATAACTCTCCGAAAGTCTAGTCTATCAGAGATCTAACCGAGCAAAAACTGACAAGTAAATAATCAACGTGTGTGTGTCAGTAATCACTTCAGTGATTCTGAGTGTTAAAGCATAAGGCAAACACGGCTATTTAGACAACAAGTAGTTGTCGAGCTAAAAGAAGATTTGTATATATATAATACACGGTTCAAGACATTACAAATCTTGTTAAGCTAAAAGAAGAACTAAGAGGGAGAACCCTTAAACCGCTCGAATCCTATTCATGAAACCTTGGGATTTATCTTCGGGCAGTGGAACTCCATACATTCTCGAACGTGTTCTTCCTCGCCTTCCGATATTCGGCGAAGTCCGCCGGATCATCTTGTTCTAGTCCTCTCGTTCAACGCAAAGCATTCTTCACTTCTTGTTCAATCATTCCGAGATGTACCGAGTCGTCTTGTCTTCCGGGTGGAGGAATGATCCTTGCTTCGAGAACGCCGACTACTACCCCTTCGCATTCTTGCTCGTGCATATATGGGTAAAGATCGGGTTCGGTAATGGTCATCCACTCGACATAGGCATCGCCTTAGACATTTCAAGCCAGAATCGCCAGAAGTAATTTCTCTTGATAAACTCTATCTTGGCCGATTCCCATCTCTCGATTGAACCGAATAGGCATCCATTTGTCCGATCTTGGCCATCTATGTGTTTTCGGATCGTTTGGCTTCCCGAACCTTCGTATCGATAAGGAATGTCGGCTTTCGAAGGAACTCTCGGCTGGCCTCTTGTTCGCACGCTTCTCGAGTGCCTCAAGGTCCGCCAAATGTATCCTCCGCTCGCGGCCTCTATCCGTCTAGCTTCCTCTCCTCGTAGAGATATCTATCCATCTCGAGCAAAGATTTCTTCAATTTCGCATCTTGCTCTTGAGGCTTCGAGGAGCTTGTTCGATTCGGCAGGGGTACTAGATCTCGATTTGGATGTACCCCGCCTTTCGCATTCTTCGCTCGTTGCTCCTTTTCTTTTTCTCTGTCCTCTTCATCTCGTTATGATGAGCTTTCTCGGAGGCGATCTAGCGGTTCTCTTTCCTCCTCCGGATGGAGCTTTAGTCTTTCCTTTGGCGTGCTTAGACTTTGGCTTGTTAGCCGCCTTCGGCTTACGCAATTTCTCCGCCGCCTTCTCATCCGCAGCCTATTTGGGCTTCCTCCTCGCCAGATATCTATCTTAATCTCTTTCTTTGGAGGGGTTGGAATTTTAAGCTTCTGTTTGCCCTTGCCTTCTTGAACTGGTGGTGGAATGGGAGCTTCTTCTTCTTCTGAGTCCTCCACCGCCTGTTCAGCGTACTCAGCAACCTCCTTAATAATGTCTTTGGGAGTCTGGGTTGCCTGAGTAGTCTGGCTGGGGTCCTGAGCCACTTGGGCCGGTTTCGGTGTGCTCGCAGCCGAAACACCCTGGGCCTCACCCTTCTGAGACTGAGTTTGAGTCAGCTTCTCAGTACTCTTCTTTCCTTCCCTTTTTCCTTCACTTTCCCCCTTTTTGGCATCATCAATGAGCACCGGGGTAGGGATTAGGACTGACTTCTTCAGACTTTTGTAGGAGGTTGACAGCTCATCAAGATGATCGTGGAGCTTAGTCAGAGCCTCATGCAACTCGTTCCTCTCCATGGTAAGGTGTTCCTTGTACTGCTTGTGAGAGAGGTCAGCTGCTTCCTTGAAGTCTTTCAGCTTCTCAGTGATCTTGTCTTCCAAGGCCAGTTGGATATTCTCAAGTCTTTGTTCAGTGGCCTCGGATTGTTCAGTGATAGCGTCAGTATGAGCCAGTTTAGAGGCCAAAAATTCATCTAGTAGCTTGGCTTGGCTCTCCTGAAAGATCTTGAGCTGAGCTTCGAATTTGACTTGCTGCTGAAATAAGCGCGGAAATATCAGGGGCGGCTGATGAAGAGACAGAAGACTTCAGCCCCTGAATTTCTTTGGTCGTGGCTTGAGCAGTCTGCTTCCATGTCCTATGGATAGCCTTCGCAAGATCTCGATTTTTGATCCCTTGGGCAGTTAAGGCTTTGGCCACCGATCGAGATCGCTTTGCGGTCCGGGCCGGGCGCCGCTCGAAAGTCGATCGGCAAAGAAGAGCCGAGCGAGCTCGCCGAGGACGAAGCACCCTGCCTTGGACTTCTCGGGACCAAGGATACCGAGAGGTGGGGGCAGTTTCGTATGGGTATCCTTGTCCCGTGGATGTCCCTCATCGGGCTTTCCGGGGGCTCGAATCACTTGGGTGGGTCGTCATGGTCCGACCCATCCGAGGGTGCTTTGGGCCGGAGGCGTGCTGTCGATCATGAATCATGGCCAGCATTGTAGCCCTCAGATTGTCCATTGAGCTGAGGTCTTCAGGCTCTGAATAGCCTATCTCCTCTCTCAGTCTCAATTCCTCTTCATGCAGCTGCTGACATGAGAAGTGGAGGACAAGGCGCTGTAGACGAGGCCACTCCTGATGTCGCAGCAACATGTGGAGCCTTGCTGTTTTGGCGATGAGCAACAAGTCTGAGTAGTCAGCAAGCTCCGGAACTAGTTGTAGAATTTCTCGGGATGCTCTGGATATAATCACTGAAGCTTCTATCCCGATTGATTCACCTTCAGATGCGTCTCGGGACTCCAAGTCTATGTGTGAAGTCTCGCTCTTCGGTTGGAGGGACCGAGCCGAGTGGAGGGACGAAGGGGGCTGTCTAGGCGCCGAATATCTGCGCTCTGAGCTGCGGAAGCATCCCCTTGGTCCCTTTCAGTGGAAACAATCTTTTCCACTGACTGAGTCTTCTCAGAAGACTCGAACTCATCAACCAGCTGCATGGGCTGAGTAGTCTTCTCGAGGAGCCCGTTCGGCGGGCACTTGTGGAACCTCCTCGGTGGCCGGCACCTCAACGGCTTTCTTCGGTTTCTTTGCCGGTGCCTTAGGAGTTTTAGCGGGAGGAGTTCTTTTCTTTGTAGGCGTAGCCTCGCCGAGACTTTGATTTTGGAGAGACCGCCGAGGGTCCCGACCCGATCCGCCGAAGCGCCTTTGTCTTGTTGTGAAATCCGACCTTCTTCACATTGAAGTACTCCTTGTCACCGTAGGTGATAGGCTCGAGATCCACATAAATCTTCGATCATGATGGACAGTTTGAGTCCATACAAAGACATTTGCCCTTTGCGCTCGGCGTGTTCGATGCTTTGTCGAACTTAGCGGCTGAGCCATGAATTCTCGGAGAAAGAACTCCGTCCAATTTATCCGGGGCTCGGTCGTATATGGCCATCATTATCCGAATCTTAGGCCTCGACACCTGGTCAAACGACCCTCGCTTGGCTTGTCGTAGGCTGCGTCACTATATAGGCAAGTGCCCCGAACCGAGGCAACATCTTTGTTCTTCGGAGAGGCGGCTACGAATGTAGTGGGCTTTCCACGTAAGACGGTAAGGTATTCATCAACTTGGTCGTCTCTGTACCCGACTGTACTGGTTCCTTCGGAGGGCAGATCAAAACTCCGCTTCAAGGCATCCTTGATGGACATTTGCTTCAGCTCCATAGTGGCGTTTTGGATAGAATGGGCAACGAATCTTGCCACTATATCTCCGTACACCGCGTCCGAATTCAAATACGGCTCGCAACCTCGTCTCGGGAGGAAGAACGAAGGCCTCCTAGACGAGAATTTCTCCGGCCACGACTCGCGCGAGCTAAGAAGATCTCATCCATATACTCCGGATCGCATGAATAGAAATCCATGGTGGGTTCAAACCACACGCGATCCTTCTCCAGAATGTTCTGCATATCCGCTGGAGATATCATAGAGATATTGGTTTCCGCCATTGTACTGTGACAAGAAATGAATCAGTACTTTTTTTGGATAGAACAGTCTTTGTGCAATGTGATACCGAAACATATAACAAATACATTAACAAATATAAGCATACCAATGGATAAAATTCGAGATAAGATTGAGAGTGTAATAGCAAGTAAGGATTGCGAATGCAGATCTCGGATTTTTCGGAATTTGAAAGTTATGAAGTATGCTAATGGCGGTTCTTAAGATTTGATCGAATATATATCAACTATGAAGGTGAACGGTTTTCGATCGAAGGCTGAATGTAAACTTGCTTTATGATATGGACGGTTAAGATTAGAAGTTAAAACAATAGGCAATGATCACAAGAGGCACCTAAGTCAAAGCCAGTTGTAAAATAGCCTAAGTAGTAACTGTGAAAAGACATGCATTAAATGCGTGCAGAGTTCAGCAAGCTTATGTATGGAATGTCGTGCAATAAATGTGAGTCGTTAATAATAAAGACAAACCAAAAGATATTAATGTCATGATGAATCTTTGCCATAAATGCAAAGTACTGTTGTATTGAATTACTACTGAGTAGAGATACGCAAACCTGTCAGCTGAACATAGTAGTCAGCTGATACCTCGTTTAGATGGTTTTCTGAATCTCTATGTACTGAACTTACTCAGTACTGAGAGTGATCATTCCCCCTCACTGGAATGTTCCTCTCCTGAAACCTTATTACTGAATGGGGTCAGTAGGGTCCAGCAGACCTAGCTCTACTGAAAGTTCTCTGAATCTGGATTCAGCTAGAGGCTTGGTCAGTATATCAGCCCTTTGTTTGTCAGTATGGATCTTTTCCATTCTGATATCCTTCTTTTCGACATGGTCACGAATGAAGTGATGTCTGATGTCCACGTGCTTGCATCTTATGTGAAGAACGAGGATTTCGAGTGATTGCAATAGCACTGGTGCATCGCGCAGAAAATCGGCACTTCATTCTCGAATGACGTCATAGTCTCTCAACCGCTTGTCTCGGCCCAAAGGATCCGGGCGCAACAACTTCCGGCAGCCTATGTATTCGGCTTCGGTAGTCGACGTGGCCACCGAGTGTCTTGTTTCTTTGAAAACCATGAGATCGACTTGCCGCCAAGGAACCGATATGTTCCTGAAGTTGATTTTCGGTCGATTCTACATCCTGCATAGTCAGCATCAGAATAACCAGTTAGTTCAATATTATCATCAGCTGGATACCATAAACCCATGTCAGGTGTTCCTCGTAGATAGCGGAGAATATTCTTTGCTGAGTCCATATGACTCTGCTTGGGATTCGCCTGAAATCGAGCACAGACACCTACAGCATAAGTTATGTCAGGACGAGTAGCTGTTAGATATAATAAAGAACCAATTATAGCACGGTATTCAGTTTGGTCTACTGATACTCCCTCTTTATCAAGATCTATCTTCATATTCGTGTTCATCGGGATCTTGATATGTTTGCCGGATGTGCAGCCGAATCTTTTGATGAGGTCTCGAGTGTATTTGCCTTGGTTGATGAACGTTCCCTTTTCATATTGCTTGACTTGAAAACCAAGGAAGTAGTTCATTTCACCCATCATCGACATCTCGAACTTATCCTTCATCATCTTTTCAAATTGCTGACACATGATGACATTCTTCGAACCGGAGATAATGTCATCCACGTAGATCTGCACAAGTAATAAGTCTTCTTCCGGTCGAATGCTTTGAATAGAGTGCGGTCTCGTGCCTTTTCGAAAACCTTTCGAAGAAGAAACTCGGACAGTGGTATCGTACCAAGCCCCGGGTGCTTGTTTTAACCCGTACTGAGCCTTTTCGAGTCTATATACTTGATGTCCCCGCGAAAGCCGGGCGGTTGTTCCACATAGACTTCTTCTTTCAAAGCACGCCATTCGAGGAACGCAGACTTCACATCCATTTGATAAACTCCGAATCTTTGATGTGTTGCGTAGGCTAGGAATAGTCTAATTGCCTCCAATCTTGCAACCGGAGCGAACGTCTCATCGAAATCTATCCCTTCGGCTTGACAAGTAGCCTTTAGCCACGAGTCTTGCTTTGTTCCTTACTATAACGTTGTTTTCATCTCGCTTGTTTTTGAAGACCCATTTGGTTCCTATGACATGTTGATGCTTTGGGGTCCGTCTACAAGCTCCCATACTTCGTTTCTCGTGAACCGATTCAGCTCTTCCCGCATAGCAATGATCCGGGCAAGATCTTTAAGTGCATCCTCAATATTCTCGAGGCTCTTCGGTAGACAAGAAGCGGGGAAAATAATGCGCTTTCTCCTTGACGAATCTGGATCTTGTCTTGACATGTCTTGAAGGATCTCCAATTATAAGATCAGCAGTGTGAGCATCTAGCCACGATCTACGATGTTTTAACTCTTCATCCGAAATTTGTTCAACACGAGATAGTAGGTGAGTTAGGCATTTCGGTTGTACTATTCTCGAGATTGAAGTAATTCAAGAACAAGAGTATGATCTACCGAGTCACCGGGGTTCGGGGGCATTCGGCTCGGGAACATTACTAGACGTTCCCCCCGAGTTGTTATTCTCGGTAGTGTTGATCTCGATTACCTCTACGGTTTCCTCATCGACTGAGTTACCCGGGATTGATTCCGTTCGGGAGAATCAATGCGCTCGCCTACTTGCTCGCTGGTTGAGATTCGGTAGATTTGTCTTCGGTTTCTTCGTCGAATCATCATCCCAACATAGGCTGGATCTTTTCGATTTGTCTTTTAAGCTTAGATCCCGTAGCCGCTTCATCGATGTCCTCGATTCGGGAATTTGAGTTATTGCTCCTGTCTTCGCAGCAAACTCGTTAAAGACAACATGAGGGCTCTCCTCCACGCAAAGAGTCCGATAGTTGAATACTCACGAAAGCTTTGTCGACCCGAGAGTATCCTAAGAATACTCCCCGATCGACTTGCTATCAAAAGTCTTCGCTGATCTTTCCCATTATTGTGGATAAAGCATGAACAACCAAAAATATGGAAATAAGATAGAGAAGGCTTCCTGTCGTTCCATAGTTCATATGGTGTTCTCTTATCTTTGCTTTGTCGGTAGAGATCTATTCCCGAGTATAACATGCGTATCGGTAGCTTACGCCCGAATTTGGTTGGGAGTCCTGAGTCTGCGAGTAGAGTCCTAGCCGCCTCTTTTAGAGTTACGTTCTTTCGTTCGGCAACTCCATTCCGCCGAGGTGTGCGTGCGGTGAAGTCTCATGCTCTATTCCTTCGCTTGCGGAACTCCTTTACCATGGAATTAAGGAACTCGGTTCCTCCGTCCGAACGTATTTTTCGATCTTGGTGTTCTTTTCGACACCGAGCTTTTTCGTAAGCGTTGGTAACTCTATTTTGACGTCGGACTTGTTGGCAATGAATATGACCCATGTGTAGCGCGAGTAGTCATCTATGACCACTAATGCATATTTTTCGCCTCCGATCGTCACTCGGGGAGACTGGACCGAACAAATCCATATGTAGCAGTTGAAGGATTCCATCCGTGGAAGGCGATGGAACCGGAGGATTTTGATTCCATGTTTGCTTTCCCTTCGGTACATGCTTCACACTCGAGTGTCTTTGCTTTGAATACTTCATTCGGCAGTCCCCTTGCTAGAGTGTTTCTTGCAAGCTTGTTGAGCGTCTTAAAGTTGAGATGGCCGAGTCTTACGTGCCATAGCCACCCCATGCGGTTGTCATTCTTCGCCAATAAGCAAGCTTCGAGGTTCAACTGAGTTCCGGTCCACCACATATATGTTCTTTCTGCGCGAACCCGATAACACCGTTTTCCCCGTGGATTTATCAATAACATCACGTAAAACCGGCGTAAAAAATCACTCTATTTGAGTTATCACAAAATTGACTAACAGAGAGAAGATTATCTTTGAAGTCCTTCAACATATGATACTCTTGGAACTTTGGCGAGTTCCTATACCGAGTGTCCCATATCCTCTCGTGTAGCCTTTGGCATTATCTCCAAACTCATTCGGGTCCTTCTTCGGTGATATATTTCTTCGGCAGACTCCTTTGGTATGTCATGTGTCTTGAGCATCCAGCCGTCCACATACCATGGGTCTTTACGCACCCGCAAAAAAGTAATTATATTCGGGTACCCTTTATTTTTGATTTTGGGTCCTTAGATGTTAGTTTTCATAACCCAAATCTGTCTAACAACCCTGGTGGTTTCAGACATCTTCTTTCCACTAGAGTCAACATATCTGACCACTGGACTGGTCAAAGGTGACTTCTGAGGCTTCTGAGGTTCAGGAGTCCTGATCTTCTGAGTTGGTGGACCGCCGACCTTAGCCTTACGTGTGGCTTTCCTTTTCTTCGACATTTGGAGCCTCTTCGACTATAGGTTCATAATAGTATGACCCATACCGATTTGGATGTGTCGGCTTTGGAGGTCCATACTTGATCCGCCAATTTTAATTTCTTTGGTTCCCCCTTGACCGCATCTTGGGGTTTCTTGGCACTGATCTTCTTGTCAGAATGCTGACGTGTGGGATGAGGTGCTTTCATCTTCTATTTGTTCTTTGCTAGGGGGTTCAGTATATTTGCGTTCATAGTCTCCCCTCGAACAAATCTATCAGCAAGCCGTACTTCTGAGTGTCTTGGGGCGGATGTGGAAGCTCCCCGGCCGAATCCAAGTCCTTCCTTGCGGTGCTTTGGCTTATTGCATGCTAGCATAGCCTCTAATTTCTTTTCAGCACCCATGTACCTCTCGGTCATCGGGCTCCTCCGGACATCATCACTCTTCTTCGGTGTGTCGTGCTCGGTCCGAAGTCCCGACATTTCTTGCTTCGGCGCAGACTTAGTTCAAGTATCTTTCGAGTCAAGTCATTGGTCAAAACCGAAATCCGATCTTCTTGATGCTTCGAGACTTGGCCATCGGAGAGTTTATTTCCTCCCCGAGTCTCAACACAAGTCCTTCGGCCTCGGCAGCGCCGACTCTCCCGAGAAAGTCTCGATTCTCTACTTTCGGGGTATCCAACTCCCGAAGAGTCTTGCCGAGCCGTAGACTCATCCGAATTTGTTCGTCGAGCAGTTCTTCGTATGCGGTTGCGACGTCCAAATTCTCATCTCGCACTGAAATAGTGTCGTGTGTGCGGTGTGAAGAGAAGTTAAGCGGTTCATGAGAATTTACCTCATCCTCTTCGCTCGCCATCATGCACTTTTCAGCTGATTCTTCAGCTTCAAGCTCTAAGGTCATGAAAGCTGCTTCATCGTCCGATGAATCCATAAAGGAGTCGACCTCTTCTGAGTCGTCTGAGATTTCACCAGCTATGTAGGATTGTCTTTTCTGGGCGAATTTCTCTCTCCTTGCCTTACGTCTTTGCGCGTTCAGCACTACTGAGCTCAGGACAATCATACTGATAATGTCCCGGCTTCTTGCAGTTGTAACAAGCGATGACTCTTTCTTCTTTGCTTTCGCTATTCTTTGATGGTTCTGAGTCATCTTTCTTTCTGCATTCAGAAGATTGTGAGTCAGGAGTGTGTTTCGACATATAATTTGACTTACCTTTCGTTTCCCGATAGGCTTTAGTCACTTTTCTGCGTCGCTCCTTCTCCTTCTGATACTTTACAGCGAGCAGTGCATACTTCTGAGCGAGACTTCCTTCTTGTAGATCATTGAGTGAAGGTTCGGTCTTACTCGTCGTTTTGCTCGTTCTTTGGAGATGTTGTCGACCGATGCTTTGAAAGCATGGTCGATTTTTGTGTCGGCTTCGGCTCTGCTTTCTTTGAGGTCCGTCGAACTCAAACTCCTCGCCTGTAGTTACGAAAAGATATGGTCGGGAGACACAAAGCATCTAAGTCGAATGTCGCAATAGAGTGGCAAAAGGTGTCCGGTGTCCGTCCAAGGGGTGCCCTCGGAATCTTCGATTCATCTCTCGGTTCTTCGAATGTCTTTCCCGACCCATTGATAGAGTTCATCGATTGGTAAATCGACGTTCGATCTTCGATTTTGTCACCAAGCATGAGAGACAAGCTTTCCGGCTTTTGGAGTTCCAGCGCTAATTTGTTGGCTTTAATCTTTCGAGTCCCTCGACTCGGTAGCGCAAGAGCATCCCGCAGTTCTTTAGCGAGTCTTGCATTCCCGAACCCTACCAAGATAAGAATCACTAAGGGTGGTCGGTATGGCGTTTACGGCAACACGGTCTAAGTTGTGAAGCTTCTTCTCCTCGGGAGTGAAGAGACTTCGTCTTTGGGAATCTTCTTCCCGGTCACCATTCCTCCTCCTTGAGCTTGGTCCCGAGTCACGACACCATCAATCATAGGAACGATAGGTCCATCTTCAAGCACTTCGATCATACTTGTCATGGAGGGATGTCGGATGTGCTTCCATTTCGACTCGCCATACTCCATAATTCTCCACCGAGAACATGGGTACCATCCTTATACACGACATATCAGCCATGAAGAATATAGATATGAATGTAGAGTGATATGCGGTGAAAACGTTTTCCTCGGATCCGTTCGAATAGACCCGGTCTCAAAGATAACAAGAGTCAAAGAACTCCAACTCGATACCAATTGTTGGTCCCGAGTGTACGGTCGAGTGTAGAGGGGGGGGTGAATACACCCGATTCGATTTCTCAATTTCGAACTTGAACAGTCCTATTCGGGATGGTGTGTGCATGCAGCTTGATTCGGCCGGACTGCATAACCGTGTTCGAATCGAGTTAAAGGCTAAAAGAGTACTGACTCAGCTGAGATCTGCTAACTGACTAGGTCAGAATTCAGTATCGTTCAGTGAGAGTTCAGTGTGCGGAATTGTGTAGGCCCAAATCAATTTTTGTGAGAAAACGTTTTAAGTCTCAGTTTAGTAGATTTAAAAGTTCAGTATGCTGAGACAGTTGATTAATTTAAATATGATGTTCAGTATGAATAGTAAAATCAATGCAACGCTTAAGAAAGCAATAAGAGACACGGGATTTTTAAAGTGGTTCGGATATCGCTCAAATCCTACGTCCATTGTCCCGAATGATCGGGAGGCTATTTATTATCCCGAGTTAGTCTCGGTCGGCTTGTGCACACCGGGCAAAGCCGCGTCTTGGTTTTTATACTGATCCAAGTCTCAGTTTACAACACTATCAAACTTAAAGTGTTTGACAAACTTCTCCAACAGTGAAGGAGTCCTTATACAATAAGGATTGGGTTCAAATGTGAACTCCTTCGTCTAAGCTATGGATATAACAAGTGAGCTTAGGGTTAGAGGGATAAGGAACGAGAATGTAGCTATCTAGAGCGACGAACAGCCGAGGGTTTAGCTATAGGTTCGTGTCGGGCCGCTTGGATACTAGAAGCTTATGTCGGTTCGGCTTGGTTCCTTTTGAGTTGGATGTAGTCTTTCACGGAGATAACTCGGTTGTTTCTTGCAGAGGACTTAGTCGTTAATTTCGCTCGTTTGAATGCTTTCTCGTGTTCTAGGCGCGCATTCTCTCTTTTTTCAAATCTTGAATGATCCCTCTATTTATAGAGCAGAGATTGAAATAGATCCGTTGGAGACGATCTTCTTCTCTCTCTCTCTTTTTGGTAGCAAACGGTCTTTTGGTGTAGGTAACGTGTACTTTCCCACCTTTTTAGGTAAAAGGTTGATTGCAGCTTTAGCGTGAGAAGACACGTGTATGTTTGTCATTCGTTGAGGTGAATGAAGTGGTTGAGACAAAGACAAACTTCGAACGAAGCCGACTTCTCTCTTCCTCGTACATGACAATGCCGATTGTCTTTTAAAAGATTCCCGACGATCCCGAAGACTATCTCGCCGTTCTTGAGTTCGACCTTGTATTCGGTAGATAGATGCTCGAGATAAGCTCTCGAAGATCAGCTCCGAGTTCGGTGAACTACTCCCGCCGAGATTCGGTTCAACCGACTCTCTCGCATATCTTGCTCCCTGCTCGAGTCCAATTTGAGTCTTTCGATATCCTTCCTCTCGTCGAGTCCAAGTATCACCGAGTCTTACATCGGTGCTGAGGCAAATAAGCTACTGAGCGCCTTGACCAGAGCAGAGTGTCTACTGAGTCTGAAACCTCAGAGACAAATACAAATACAAAGGAATGGTTCACCAATTAGATAGGGTTTTGGGATCTTCAAATCTTCTCAACAGTTCAGAGCACGAGGCTACTGAGCATGATTCAGTATGGAAGATAAGAGTCATTTCCCACAAGTATGGTCATGCTGAGGATTGAATCATCACCCAACATTACCTCTTCATGTTTTCCGAAAAATGAGTTCGTTTTTCAAAAGAAAAGGTTTAATAAAGAATTTATATTTTATTTTTTAAAGGTATAGTTATATTATAAAGTATTTCATGATATTATTTTAAAACTATGATATAATATATACTTTTGTATGAAATGATCAATTGAAATTACTTTCTAATTTTTGTGTCGAAAACGGAATACGAAAAGTCTACTACGAAATAAATAATGGTAGTATATTTAATAGTTGTTTGTTGGACGAAAATTGTATGTTTTCTGCATTTGTTCACCGTTATATTCTTATTTTTAACATATTTTTTTTTCCAGTATACTTTATGCTTCGGTATACCGGTGTTCTTTCGGTATACCGTTGCTTTCGGTATACCGATATGCGGTAAGACATACCGCACGGCCGGTATGACAACGCTATGAATATTTGCTCATACCGCACTTACGGCATACCGATCAACGGTATACTGCAATGACCGGTACGGTAACGGTATGCAATTTCTCATACCGCACGTTTTCGACACGGTATGCGGTATGAGAAAATTTGGACGGTATGCCGTATCGTAACACCCCTAATCATAAATATCTGTTTTTTAATATTAGCCCAAAAATACACTGATTAAAAGCAATCATTTTTCAATTTTAAACAAAAACAAATAACAAATACTTTAACAAATGTTGGTAACACACTAACACCCTAATACCAAAAACTGTGTGTTCTTGATTAAAAAGAATTTTTTTCAACTTTCAACCAAAGTAAATAAAAAATACTACCTCCGTCCCATAGAAAATGTCTCATTTTCATGGAGTACGGAGATTAAAAAAATGTGATTGTGTAGTGTATATTTTTTGACTTTTTGGTTTGTTAATTTTGATCCACATATTTTTTGCCTTTTTAAGAAAAAAGATACTTTTTATGGGACGGTTCAAAAAAAAAATAGACATTTTCTATGGGATAGAAAGAGTATTTATAATAAGGAGTTGTAAATACACCAACAAATCAAACGTGATTATTAAAGCTTATATTTTATTGTATTTAGTGGATATAGACGGTAGAGTTGTTTATCGGCCTAATTCGGATCCTAATGAGGCGGCCCAATGGGCTTCGGGGTTGGGCCTAACTGGGCCTCTAACGGGCTACGAGGAAACCCACAATAAATTTCATGTTTAAATGCTCTTAATTCCCAGCCCAATGTTTTAGGAGCAAATCCGAAGAAAAATAACAAATGATTAATCGAAAGAACAGAATCGGATCGCGGAAATGAATGATTGGAGGACTGAGATCTCTTAAGAGTAAAAATTATGAAAGTAGGAGAGAGAGACTGAGAGAGAGTGAGAGAAATCATATGGGGTTATGATTAGTGAGAGAGGCGCATGCAAATTTACATCACATCGCAGCACCGAAAAGAATAAGCAATCAAATTCATTAATCTTTGTTTGGGTCCCACTACTCAATTTACAATCATAATTCAATTCAAACGATTCTCTCCGAGAAAAGCGGGGTTCGTTTTATCTTACCTACCTAGTTCAAAGATGCTTTATTTTAATCAACTATACTAATAATTATATTTTGCTTTAAGTAATATATAAAATTCTACTATTATCAAATTTTACTATTTATATTACATGTATACATGTATTGGTATTATACTATTATTATGAATACATGCATAATGTTTATAGAAAAACAAAAGTACAAAACTAAGGCAAGAATTATATTTATTGATTCAAAATAGAGCAATAAATACTATTGTGGTCCATATGACAAGTACTAGAAAGGTTGCAAGAAATAGAAAATATGTGATTTTATTGAAATACTTTTGCAAAAAGAGAAAAATGATTAGTATCATGAATTAGCATGGAATGATGATGATGATGGTGCAGCATGCATGATGTTAAAGCTCATCATTTACAAGCGTGACTACACAATGTATTCCTATTATGTTCGTCAGTGGAGGAACTAAAGCTATGAAGTTGGGGGGTCGAAGTAGAGGAACAACAGTGGTCGAAGGCAGAGAAAAAAATCGAGAGTTGTTAAATATAGTTTTAAATGGTTCGAACACAAACACGTTATGAAAGATAATATATATTATTTCTTATATTTGTTACGCTGAGAAAGATACTTATACAACTAGTAGAAAAAAAGAGAGAAAAATACTTATAACATGTGAGAGAGAAATACATATATATTGAATTAATTACTGTTGTAATAAAACTAAAGAAATCTAGAAAATGAATAATTTAAAAATCTAAAAACAGAAGTAAATAAGTGCATTGAGTTTTGAACATGAGACCTTTTAAGAGAGATAGAGTTATTAACCAATTATATCACAAGTAAACATTTAATTATATTTTTCATTAAAATTATCTATAGACAATACAAATTTTATACTCTATTCAATCAAAGTTCCGTCGGCTGGGGGGTCGGTCGACCCACCCGACCCCCCTCTAGTTCTGCCTCTGATGTTCGTCATGAAAAAGTGATTTTCGTACATTTTTCAACGATGTGGATTGAATTTGATATTCCATTAGTGTGTCCATTGGCGTATCCAAGGGAGGAATGCCGTGGATTGACACCTAATTTTGTTGTATATTATAAAATAAAATAAAAAAATACTTAATGCGTCTCATTATTTCAGAATCGATTTTCCGATTGAGTATTCCATTGAAATTAGCCTATACCGGAAATGGCAACAAATTAATGGTAAAAAATGATTCTTTTATTCTTTTAATGAAGTGGATCTCTCTAATGAAACCAACTAAACACAAGCTCCTAACCATTTATGTCGAAATGTTTTGAACAGAAAATAATATTTCCTTCGTCATGTTTCTTTCCTGCATGAGAATTAAAAAACTTAATTTTTCAGCACATAAATTGATAAATATGGGATGAGTGATAAATGTTAATGAGCTAATACAAAAAAATGGATTAGTAGAACTATCTTTCTATTTCGAGAAGCAGGACAATAATAGCAAGACACCACGATTACGAATAGATGACATTAATATCGGGATGGAGGGAGTATTATTTGCCTAAAGTTGGAGTTCTATTGCATGTTAAACCAATGAGGTTTTGTCATGTGTATTTATAAGATTTCTTTTTATCATTAGATTAAATATTATTATCAATTAAAATTAAATCCACTTAATTTAAAATATACATATCACCTAGTAGAAAATTCCAACCAGTGTTACGTAGCCCCCTCATAAAAACAATGATTTTGAACTAGAGCACTCGACTTATGATCATATGCCATAAAGCAACTTGTTACATTACTACATTAAAGGAGATTACAACTCTACCTCTCTCTCTCTCTCTCTTTCACTATACACTCTCCAACTATAAATTGAGATGCAAACCAAATCTTTCCCCATCCAACACATTCCTCTCTCTCTTCACCTCTTCCCACCTCTCTCTCTAACCAACAATACAAACAAGAAAAAATGAGCTCTAAATTAGGGTATCTAGCTCTATGCATGGCAATCATGGTACTCCTTGGTGAAGTTGAGATGACAAAGGCAGTGACTTGCAACCCACTCCAGCTCAGCGCATGCGCGGCGGCGATCATGTCGGCCGGCAACCCCACCGCCGCCTGCTGTAGCAAGATAAAGGAGCAGAGGCCGTGCCTCTGCCAGTACATGAAGAATGCTAATCTGCAGAAGTTCATCAACTCGCCCGGCGCCAAGAAGGTGGCCACTTCTTGTGGTGCACCTTTTCCCAAATGCTGAACACATTACGTAAGATCAGTTTTAACTGATCTTTGCTCTTTAGATTGCTTATTATCTTAAGATTATGTCTGGTGGATCTTCATCACTCTAATATGGTGTATGTCTGGTAGTCTCTATGGCAGTATGAGTAGTTAAATGCTCTGTTTATTTGCTTGTAAACTTGCCCTTATGTTTAATGAGAATGTCTTCTGTTTTTTGCATGAATTCTCCTCTGCTTTTAAAAAAAAAAAAAAAAATTCAAATCGCATGTTCTGATACAATAAAACTTTGAATGGTTTTTGAAGTGTATGCATAACTCCCCTATACTTGGAGGCGAATCCATAAATATGATATAAGAGCGAACAATGATATTTAAAAAAAAAAAATAATTATTAAAAAATAATAATAATAATTAAAAAAAAAACCACGTGCCTATACGTATATATAATACTAAGCTAACAAGCTGCACGGTTCACCAACAACATCTACCTCAATTGGTATTCGATTGAGGTGGGGTTCAATCTTGAAATGCAACTTAAGTTTCAAGAACAGATATATATTCATACACTCCACTTAAGTATTCATATTAGAGTGCAGGAGTATTGTCCCACAAAAGCTGTGTTAACAACCACATACAACCAAGATTACACTTTGGCAAACTCACTAGTCTTGAGCTCATGTTGGTTCTCTGCAAAGTTTGAAGGAGTCATTCCAACTCCTTCATTCTGATGCTTCTCCCACCCACCAGTATCAGCCTTGGAGTGGATCCAGTAGTACAAAGTGGTAGCTGTCATTGCAATCAATGTGAGGGCAGCACCCGCGGCAAAGACACCCTTACGGAGAGTGGCACAAGATAGGTGTTCGACATGAAAGATTGCTCGGTATTTTGTGTGGTAAGCGTTTCGAGCTGATCCTGCCAACAAGCATGCCTCTGCAGCTAGAAATATGACCCTGTTGAATTTTTTTCCCCATGTCAATCCAAATAGAATAGAAGATTCATGAGGGTGAATCAAAAGAAAGAATAACATGAAAACCATGTCAGATATATATTCATATGAATCATGTCAGACATTTGCCCATAATGTTAAATATGCCTGCTTTGTCATATATATGCTTAATGCAATCAGCCAATCCATATGAAATATTACACAAAGGGCAGAAGAACAATGTTCTACAAAACGTTTCATCATATCCAAGGTTTTCATTTATAATGATGCATGGTTAGGAGAGCTTGATGTGAACCCGAGACTTCATCATCCATAAAAGGAGGTCAGGAAACTTCAATATTCACAAAGGGACTTCAACAAGTGAATATCATAGAGATGAGGTTACGAAGTTACAATCACGGTGATAGATGAAAAAACATCATAATTCTCTCTATTAAGCATTTTGCAATGAATAAACCACATACATTTGGCAATGCCGTGAGCAGTTTCAAAATAAAGCATACAAACAGAACTAGCAAATCTTAGTTTATCTTACCATATATGCAAAGTCCAAACAAGTCAACTCATTCAATGCTCAAGCCATTTTATATAACCTTAAGTGCAAAAAACATCTAATAGACGAAAACTAAGCAGTTCTTGAAAGTCGAAACCAAACTCTTTCGTAGGTACCACAACCATACCATTAAAGGATAATTGAAGATGAAAATATTCAACCAATTCAAGTTACATTCTCTGAAACTCATTATCCCAAGTTTTATATAATGATTATAACTTCCAAGTAGAGAATTTGAGACAAAAAGTATAAAACATAGAGTCAAATGGGATTATCTGCTGCAGTGTAGATGCAATTCTGTACATTTTGCCTATTAGGGATAATTAAATGAAGAACTAACTCATTGTCCAACCTTTCTTTTAGCCTAATTAGCACAAATTGCAACATAATCACAATTAATACACCCCAATAAATCAACAGCACCAACAAATGCCAGAAAAAGGAAATACACAATTCCAGAACACTAAATTAAGAGAACAAAACAAAACAAACCCCTTACATAATTAGCAACAGACTGTAAGCAACAAAACCCTGCCCAACACACCATGTGCGTGGGGCACGCACACACATATCAAACAATACACAGCAGGCAAAACATCAGAAGTGGCAGAAACGGTAAATAAAGCAGATGTAGAAGGAGCAAAGAGTAAAAACTCTACCACGAGAAGATGAAGAAGCCAATCGCACGAGTAGTGGAGCTGCCGCCCATCATCCCCCTCCCGAAGCACAAACACTTGGTAACGCCGTGAATCAACGCCTGCGCAACCAGCAGCAGCCCGAAGGCCGACAGCCCGTACACCGTCGACGCGTCTGTATCGTACTTGCAGTACGTCCTCTCGTCGTACTCATCCGGCGTCGGCGTCGCCTTCACGAGCACCAAAAATAATCGATATATTGAAATAGAAAGGTAAAGCGAAAAAAATGTCAGAGAAATAGATGAAAATTGAAAACCGCACTGTGCTACGGCGTCGTTCGGCGCCGACGGCGAGCACGAAGGCGATGAGGTGGAGGGAGATGGAGATCGCGAGAATGGGAACTGAAACTCCCATGTTTTGCTAGTTTTCACTGCTTACTGTGTGCTTGGTGAGAGTGATTTTTAGAGGTTTATCTTCGAATCTCGAGTTTGCTATCAGTATCAGGTGTGAATTAAGCTTTTTAGCAGTTTGTTGAAGAGAGAGAAAAGCGAACAGGAAATTGTGGCTTTATTTTGGTTTTATACTGCTTTATCGAAGGTTTATGGGGACAAAAGAATATAAAAATAATTGATAAAAATAATATAAAAAAGAATTGTGTTAAAACTTTATGTGATTTATGAGTGCAATTTTTCATGATTAACTATTAGTTGGAGATAAGTAACAATATTCCATTTTAACAAACATCGCTAAAAAAATCATTTTTAATCGGTCAAGTTAGTTCATAATGAATTTTGATTTATCATATTAGTCACGACCAATTTTAACTCATCAATTTTGCTCATATCTAATTTTTAGTCCGTCAAATTGTATGATCGAGTATGTACGACTTAGTTCATTGGACGCATGGTAGCATCGTAACACGCACTAAACGTAGCTCCTAAAAATCGAAACCCCTCTCCTAAAAATCTCGAACGTCTCTCAACAAAATTGCTAGTTCATATACATGTGCTGAACAGATTAAAATCGGACAAACTTAATCGATTTCTGTAAAACGTGCTAAAATTGAACTTTTTCACAATCTTGCAGGTTTAAATAAGGGACTAAAATTTGATAAACTTAACCGATTTTTTAAACCAAGCTAAAATTAAACTTTTTTGGCAAACTCGTAGGTTAAAATAAAGAATATATCCAACCTAACCAAGTCCCCACTACTGAAGAGGTATGTGATTCTTGTTTGGAATCGTAGAGAGTGGCGTCAGCGTGTGAGTTAAGCTTGCTTTAACCTAATTGTTGTGCTCTGCTTTTGGAAGGTATGACAGGTGTAATAATGTAACGCAGTATATGCAGAGAATATAAGGCAGGGGAACTCAATTACATGTAAACAATCCTCAGCCTACAACACATCATCAGGACAGAACAAAAAAAACACATCCTGATGCTGCTCTATAACAACACACCCATTTCATCAAAACTATTACCACTCCTCCCAAATCATTCAAATCTTGTCTATAATCCCAAAACTCTCTTCTTTATGGAGGAGGATACCATTCTTTTTTCATCACTACAACACAGAGGAGAAGCATATTCATCGACGGCAGAAGAAGGAGAAATCGGGGTGATTCACGCCCAGCAAGCTCAGCCAATCATCCGCGGCTTGCAACATAGTGTTCGCCAGCTGCCTCTGCTGCCCTGCATTCGGAGTCCATAGCGATACTTTGTATTTATAAGAAGCAAGCCCAAATACCGGAAGTGAGATTTGAGGAGCGCCGTCGCTTTCATTTGGGTATTTCAAACCCGGGTGATGCACAACTTCGCTACCTGCAATTGGACTTGAGCTTAAAATACTAATATGGGTGTGCATTTGAGCAAGAATGGACGCATGTTGTAGAGAGCGTGATACCTCTAATGGGTGTATGAAGAGAATGGAAGGTTAAAAAGCAAGCATCGAGATCTCTAAGAGTCGGGCCGGTAGGTATTCTATAAATCGGGTACCTGCAGAAGTCATTCCCATTACTCCATTAGAACAGAAAATGCAAACAGAACATCTCAAGAAGCAGAGTATCTCAATAAACAGAGTATTATCAAGAAATGTACCAAGCCACAGAAATCCAGCTCGATGGAAGTAGATCGCAGCTCCTAAGCGTTTTTAGTTCCGGGAAATGGTGGGCAAGATCAGATATCTATCAAGAATGAGCTACCAAATTATATCTTAACTAATTGTACCAAATATAATCAAGTCATTTAGGGTGAAATAGGAAAGGGGCCTACCTTGTTGGCCAAAGGCTCCCTTGAATATGGCGGGTTACGTTCAAGATACTCGTACAACAAGCAACCCTGAGAACTTCCAGATTCACCTTCATCACTAGAGAAGCCTTCTTGAAATGACATTTGCTGCTCTCTAACCGTTAACTGATCTACGGCGAGAGGGTCACGTCTTTCAAGATAATTTGGGAGCTCACTAGAGTAATTTGAGGCTCCCCTCTCATGTTCACTATCGCTACTTCCGTCACTACTAGAATCCCTAAAATAATCACCATCACTTTCTTCACCAAGTCGCCTAGAACACAAGGAAAGACATAAGACTCGGAAGAAGATGGTTATAGAAATAAATGTCTTGGTTATAGAAAATAAAAAGATCAGCAACTAAATGAAAAATCGATCTACTACATCACGTGTCAATTCCTTTAGTATTCCATAAGAGCAACAAGTGCATATTTGAAATAAGAGCTTTTTCGCAAGAGATTCAAAGTGGTAGATACAGTTCAGATGTTGAACACAATGGTTTCAGCATAAAATGCCTTTAGTGGAACGAATTGTTGCAGTTTAATTTAAGACAATGGGCAACAAATCTTAAAGTAATAAGATCTTCTGGCAATTGATTTATATAATAGATACGTAACAAGAAAGAGATGCGACCAAAGTGCAACTTCCTATCATGAACTGTAGAACTAACAGTAAACACATCGTTGAAAAAACCAACAAATACTTTTATCAGATTTCCAGAAAACATTACAAGGTTATGTATAGTAAAAAGTTTCACTAAACAAAATGCCACGAATTCAGAGTAGCAAAGAAACACAAAACCGGAGAAAACATATAGAAAAGCCTTCCCTTTTCTTGAGAGAAAACACAAGAATCATAAGCCTAAAAAGACGGATACCTTAATTTTGTTGTACTCTTTGAAAGATCAGCATACAATTGAATGCCTGATAGATAAGGTACGTAATATTGAACAACACCATCGCGATCATTCAATATCAAAGGCACTCCAACGCCATATGCACTCCATTCCTTAAACGACTCCCATAAATCACTCAGCACAAAGAAGGGCTGGTATTCTGCATCAGAAGTTCTCCAACTCCGCACCTTCGTCTGTTACATTTAACAATGCATTCAATCGACGATAAACGAACATTTTCCATAGAAGATCGTTCAGAATAAAAGACAACACGGCTAGACATATATAACTGGTATGAATGCAATCACCACATCTGAAGTAAAGCATTGTGATATGAATTTGTTGAAGTAAAAGCAGGTTTTATGAAAGAGAAGCATACCTATTTAAAATTATTTTGCAGACCAAAGCATAGAATTAAACATATTGCCACTGAATTTACAAATTAACAGTTCCAATCATCCCCAGATAAAATTCGAGTTTTTTCTTTAATCAATGAGTAAACTGCCACAAAATTCAAATAAGTAAAAGCACAATTTCAGCAAATAAGGGGCATTTCTACTGTTAGCCAAACACTAGAAATGAAAAATAAATTTAGTCTATAACTAAAACAAAACACAAAAGTAGTCATTTTGTCTTTATCCGGCGGAGGGCCGATGGGGGAGTCCATCGGCCCTTCATCGGCCGTGAGAAAAAAATTCGAACACCCCCCCATGGAGGGCCTAAGGGAAGGCTGATGGACTTTCCCCTTGAGGGCCTAATGGAGGGCCGATGGAGGGCTTAAGGAAGACCCATGGAGGGCCTAAGGAGGAGGGCCGATGGAGGGCCTAAGGGAGGGCCAATGGACTTCCTCCTTAAGCCTTCCATTAGGATCTCCTTATGCCCTCCATCGGCCCTCCATTAGGCCATCCATCGGCCCTCCTTAGGCCCTTCAAGGGAAAAGTCCATCGGCCCTCGGGGGGTGTTCGAATTTTTTTCTCACGGCCGATGAAAGGCCGATGAACTCCCCATCGGCCCTCCACCGTCGGATAAAGACAAAATGACTACTTTTGTGTTTTGTTTAAGTTTCAGATTACATTTGTCTTTTTTTTTTTTCGTTTTGGCTAGTAGTCCCACTTTTCAAAAATTCAATCGCATCACAATCAATAAAGGAATACCTTCGATAAATACTGAGCCGGTAACGATGGTGTGACCGACTCCAGAAACCTCTCGAGATTACACGAAGGGGAAGGCTCCGACGGAGGCGCCAACGCCGGATTCTCTTGGTTTGACTTCTCCGGCACCGCTTCATCCGGCCGGCTCGGCGAACGACTAGGCGTGACGTCACTCTGAGCCCTCCGCAAATTATCTTGACTCAGGCGAGCCCTGGCCGCGCTGTAAAACCGATCTTCCCCATTTCTACTCCTATTGAACTGCATTCCTGGCCCCAACATATCGTCAAGCCAAAGCTAAAACGCACAAAACCCCCTAATCTATCCAACACAATTCTTGGTGTATATCCACAAAGTCTCAACCCTATATACCAAAAAAACCTTTTCGTCTCTGCAAATCTCTATCCGTAAATTTTTGTGCCAATCCTCGTGTTTATCTTAAAATGGCATATAACTCAATGTTGGCGAATCAGGTGATCATTCGACGGATTTTTGAAATAACAACAGGAATCAAAATTGCGCAAATTGCATGAGAGAGAAAGGGATGAAAGAGAATGGGTGGGTATAAGAAGAGCAGAAGAGTTGTTTAAACTAAAAAAAATAAAAGAGTAATTTTAAAATTAAATATTAATGGGGAAAATGATTTTTATTGCGCGCTACGAAAAGACGCGGTTTTTGGTGTGTGGGAGGGGCTGAAAAGACTGATTTGCCACTGGCTAGACATTCTCATTAATGGTAGCTTGTTATTTTATTTTTTTTAAAATGAAATAAACATGACTTTTTAGGCCCATTTTGAGAAACTTAAAAATAATTTATTTTAATTTATTCTAATAATAAGTTATTTTTACGTCCGTTTGGAAGAATTTATCGAAATAACTTATTCTATTTCATAAATTATTTTTGACTTATTTTTATAATTAATATTTATAACTAATGGATAACTTATAAAGAGCTTATGCAGAGATCTAACATCGAATCCTAACAACTATAGTTTTTTACACTATAATTTTAAAGTTTTTTATATTGTATAAATTATTACTATTTTTTTATACCGTATAAATTTTTATTAATTTGTGCATCCAAACACAAACAACTTATTAAATTTAAGGACTTTTGCCCATAATTCCTTATACAACAACACCTTTTCCCATAATGACTTATTTAAGTTATTTTCCCAAACGAGCCTTAGTATATACTCCATTGATCTCATTTCCCTTTTTTGATTGTCCCACTTCATTGGTCCAATTTCATTTTTTTAATTAAAATACTACTCTAATATATTCAATGGCCCCACAATTTTATTTTATTTTACACACAAAAAATAAATTTTTTAATCTCCATGCCGAAAAAAAATTGGATCAATGGAGTGGGACGGAGGGAGTATATATCTGTCTAATTCCATTAGTTCAATTCTTTCCACCATAAAGATTACGAAAGTTGTTTGTTTTATATAAAGTGGTCCCTTCATCCTATTGATCTTGCAACGTTTCATTTTCGGTCATCCTACTTATTCTGCAAAGTTGCCTAAAGTAAAAAGAAAATGAGTTAACCATAATCATTTAAAGAAGTGGACCCATTATTTTATACTTTTACACCACTACTTTCACATTTACACCAATTATCTTAAAATCTACAGGGAAATCCAATATTGCAATAGCAATGGGACGGAGGTAGTGGTGTCCACTATAATGTATTAGAATATTATTTTAAGTTAAAAATGAAAATAAATTATTAAAATAAGACAGTTTGTAAAGGAAAACTAAATTAATGGAGTATGACGAAAGGAGTATACAATAATATCGATAAAGTACTATCTAACATGATTATGATATAATTAGCTGCAAGGGCATAATCGAGTTTTATTGTTAATCCTATGTTCTAGATTTGTCTAATCAAGCCAAAAACTATTAGCTGTGAGAAAAATTCTTAGCTTGGTCAAAAGTCAAAATAATGCTTTTCTGGCATTCTTCTTCTTTAATCCAATTGACTATTACTCCATCCCTTTTTTTTATTTTTTTATTTTTTTATCATGCATACTTTGTCAAAATCAAGATATACATTGTTTGAAAAGATACGATCAAATGAATCTTCTCAATTGAACAACTACATACTTTGACCACAGTTGCATAGTTGATATGAATTTGATCTAATGTTCAATCCTTATATTCTTAATTTAAGATTGATTTTAAATAAATAACAACATATTCCCTCAATCTTGCTGGACTTGTCCAGTTTTCATTTTCGGCATGTCTTATTTGACTTGTCTTATTTTATAAAGAGGAAACTAATTAGTATACAAACTTCATTTTTTTCTTTATGAGACACACAAATAATTATTTATTTTAATATTTGTTTCGAAAATAAATTAAAAACAATAGAAATGGGACGGAGGGAGACTTTATTTTTGAAAACCTCCCTAATCTATGAGGTGAATATCCTTTTCTTTGGAGGGTAGGGGAGGGGTGTATTTAGTAATTTCTCTTGGGGGTTGGGGGTTGAATTAGTAACACTAACAGTTAAACCTCGATAAAGTAAGGCAAATTGGCGAAAATGGTCCCCAATGTTTGACGGTTTGGACGAATTGGTCCCTAATGTTTAATTTTTAGTTTATTGGTCCCCAATGTTTGCAACTTTGGATAAATTGGTCCTTCCGTTAAATTTTTCGTCAGTTGACCGTTAGTCAACGATATTTTCAAAATAATAATAAAATAATACGAGGGCATAATAGGAATACAAAATATTGAGGACCAATTTATCCAATATTTTCGAAAATCCTAATTTTACCATCTATGTAAAAAACAAATTTTACAGCATAGGACCAATATTACCAAAAAAATTATTACACTAAATAAAAAAAATTAACTGCTGTCAACTAGATATTTTCGTCATTCATAAAAAAAATTAACTGCTGTCAACTAGATATTACACTAAATAAAAAAAATTAACTGCTGTCAACTAAAAAAAAATTACACTAAATAAAAAAAATTATTACACTAAATATTTTCGTCATTCAACATACCACTCAGGATTGAATCATTATTGTCAACTAGTCCACTACGGTTACGAGTGCTTCGCACCATCTTCAATATTGTCAACAAAGGTCAACAACTGTAACAGAGAATACCTATCAATGTTATAATATTTGAATGTTTTGGAAATTTGCATATATGAATGAACATGAATAAACAAGTTTATGGTAAAATGCCAAAATAAAACAATTTCGAACTGCAAAAACGGATTTAATAACACTGATTTTTGAATAAAATAATTTTTACGAAATTTGCATATATGAATGAGTCAAATAATTTAGAACTGCAAAAACGGATTTAAAAAAAATAAAGCTAACACTGATTTTTGCAACCGCAATGTAATTCGTAAATCGAAAACCGGTGTAGGTGTCGACGGAAGGACGGCGGCCGGTCTAGGTGGCGAGGGAAGGACGGTGGTCGGAGGTGGTGGCTCAGACGTGGTGGCTCGGACGCGGTGGCTCGGACGCTGTGGAGGCGGTGGCTCAGACGCGGTGGCTTCGGACGCGGTGGAGGCGGTGGCTCAGACGCGGTGGAGGCGGTGGCTCGGACGCGGTGGCTCAGACGCGGTGGGTCGGACGCGGTGGGTCAGACGCTGTGGAGGCGGTGGCTCAGACGCGGTGGCTTCGGACGCGGTGGAGGCGGTGGCTCAGACGCGGTGGAGGCGGTGGCTCAAACGCGGTGGAGGCGGTGGCTTCGGACAAGGGAGGGATCGAATTTACGGAGTAATTTCTTCAGATCTTTGGGGTAATTTTTTGTTTAACCTAGGTGGGTAGGTATAAGATTTTCGGAAAATATTGGATAAATTGGTCCTCAATATTTTGTATTCCTATTATGCCCTCGTATTATTTTATTATTATTTTGAAAATATCGTTGAGTAACGGTCAATTGACGAAAAATTTAATGGAAGGACCAATTTATCCAAAGTTGCAAACATTGGGGACCAATAAACTAAAAATTAAACATTAGGGACCAATTCGTCCAAACCGTCAAACATTGGGGACCTTTTTCGCCAATTTGCCATAAAGTAATAATCTTTTAGATAATAATTTTTTTCGGTCTCGATATGGGTTATTGCACTAAAATAATGTTCGATAAAGTAATAATCTCATTAAGTAAATATTTTTTTTCGATCCCAAGATTAATACTTTATCGAGGTTTAATTATAATAAGAGAGTGAAGCCGACCACTTGGATTATGAAAAACATTATCGGATTGAGCAGCACTGAATTCTGACTAAGCTCGAACGTGATTGGTTCGTATAGATTAGTCAAATGAAAAAATGTCGTGTCTGGCGAGACACGTTTATGGCTGGATATTGAATATCGTGTCGCTTTCTTATCGAGATTGGGGATCGCGTGAGGTGGCGCGTCGTGGCTGTCCTAAACAAGTTGTGATTGTGGCTCTGTGATGCACTGAAGAATTATTGCATTAAATTCCAATTTATGAATAGCAGTTACGGATTAACTCGAATTACGAGTTGAATATAATATAAAATAAAGATTCAAATTTAAATAATACTAACATGGTAGAATAATTGATCATCAGTTAATTGAAAAAATATTAGGCGACAAAATTAAGTACGTAGATTAGGAACCAATTAAGTAGTTTGGTCCAAATTTGGCAATAATTAATTACATATACTTTTTTCATATTATAACGTTTTTAGGCAACTCCAGATACATATTAAAGTATGATATTAATATACGTGCAGTTTATTGGGATTTACTAAGTACAACAATATATATACAATTGAATTGTAGTATAATGCAATCATTAAAATTTGTAAAGTTAATTACATGTGCTGAAAGTTAGGTGGCTTTAAAATATAATGGAGCATTAAATATATTGGATCTCGAGTGCTATTTATGTATTATAATCTTTTGGGCCACGTGTTAAATATATAATTAATTAGACTGTCTCAACATTATGAGCTGATAATATTCTTTAGACAATAACACCTAAAAAAATGTGACACTTATATAAATTATCTAAAAATTTAAATTATTTTTATAATTATGCATTAGTTTGAGATTTCTAAACCGTAACAGATGAGAAATAATTTGAGCATTTTGATTTTTGAAGCGGGAGTACCCTTACACCTCATTATTAAGAAAAATTTCCAATTTATATGGTCCACATTAATCATGTTGCATCTGTCCCATCGATTATGTGTCGTACACGAAACTTTAAATATTTACACGTGACACGTGAATTTTGCAAAATCATGAATTATTATATAAGTCCGGCGGCGGTGAAATGTTCATCTACGAAAAGAGAAACACATTTATACCCAATTCTTATATTTAACTACACTATATACCTAAAAAGACAAAAATACCCTTATTATAGGGATGATCCGATCAATAAACAGAGGCCCGATCAGGGTCCGACCGGTCGGACATGCCCGACCAAGGGCCTATCACTATTCTATGACAAGGGCCGATCACTATTCATAGGGCATGATCGGTCATGCCCTATCACAAGGCATGATCGGTCATGCCCTATCATGCCCCTTCATGTCTGGCCGATCACTGTCAGGCCAATCGGGCATGTCCGATCGGTCGGACACATGACATGGTTCGATCACGTCCGATCATGGCTTGATACTTTTTAGGTGAGAGAAGTAAAAAAGTGGGGGTATTTTAATAAATTTGAATATATAATGGATAACTTTTATAAAGTTGAGTAATTTTATAGTTATAAAAGTGAAATAGGGTATATTGATATATTATCACTTATATTATCAAACAAATTTGTTTTCTCTTTTATTTTTCTTGAATTGTTTATGTCCAACATGGAGGGCCCACTAAGCCAGCGGCGGCGATTTTGAGTTAATGGGCCAAGGCTGCTATGGGAGGTGGGGTAGTTGATACTTGACTGCTGGGCCCACTGATGGTGAAAATCGAGATCAAGAAATTAAAGTAACCATATATACTATTATATATGAAGGTGAGATTTGACGATGATTGTGTATTTATATTTTTGTGAAAATTGGACAGTGATGTTTGTGTCAATTTGGGGAACTCCAGTTGAGTTAATATCCATCAAGAATTTCAAAATTTGTGGCAAGGGTTCGTTTTCCCTCACACACACTCCCTGTATTCGTATCTGTTTACATCAAGAGTCGACTAAGTTTTAAGATGATTATGTGTTCTAGACTGGAATTAGGACGGATTAGAGGGATTCTTTTGTCATCTTCCTACAGTTAAACCTCAATTTATAATAATGTTCCAAAAACTAATAATCTCGTATATGTAATAATTCTTTTTTATCCCAACTTAAAGCAGTGGATAAAAATAATGTTTGAAAAAATAATATCATTATCAAATGATTTTTTTTTGCTTTTAAAATTATTAATTTATCAAGGTTTAACCGTAGCGAAAGATTATAAGGCGAAAGAAGTAAAGAAGTGGTGTGATAGGGTTGTGGTGCAACATCACAACCACAGTCTACAAACCAAATTAATCAAAGAGGAAAATAGCATATCCAAAGGATGATTCCACATCTGAATCACTAGGTACAACTCAGAGAAAGCGACTTTAGTTATTAATATAATTAGTGTTATTATTATTATTACTATTACTATTATTGTTTTTTTAGGTTGCCACTTTTTAATACTAAAAGCTAAAGTCCATCGAAATGATTCATGAATCACCTTAAAAATAATAAAATTGAAACGTAAGCAATAAAAATGAGTTTTTAATTGAAGCACTATGACTGACTATATTATGGTAGTGTGTTTTTAACCTGACTATATTTCATATGATTATTAAAGAATCTTTTGAAGTAATTGACCAAACTATGATATATGATATAAATCATGATTAAACAAAGTTTACTCATTGTGCACTTCGATAACGGCTGCGGGTTATAATCGCTATAAAAAAATAAAAACACTATGGTATAAAGGGACTAAGGTTAGTAACATAGTATTGTGAAGTAAAATGGTAATAAATCAATCTCTAAAACCCAATAATCAAAATGTTCTCTTTCACTGGCAACTGAACTTTCAATCTTCTCTATGAGACTGATGCTTTCTTTTCAAATTCTGCATAATTACACAAAATGAATAAACCTATAATCATATACTAAATCCAAAAACAGAAAAGTTTTCATAACAAATTTAATTGCATACCTTGAGACAGGTCCATCCTGAGCTTTCTTGTTGCTGTGAAAAGGGCAAATCAGAATAATTTCATGAACTTTTATACCTTTCTTTGTTCAAAGGGTCTTCCTGTGGTTTCATTGCAGGCAAAAGCAGAACTTTCTGCACACAAGCTAAAATCTTGAGCTCCAAACTTCGAAAATCATGGATTATGGAGCGCTTTTCGCGTTTAAAGTATCCGAAACTACGAATGAAATGCTGACCTTTATATTCTGTGAATCGGCTAGCAACATTGTGAATCGATCGATCCCCAAACCGCAACCGCCCGTTGGAGGTAATCCGTATTCAAGTGCCATACACAAAGTTTCATCATCACCAGATCGACGGTCCTAGATTCAGTACAAGACAATTTTATACTTCTGTACTTTCAAATAATGATGTTTTATTTTGAAACCTCATTAATCAAGATATTGAGTAGCAACCACACTATACCTTGAGTTGGTCAGCAAAGCGCTGGCGTTGCACAACAGGAGTGTTCAACTCCGTGTATGCATTACAAAGCTGCAAGGTTTAAAGATATGAGCGAAAAATCGAGCATTGCTGTAGATGAACGAAACCATGAGTAACATTGAGAATCACATACTTCATGCTTGTTGATGAACAGCTCAAGTCTTTCGGTTAGGCACCACTTTGCAAGTGGACTCATGATCTCGGGATGGTTGATGATGAAAGCAGGGTTCACACATGTCTCCTAAAGAAAATGCCCAACAAGCTGCATACATAATATAACATTGAAACAGAAAAGAATAGTGATTTTTCTGCTTAGAAGGAGAGAGGTAAAGGCTATCTTACTTTGTCTAATAATCTTGTAGTTGTTTGAGGCGGCGGGCATTTAATCCCAAATCTGCAAGATACTTATTGGCTTCCTCACTGGAGAGGTCTTTAGGTATGTTTAGATTCGCCATCTTCTCCAATTCTTCGATCATATCAATTCGCCTATAAAAGTAGAAAGACATGAATCTTTCAAATGACTATACAAGTATAGGAGGAGTGAATACGATTTCAATTTATAGACACCTGTAAGTTCCTTAACGGCTTAACCATACCTATAAACGTCGATTTTTCATCAGAGAATTGAGCACGAAACTTCTAAATAGGCGGATAGTAACAAAAAAATTCACCTACCACTGAGCATATCTTAAGTTTAGTTTCATCAGATCGTTGTAGTCAGCAAAAGCCATTGTAGAATCTCGGGATTGTGAGTTAGGTCAATTCCTTCATTCCTGAACTGCTTTCCGATTTCATACACACGGTCTAAACCACCAACAACCAGCTCCTTCAGACACAATTCGGGGGCAATCCGCACGAACAGTTTCAAATTGAGTTCATTGTGATGGGTCACGAATGGCCGAGCAGCAGCTCCCCCAGCAATCATGTTCATCATGGGTGTTTCAACCTTTGAAAAAGAGAATTTAAACAACGCACGATAAGACAGAAATGTAAAAGCTAGTGAAAAACAAAGCACTAAATCCATTGAAGATGGCAAGTCAAATACCTCCAAAAAATCTTGCCCATCTAGAAAACGCCTGATGTACGATATAATTTTCGATCTTGTCTTGAATATTTCTCGAACCTCCATGTTCAGCATCAGATCCAAATACCGCTGCCTATATCGTGTTTCCTACCATGAAAATAGGCGGGTATGCATGAAAACATGCACGCCATATAGTAGAAAGTAATACCAACACGAGAAGGTTTCAGAAACTTCTAGGCAGCGGGAAAGCACTATAAATGTTTTTGGAAAAATACTATGCTCACCCCGTTTACTTTTACCTAAAAACGTGAGGAACTATATCAGAGGTCTGACTCTCAAGATAAACATCATAAAGCTGCAGATCTAGTGATCAGCATGATTAGGTAACAACATAAACGTCAAGATTAAAAGAGTAAATAAAAAATCCTAGATATATATATACTCAATGGTAAAATTAATCACATCCAAGAAAGTTTAAATTCTATGGAAGGTACTTGAAAATGTAAGAATCCTAGATAATATCATAATTGGAAGGTATTTGAAAATGTGAATATTTTTATGGGCTTTACTTTAAATTCCGTATTAACTTTAAAAGTTTAAACAAACCAATAATTCCAACAATATCTCCTCGTTTGACTGATGCATGAAATCTACTAAACTCTTCCTCCTCCAGCCCCGACTTCCTATATTGACATCCAAAGGAAGAGGGAAATAGTTGCATATAATTTTCTTACTTCATGCTAATTTATTGCATCAACAGATATTTATCGCATGAACAGATATAATCAAGAAAAAGAGCCCCTTAAATACTTCCGGTAAATTAGCATATTGTCCCTGAAATATCACCGACTTTTTGATGGACAAGAGGCTAACCATTATGCACAATTTACATGATTTCGTAATTTTTTTACCTGAAGACTTTCACATGGTGGAATTACAGAAAAAACCAAATGAGCAGATAACATTACTACAAAATATGAAAACAACTTATTCTAAAAAATAAGTTTGTTTTTGGCTTATTTTCATAAGCCGATAGAAATAGCTTATGAAAATAAGCCAAAAAAGCTTATGAAAAATAGGTCACCATATCAAATTCCCTACAACAATTTTTAAACTTTTTTTTTTTCTAATTAAGTGCTTATATATAAATGTATCAACAACTTATTAAATTTAAGCGTTTATAACATAAGCATTTAGGCCATAAGCACTTATGATATAAGCATTTATTTAAGTTGTTTTTCCAAACGAGGCCTAATTCTCTTTTCTTAGTGGATTTTAATTTTTAAGACAGTTTTAAAGACAATATTTATTTATTTCCAAGTTATTTGATATTATATATTTCATATAGAATTTTAGTTGAAATTATTGTAGGTCTTAATGTATAAAATTGAGAAATATATAAGTATTATTATAAAAGAATATAAATTAAAAATTGATATAAATGTATATATAGAAAATATTATTTTTGAGGTTGAGTGACGCTTAGGGCAGAATAAAGTTGATAATGAGGAATTAATATTATTTTATATTAATATTTTATTTGTCAAAAAAAATAAAAATTAATTTATAAATAAACTTGTGGACTCATTTGGATCGCACGAGTCCCCGATTCTAGGTGCTAATTCGTTATTCCACGCTATTCTATCAAAGTTGGAATCCAACTTGCAATCTGAATCGCCAGTCGCTAGAGCATCACGACTCGCATGCTCCAAGCCCTAATTTCTCTGGTAATACTCCCTCCGTCCCAAAATTCTTGTCCGCTATTTCATTTTGGGTTGTCCCAAAATTCTTGTCCATTTTCCTTTTTTAGTAAATTATTACATACAACTTTTTTGATGGACCCACAACTTTATACCAATCTACACACAACTAATAACTCTTCTTAAAAACCGTGCAAAAAGCAAATTGGACAAGATTTTTGGGACGGAGGGAGTAGTAAAATACATTACTGTGCCGGACATTAGGATTTTCTTTAAATTTTAAATTTTTAAAGACCACTTACATCTACTTAGAAAGTTTGTATAACCCGTACAATCTAAACGTATATTAGTTTATTTATTTACATATCTCATATTCATATACCAACCCCAAGGCTCCCCTTGGGAGAAGTGCTTCTAACCAGACAGAAATTCTTCATAAATTCTTTCCTAATTAGCGTTTCCAATGGAATTTGAATCAACGACTTATCGATTTTGGATTATCTACCTTTACCGTTATATCATCTGATGGGGACAACATAAACACATTATTAATAATTTTGCATTTATTTTGTCCTTCGTCGGACAGCAATACTCTACAGATCATGCATATACTACTCCACTTGGTGGAATAATAAATTTCTCATTACTAAAATTAAAAATTCACTAGTAATAAACTAAAAAAGATAAGGCGAGACCTAATTTATTTCCTCCTCATAAATTTAGGATCTTAAATACACTTAATTTAATAATTTTCCATATATTTTGAAGTGATAGTAATAAAAAAAAGTATGAGATAAATACTTGAAATGGATATCTCGTGTCAAAATTCAAAATTCAAATACCCAAAAGGAAAATAATACTATTATATATTTTTTAATATTTTCATAATGTCCAATTAATTACCTGCTTATCCAATTATCCATTCATTATTTTTTCATTAATACCCCCTTCCCTTATGCCATCTCTGTTGACTACAAGCTGCTTAAAATAAAACCGGTAAGTCGGAAAACAAGAATAAAACAGAAGTAGAAAAATAAACTTCGTCGAGTCGAGGATAACCTCTATTCGCAAGACGAAATACGTTCCGAGTAGTGCTCTCGAATTAGGCGTATCGTCCCCAAAGATGAAACGACGCCGTCTCAAAGTATTGTAGCACCACAGAACTTCGAGCTCCGGCGAACTGAACTTTCCGACGAGGACATAACTTGAAGCTAGAGCTAAGATGATGATGCAGAGTGTATGTTGTTGTGATGAAATGCAATGAGAACCTGCCTATTTATAGGCTGCTTCCTCAGGTGAAAGGTTGCTGGAATAACTCCTGCCAATTAAGGCAAGTGGACGTGGGGAAGGAAAGTGGTCACTTGGACAGTCTCATTCTAGAGACTTCCAAAAGGAGATGATCTGGTGCAGCAGGAGCACTGCACCACGAGCTAGATCAGACCACCAATTTCGAGTTAGGCCAGTCCACACAAATCCCACCAAGCCCAATGCCAAAGCCCAACTGCCAAGCCCAACGGACAAGCCCACGGACCACCCAAATGACCAATTGCCAAGATCCAAGTCCAAGTCCAAGTCCAAGTCCAAGTCTAAGTCTAAGTCTAAGTCTAAGTCTAAGTCCAAGGACACGGAACCGGAGCAGGAGCCAGAGCAGGGGCCGAGGCCGGAGCAAGAGCCGGAGCAGGAGCAGGAGCCGGAATCGGAGCCGGAGCAGGAGCCAGGGTCGGCGCCGCATGTGAGGCGGTCGGCGAAAAGGCTCGCGCGCATGAGCATGTGTGGCTCAAGCCCACCACATGCCACTTTGTTATTTCCTACTAAATAGTAGAGACTTAAATACCAAAAAAAACATTACACATTAATCAATGTAGGACATTAATTAATGTATTAACTCTCCAAAACCCGAATTAGGTAAGTTTCTCCACTTTAAGTAACATATTACTTTTATCCCCCAAAACGTCGAGCCACTGCTGATTTTTCCCCAACTCAAATTAGCATTTAATGCTAACTAAATTTCCATATTAATAATATATATATATATATATATATATATATATATATATATATATATATATATTTCCAACAATCCCCCACATGAGTGGAAATAGCCAAATGCATACATGCAGACACACAGCTCTGTCCTCAAGAGACAATAAAGCATCAAGGTAGGTGGCTTGTGACCTTGAACCTTCCTTAGTCTATGCTATCGAGCATACCGGCGGACTAGTGGACACGTGGCCTTGAACTATTCCTCTATGGTGTATACTAAGACAATAGCATCAACACTTTAAAGTCTCAACCTCGTCCACTCTCACGTTTGTATCCTTTACAGGCCATGGACAACCTCTTTGGATTCATAAGTGTTACATAGAAGCGGCCCTCACTTCTCACTTACTTAGGTGATTCTTACTCGAGTATCCAGCCATACTCCACCTTATCAAGACATCCAAGAATTATTAAAAGTCAAAGACTTAACCTCACCACTTGACAGGTCACCAACACTCTCGAGCTCTTTTAGGGAATAGATTATTTGAGTGTGGTATCAACAGACTCATATAACTTAGTTTTCCTATTGAACCAAGTTCATGGGATCTCCAATCTACAAGGTTGGATATCCACTATAATCGTCTTTAACTTGTGGATTTAACTCTCATTCCCTCTACGAGTTTATACATTTAATCTCGATTCAAACTCTTAGTAAGCAGATCCGCTAGGTTATCTATAGACTTGACATAGTCTACAGAGATAACCCCACTCGTGATCAAATGTCTTACGGTATTATGTCGACAACGAATATGTCTCGACTTACCATTATACAACCCACTCTTGGCCCTACCAATAGCCGCTTGGCTATCACAGTGAATCATCACAGGTGGTACGGATTTCGTCCAACATGGAATATCTTCAAGAAAATTACGTAGCCATTCGGCCTCCTCACCGGCCTTATCTAAAGCAATAAATTCATATTCTATGGTGGATCGTGCTATGCACGTTTATTTCGTGGATCTCCACGACACAGCTCCTCCCCTATAATGATCATATAACGTAACCACTAGTAGACAGCGAGTCTTTAGTGTCGGATATCCAATTCGCATCACAGTACCCTTCAAGTACTGGGGGATGTCTCGAGTAGTGTAGCCCAAAGTTAAGAGTGTATTTCAAATACCTCAGAACTCTTACAAGAGATTTCCAATGCTCTCTACTAGGATTACTAGTATAGCGACTCAGTTTGTTCACTGGACAAGCTAGATCGGGCCTCGTACAATTCGTGATGTACATATGACAACTAATAACTCTAGCATAATCCTCTTGAGCAACATGATCACCCCTATTCTTGCTCAAGTGAACATTAACTTCTAGAGGAGTCTTTGCGGTGCACTATCAAATGCATTAAACCTCTTAAGTACTTTCTCAATATAATGAGATTGAGACAAAATAATCCATTTGGGAGTTCTTTGAATCTTCACACCAAGAATAATGTCAGCAACTCCCATATCTTTCATATTGAAAGTTCTCTTAAGCATACACTTGGTATCGTTTATGACTTGAATGTTTTGTCCCTTAATTAACATGTCGTCTACATAAAGATAAACAATTACAAAACCATTCTTTGTATTCTTTATGTAAACACACTTGTCACATTCATTAATCTAAAAACCATTCGACAACATAACCTCGTCGAATTTCAAGTGCCATTGTAATGGTGCTTGTTTCAACCCATATAGGGATTTCACCAACTTACATACCTTTCGCTCTTGGCCAGGTACTACAAACCCTTCAGGTTGTTCCATATAAATTTCCTCTTCGAAATCTCCATTTAGAAAGGCGGTTTTCACGTCCATTTGGTGAATCTCAAGATTGTGCAAAGCAGCAATCGCGAGAAGCACACGGATAGACGTAATCCTTGTTACATGCGAATAAGTATCGAAGAAATCATATCCTTCAATTTGCTTAAAATCTTTAACCACTAAATGAGCTTTATATTTGTCAATTGACCCATCTGCCTTATACTTTCTTTTTAGGATCCACTTACATCCTAAGGGCTTGCAACCTTCGGGTAAGTCAGCTAAGACCCAAGTGTGATTTTGCATGATGGAATCAATTTCACTTTGGACAGCTTCTCGCCAAAGTGGGCCGTCGGGTCTAGAAAAAGTTTCTTTTATAGACCGTGGTTCTTCATCCAAAAAAAAACTACATAATGAGGACCAAAGTCCTTAGCAACCCTTGCTCTAGTGCTACGTCTTGGTTCTAAAGTTTCAAGATTGGCAGCTTGCCTTTTACGCGTAGCAGGTTCTACCCCCACATTTCTAGAACTACTAGCAACTTCTCTTGCTTCACCACTAGAGCTCGACTTAACTTTATCATCCTTTTTACATGGATAGATATGTTCAAAGAATATAGCATTCCTTGACTCAATAGTAGTTCCAACATTCATATCGGGTACGGCCGACTTATGAATGACAAACCGATATGCACTACTATTCAATGCATATCCTATAAAAATACAATCGACAGTCTTAGGTCCGATTGCAACTTGCTTAGGCAAAGACACTTCTACCTTAGCCAAACACCCCCACACTTTGAGGTATTTATAGGACAATTTCCTTCCTTTCCACAATTCGTATGGAGTAACATTCCTACCTTTTAGAGGTATTTTATTTAATAAGAAGTTAGCCGTCAAAACGACTTCCCCCCATATGTTCTGGGGTAATCCAGAACTTATTAACAATGCGTTCATCATCTCCTTTAAAGTTCAATTTTTCCTTTCAGCTATACCATTTGATTGAGGCGAATAGGGGGCCGTTGTTTGATGAATAATACCACTTGTCTTACACAACTCTTCAAAAGGAGCTACATACTCTTCACCTCTATCACTTCGTACCATTTTGATTTTACAATCAAGTTGGTTTTCGGCTTCTGCTTTGAAGTTAGTAAAATCTTCAATCGCCTCATCTTTACTCCTTAAAAGATAAAGAGTACAATATTTAGTGCAATCATCAATAAAAGTAATAAAATACTTTTTCCCACCTCTAGTTTGTACAAACTTTAAATCACATACATCAGTGTGAATGAGTTCTAGAGGATTTGTGTTCCTTTGTACAAAATGAAATGACAACTTAACCAATTTTGCTTCAACAAAAACTTCACACTTGGCTTTGTTAAACTCATTTACTTTAAGTAGATCGAGATTAACTAATCTTTTTATCGCATTTAGATTAACATATCCTAATCTAGAATGCCATAAATCAGAACACTCAGTCAAGTAGGAGGAAGTAGCTTCATTCTCATTATTCTTGCCCTCAATGGGCTCTTGGCGCAAAGCCATTACAAACAACTTGAAAAGGCTCTCAGAGAGGTAACCTTTTCCTAAAAACATTCCAAATTTTGATAAAATAAATTTGTCCGACTCAAAAACTAGTCTAACACATCTCTTGACTAGTACAGATGATAAGCCCGGATTTGTTGCTTCATTTTACCGGATTTTATGCGCGGTTTCTTCGTGTTCTATGCAGGAGGTGGTCAGTTATGGAGATAATTGTGGTACTTTGGGAAGGAATGCTAGAGGAGAAAAAAAGCCTGCTTGCTGTGCAGATTTATGGGCTGTTAGGCCAATTTCTAGACATTAGAGAGTAGTAACTGGGCCAGAGCCGTTTGGGCCGAATTTCTCAAGAATCAATCCAAGCCCACTTTCCAATTGTTGAATTTTGGAGAAAGAATTTGAGGGAAACGAAGATCTTGAAGCTGTTGCTGAGATGATGTGCCCTATCACATCACAGCTCTCCTACTGCCTACCAGCCACACCCCTACTCCCTAGTACCCAGCAGGGCATTTAATGCTATGAAGACCAAACAAGTTATCAACTCTTTTGAATGTAATATGAAAGAATTCGACTTTTGAAAGTAGTAGTAGAAAAAGTAGAAGAAAAACACTCTCTCTTTAATGTTCTTGAAGTTTAGCTTTGTAATTTTCGTTTTAATATTTTGCACCGGACTTCCAACTGTGAAGACGTATTTAATGCTTCAATCTCTGGTACTCGTTTCTGCATTTAATTCTCGTTAAGTTTCTGTTGAGTTAGTGCTGCTGCTTTCTGGTTAGTGAATGTTCTTGTTCTCTCTAGTTGTTGCCTTAAATGTTCTGCAAGATTTAAATCTGTGTATGTTAAATATCAAGAGTTTGTTAGCCTCAACTCATTTCTCTTCAGTTTTCTTTATGTCTTCTTTAAATATGTTGTCTGCCTTTATTCTGCCTAGGATGTGTAGCTAAATCTTGAGATATGGCTAGATAATGAAATTCTGACTCCACACTTCATGAGACTTCTTGTGCTTATAACTGGAAAATAGGGTTTCGGGTGGATTTGGGCAGGTTGAGTATGTTGGTGGCTTGAGATTGATCCCCTTAGACTAGTTAACTTTTTAATCACCTTGATCTATTTGATAATGAAGTCACTTTGTATGATCAACATCGGTGACCTAATTAATCCGGTTCCTAAGGTCTAAATGCTTCTTAATAACTTCTCTTTCGTTGATCAACAAGCTAGAATCGTTGTTAGGATAGGGAGTTGGTTCATGATCAACATGCCTTCTCCACAGCAAGAAAAAGGAGTGGATGCGTCCTTGATCAACACGGCATCCAAGATGGGTAGCCTTATGATCTAGTTAACCCTTTGTGTCGAGGATCGAAGTAGAGTTGGAGTGGATTTATCTGGCCAGGTCCCCTTCTTTCTGTAATTGTCCAATTTCCGATTTATAAATTATTCTGCCTAGTGTTAATCAAAACCCAAGTTCATGGTGGTTACTAACCAAACCCTTTTCGGTCCGTAGAAATAACCTATTTATGTTTACCTATTCCCTATGGATTCGACCCTGCTTACTTCTGTGCTTGTTTTAAGTTTAGTGTTGTGCAGGAAAATATAAATTGTTTTTGGTACACGGTTTTAATGACGAAATCGTGTCCGACCAACAGAGCCAGACACTAGATTCTTCCGGATGTCGGGAACATGCAGCACCTCTCCAAGAGTCAGGTTCTTCCCAGAGCTCAACCTTAACACCACAGTACCATAGCCAACTACCTCGGATGAGACTAGATTTCCCATATTGAGCTTCCTCCCTTGGCAACGCTTGTACTTGGTGAAGCGGCTTCGATCACCACAAACATGTATCGTGGCAGCGGTATCAATATACCACTTCCACTCATTCTCCACGATATTAGCTTCTTCGGTGTCAACGGCCACAAGGTCGGCTTCAGCCATCTCCAACATGTTGGCTTGACGAGCCCTTTTCTTCTTCGGCTTACGACAGTCCTTGGATATATGGCCGGATTTGCCATAGTTGTAGCAGTCCCATTCAAATTTGCGGGCTTGCACCTTGCCCTTGCCTTTGGGGTTGTTGTTTGGACGCCCTCTCTTGACAGTGTTGGAGTTGCCACCTTTCTCTGCGAGGTTGACTCTTGTTCCACGGGTGCTTTGCCCTTCCCATCTCGAGTCCTCATATCGGTCTCAATGCGGAGCTTGACAACAAGGTCTTCAAGCGTCATTTCCTTTCGCTTGTGTTTCAAATAGCTCTTGAAGTCCTTCCAGCTCGGGGGAAGCTTCTCAATCACGGTTGCCACAATAAAAGCATTTGGCAGAAGCATTCCTTCGGCGTGGACGTCATGGACAATTAGTTGAAACTCTTGAAGTTGCTCCATGATCGGTCGAGAGTCCACTATTTTGTAGTCCAAAAACTTGGTGACTACAAACTTCTTGGTCCTGCATCGTCAGTACAGTATTTTCTTTCAAATGCCTCACAAATTGCCTTGGAGGTATTTACATTTGCATACACACTGAATAGACTATCATCTAGTCCACTAAGCAAGAAATTTTTAAAGAAATAATTTGAAGTAAGCCAATTTTCGTAGGCTATGCGGACTTCCACATTCTCCTCGTTTTCATTTGGAGGGGCGGGTGCGTTCTCCACCAACACAGTCGTGAACCCCAATGTTGTCAAGTAGAACAACTTTTTCTTTTGCCATCTTTTGAAGTCGGCTCCACTAAACTTCGTCGGCTTCTCGGCAGCGGGCAACACTCTAGACGAGTGCAGAGGTGCCATCAGGGTCGGGTTCGAACCCCCCACCACACCATGGTGGTTCACACCCTCAAAAGGGACATTACTCTACAAGGCATAAGACATAGCATTAAAGTTAAATGATGAGTTAGTGGTGCATTGACACGGTTAAGTGCGATTCTAGCATCGATGGCGGCAGACATGGCGACAAGAGTTGGATTTGTAAAAGTCGGGGTCGAAATCGGGACAGACACCGGCGGGACTACATTACCGAAGGAGGAGACAACGTCGGAGGTGGAGGAGATGGTGGCAGCGATGGCATTGTTGGTGGCGGCGGCAGCGTCGGATAGGGCAGCAGATGAGGAAGACATTTTTTAATTTTCAGGTTATAACTCCAAGCAACTTAGGTAAAATATTTTTTCTTGTGATTGTTGACTATAAGCTGCTTACAATGAAACCGGTAAGTCGGAAAACAAGAATAAAACAGAAGTAGAAAAATAAACTTCGTCGAGTCGAGGATGGCCTCTATCTGCAAGATGAAATACGCCCCGGGTAGTGTTCTCGGATCAGGCGTATCATCCCCAAAGATGAAACGACGACTTCTCGAAGTATTGATGCAGAGTGTATGTTGTTGTGATGAAATGCAATGAGAACCTGCATATTTATAGGCTGCTTCCCAAGGTGAAAGTGGAGACATAGACAGTCTCATTCCAGAGACTTCCAAAAGGAGATAATCTGGTGCAACAGGAGCACTGGATCAGACTACCAATGTTGAGTTGGGGCAGTCCACACAAATCCCACCAAGCCCAACTGCCAAGCCCACGAACCACCCAAAAGACCAATTGCCAAGATCCAAGATCCAACCGCGCCGCGTGTGAGGCGGTCGGCGAAAAGGCTCGCGCGCATGAGCATGTGTGGCCCAAGCCCACCACATGTCACTTTGTTATCTCCTACTAATGGTAGAGACTTAAATACAACAAAAAAACATCACACATTAATCAATGTCCCACATTGATTAATGTAATAACTCTCCAAAACCCGAATTAGGTAAGTTTCTCCACTTTAGGTAACATATTAGTTTTGTCCCCCCAAACTTCGAGCAACTATTTCTCACTCACCGAAAATTGAAATCAAGAAATTAAGCACACTATAATTATCTACTCGAGACGTAGATCGAGGTCATATATCTCAATTCATAAATCGGATATATATCGAGGCTCGAAAAGACGATTAAACGGGCTGAATTTTGCCCAAGTCAAATTAGAATTTAATGCTAACTAAATTTCCATAATCATAATATATATATATATATATATATATATATATATATATATATATATATATATATACTCCCTCCGTCCCATCTTTCTTGTTCCATAACTTTTCGGCGCGGTATTTTAGGAGAGTTGTTGGTTGTGAGTAGGGATGTGGGGCCCTCAAATAAAGTGTGTAATAATTTTCTATTTTAGGCAATGAAACAAGAATTGTGGGACGACCCAAAAAGGAAAGTGGAACAAGAATTGTGGGACGGAGGGAGTATATATTTTAACGATTTTCCAACAATCTCTCTCTCTAAACAATGCACAACCCTGCGACCACCTTCCGCTTCCTCTTCCTCCTCCACTACGTCGCCGCCTACAATCCGGATACCCACTCCCTCCTCCTCTTCAAATCCGCCGCCGACCCTAAGAACGATGTCCTCACCTCTTGGAACGCCTCCACTAATCCATGCATCGCCACATGGCGCGGTGTCACCTGCCTCCGCCGCCGTGTCTCCTGCTTAGTACTCGAAAACCTCCGCCTCAACGGCACCTTCCCACGCTCACTTTCTTCCCTCACCAGACTCCGGGTCCTCAGCCTCAAGCAAAACGGGTTTTCGGGTCGAATCCCTGATCTTTCCTACCTCACCACCTTAAAACTCATCTTCCTCTCCCACAACCACTTCTCCGGCGACTTCCCGATCTCACTAACATCTCTCTCAAATCTCCGCCGCCTCGACCTCTCTCACAATAACTTCACCGGAATTATCCCCGCCGTCGTGGAAAACCTCACCAACTTGCTCACGTTGAAGCTCGAGGAAAACGGGTTTCGGGATCAATGCCGGGTTTCCGATTATCGAATCTACACGATTTCAACGTGTCGGGTAAGGGTTGACGGGTCAAATACCGGAATCACTTTCGACTTTCCCCACGATGTCATTTTCAAACAACTTCAAATTATGCGGTCCGCCGTTGGAAAAATGCAACAACGTGGTTGGGTCAACCAAGTCGGGAAAACCGACCACTACGAAGCCGAATATCGGCAACGGAAAAACTCGCCGAAGTAAATTCAGCTCGTTGGCTATCGGCTGCATAATACTCGGCGATGCGGTGGTTCTAGGGTTAGTTTCAATGCTATTGTATTGCTATTTCTGGAGAAATATCTCTATCGAGTTAGACTTAGGGAAGAGTAGCGGGTCGGTAGAGATAACCGCATACCCGAACTCGGTTCACTCGGGTCAGGAGAGGGGGAGGATTGTGTTCTTCGAGGCGGTAAGGAGGTTTGAGTTGGAGGACTTGTTGAGGGCGCCGGCGGAGATGCTCGGAAAAGGTGGGTTTGGGACGGCGTACAAGGCGGTGTTGGACGACGACGATGTGGTGGCGGTGAAGAGGTTGAAGGATTTGTTTGTGAATGGGAATAAGGAATTTGAGCAACAAATGGAGGGATTGGGGCGGCTCAAGCATCCTAATTTGGTGGTGTTGTACTTGGTGAAGCGGCTTCGATCACCACAAACATGTATCGTGGCAGCGGTATCAATATACCACTTCCACTCATTCTCCACGATATTAGCTTCTTCGGTGTCAACGGCCACAAGGTCGGCTTCAGCCATCTCCAACATGTTGGCTTGACGAGCCCTTTTCTTCTTCGGCTTACGACAGTCCTTGGATATATGGCCGGATTTGCCACAGTTGTAGCAGTCCCATTCAAATTTGCGGGCTTGCACCTTGCCCTTGCCTTTGGGGTTGTTGTTTGGACGCCCTCTCTTGACAGTGTTGGAGTTGCCACCTTTCTCTGCGAGGTTGACTCTTGGTTCCACGGGTGCTTTGCCCTTCCCATCTCGAGTCCTCATATCGGTCTCAATGCGGAGCTTGACAACAAGGTCTTCAAGCGTCATTTCCTTTCGCTTGTGTTTCAAATAGCTCTTGAAGTCCTTCCAGCTCGGGGGAAGCTTCTCAATTACGGTTGCCACAATAAAAGCATCTGGCAGAAGCATTCCTTCGGCGTGGACGTCATGGACAATTAGTTGAAACTCTTGAAGTTGCTCCATGATCGGTCGAGAGTCCACTATTTTGTAGTCCAAAAACTTGGCGACTACAAACTTCTTGGTCCTGCATCGTCAGTACAGTATTTTCTTTCAAATGCCTCCCAAATTGCCTTGGAGGTATTTACATTTGCATACACACTGTATAGACTATCATCTAGTCCACTAAACAAGAAATTTTTAAAGAAATAATTTGAAGTAAGCCAATTTTCGTAGGCTATGCGGACTTCCACATTCTCCTCGTTTTCATTTGGAGGGGCGGGTGCGTTCTCCACCAACACAGTCGTGAACCCCAATGTTGTCAAGTAGAACAACTTTTTCTTTTGCCATCTTTTGAAGTCGGCTCCACTAAACTTCGTCGGCTTCTCGGCAGCGGGCAACACTCCAGACGAGTGCAGAGGTGCCATCAGGGTCGGGTTCGAACCCCCCACCACACCATGGTGGTTCACACCCTCAAAAGGGACATTACTCTACAAGGCATAAGACATAGCATTAAAGTTAAATGATAAGTTAGTGGTGCATTGACACGGTTAAGTGCGATTCTAGCGTCGATGGCGGCAGACATGGCGACAAGAGTTGGATTTGTAAAAGTCGGGGTCGAAATCGGGATAGACACCGGCGGGACTACATTACCGGAGGAGGAGACAACGTCGGAGGTGGAGGAGATGGTGGCAGCGATGGCATTGTTGGTGGCGGCGGCAGCGTCGGATAGGGCAGCAGATGAGGAAGACATTTTTTAATTTTCAGGTTATAACTCCAAGCAACTTAGGTAAAATATTTTTTCTTGTGATTGTTGACTATAAGCTGCTTACAATGAAACCGGTAAGTCGGAAAACAAGAATAAAACAGAAGTAGAAAAATAAACTTCGTCGAGTCGAGGATGACCTCTATCTGCAAGATGAAATACGCCCCGGGTAGTGTTCTCGGATCAGGCGTATCATCCCCAAAGATGAAACGACGACTTCTCGAAGTATTGATGCAGAGTGTATGTTGTTGTGATGAAATGCAATGAGAACCTGCATATTTATAGGCTGCTTCCCAAGGTGAAAGTGGAGACATAGACAGTCTCATTCCAGAGACTTCCAAAAGGAGATAATCTGGTGCAACAGGAGCACTGGATCAGACTACCAATGTTGAGTTGGGCCAGTCCACACAAATCCCACCAAGCCCAACTGCCAAGCCCACGAACCACCCAAAACACCAATTGCCAAGATCCAAGATCCAACCGCGCCGCGTGTGAGGCGGTCGGCGAAAAGGCTCGCGCGCATGAGCATGTGTGGCCCAAGCCCACCACATGTCACTTTGTTATCTCCTACTAATGGTAGAGACTTAAATACAACAAAAAAACATCACACATTAATCAATGTCCCACATTGATTAATGTAATAACTCTCCAAAACCCGAATTAGGTAAGTTTCTCCACTTTAGGTAACATATTAGTTTTGTCCCCCCAAACTTCGAGCAACTATTTCTCACTCACCGAAAATTGAAATCAAGAAATTAAGCACACTATAATTATCTACTCGAGACGTAGATCGAGGTCATATATCTCAATTCATAAATCGGATATATATCGAGGCTCGAAAAGACGATTAAACGGGCTGAATTTTGCCCAAGTCAAATTAGAATTTAATGCTAACTAAATTTCCATAATCATAATATATATATATATATATATATATATATATATATATATATATATATATATATATATATACTCCCTCCGTCCCATCTTTCTTGTTCCATAACTTTTCGGCGCGGTATTTTAGGAGAGTTGTTGGTTGTGAGTAGGGATGTGGGACCCTCAAATAAAGTGTGTAATAATTTTCTATTTTAGGCAATGGAACAAGAATTGTGGGACGACCCAAAAAGGAAAGTGGAACAAGAATTGTGGGACGGAGGGAGTATATATTTTAACGATTTTCCAACAATCTCTCTCTCTAAACAATGCACAACCCTGCGACCACCTTCCGCTTCCTCTTCCTCCTCCACTACGTCGCCGCCTACAATCCGGATACCCACTCCCTCCTCCTCTTCAAATCCGCCGCCGACCCTAAGAACGATGTCCTCACCTCATGGAACGCCTCCACTGATCCATGTATCGCCACATGGCGCGGTGTCACCTGCCTCCGCCGTCGTGTCTCCTGCTTAGTACTCGAAAACCTCCGCCTCAACGGCACCTTCCCACGCTCACTTTCTTCCCTCACCAGACTCCGGGTCCTCAGCCTCAAGCAAAACGGGTTTTCGGGTCGAATCCCTGATCTTTCCTACCTCACCACCTTAAAACTCATCTTCCTCTCCCACAACCACTTCTCCAGCGACTTCCCGATCTCACTAACATATCTCTCAAATCTCCGCCGCCTCGACCTCTCTCACAATAACTTCACCGGAATTATCCCCGCCGTCGTGGAAAACCTCACCAACTTGCTCACGTTGAAGCTCAAGGAAAACGGGTTTCGGGATCAATGCCGGGTTTCCGATTACCGAATCTACACGATTTCAACGTGTCGGGTAAGGGTTGATGGGTCAAATACCGGAATCACTTTCGACTTTCCCCACGGTGTCATTTTCAAACAACTTCAAATTATGCGGTCCGCCGTTGGAAAAATGCAACAACGTGGTTGGGTCAACCAAGTCGGGAAAACCGACCACTACGAAGCCGAATATCGGTAATGGAAAAACTCGCCGAAGTAAATTCAGCTCGTTGGCTATCGGCTGCATAATACTCGGCGATGCGGTGGTTCTAGGGTTAGTTTCAATGCTATTGTATTGCTATTTCTGGAGAAATACCTCTACCGAGTTAGACTTAGGGAAGAGTAGCGGGTCGGTAGAGATAACCGCATACCCGAACTCGGTTCACTCGGGTCAGGAGAGGGGGAGGATTGTGTTCTTCGAGGCGGTAAGGAGGTTTGAGTTGGAGGACTTGTTGAGGGCGCCGGCGGAGATGCTCGGAAAAGGTGGGTTTGGGACGGCGTACAAGGCGGTGTTGGACGACGACGATGTGGTGGCGGTGAAGAGGTTGAAGGATTTGTTTGTGAATGGGAATAAGGAATTTGAGCAACAAATGGAGGGATTGGGGCGGCTCAAGCATCCTAATTTGGTGGAGTTGAAGGCTTACTACATGCCTAATGGCAACTTGTTTTGGCTTCTTCATGGTAATCTAATTTCTCACTCTTTCTCATTTGATTCACCTTCTTATTGATTCTAGCTTGTATTGAACTACATATACTCAAAATGTGAAAGGATTGATAGAAATTATAAATTCAATTACGTTGTTGAGTATGTGGAGTCTAATGCTTGTCAGAGTGATTGATGACCGTGTAGACTTTAACGGGATCTCTTGTTATCTGATAAGGGTTCAAGGGGTAGTGTCCCTTTCTATTCATAGGTGTGTACTGGAAGCCGTGCTAAATAGGGTTGTAGCTCAATGTCCATTTTTCCCCCCTTCTTTCTTTAGAGTTAATTTTAGAATTTTAGTGGTTTAGTGTAATGTCTAATTCAATATAAACCTTATCCAATTAAAGGTGGTCGGGAAGGCTAGGTCCGCCCTTTACCGCGGTCAACATCTCTGACAAGTTTGATTACAATTAAAATTAAAATTTTATTATAATTAGAATTGTCGATTCTAAAGATTTTGATCGCGGTTAGATTGGACTCGTGACTGTAGTTCGTTTGTAAGATTTTTCAAGGATTGTTTAATTTTGAGAAAATGTCATTTTTGGTCCTTTATTGTGTCAATGGTCCGATTTTGGTCCTTTAATGTGGCAGAGTCCGATTTTGGTCCTTTATCTTTTAAATGAGACCGATTTCGGTCCTCCGGTGGAGAGTGAAGTACAAACTCCCGCAATCTCACGCGCCGGCTGAGATTTTTTTTATATAAGATTTATTTATTTATTAAATTAAACAAAAGTAACAAATCTAACTTAAAACCAAAACCTTCTCTCCCCAAATTCCTGCGACGATCTAAACCTAGGTATTTTTCTTCAATTCTATTGATTCCTAATACATCAAAATTTCACTCGATTTCTCCATATTCATTCGATCCAGCCGACTCCCAATTCTAAGTGAACCAGGTTTTCTCCTTTTCCCCTCTTTTTTGCAGATAGTCGCGTCGATATAATCAGTTGGAATTTTTGCTATGGTTGCCGAAATATGATTGTGCCATGAGGAAGAAGCTCGACACGCGTTTTCCCGCTGTAAGTTTCTTCTCTCTCTACTTTCGTTGGTTTCTGAAGGATAATGATTGTTTACGTGTACGGGAATTGAAGTCTGAAACTCACGGCCTTTACATAATGAATAGCAAATATATTCCAGAATTTTCACTCAGTAAAACGTGGGAGAATTTGAAAACAGAAATGAAATTCCCAACCAGAATCTTGTCTGTGACATCCTTTCTTAATGGTGAGGAGGAGACAAAATAAAAGGTTCCTTATCAACTGACATGCAGTTTTGTGCAACATTTTTAATAATGAAAGGAATACATGTAGTTTTAATAGTCTGTCTTGTAGTATGGACAAATGTTTTGGAAATATAAATATGTGATACATGATGCATAGAGCTATATCAACTGACATAGCTACAATTACTAATGACCGTTCTTTGATATGCTAATTTCGTCTATATTTGAAAATTTTGGAGGTTGTCATATTGTATTCTCGTCTGATTTTCACTATATAGAAAATGGAAAAACTTCATTTTTTGTTTGAGATCATACTTCTGCTTTCATTATTCCATTTCGTGTATTAGGTATTTATTAACTTATATGGTCCATTGATTTTATATATTTTTTCACAGTTCGTCATTTCTTAGAGTTCAACCAATGGGCATAGATGATGTGGAAACTCAAACGCATGATGATGCTGGGGTTGATTGGGATGAGTTTCAATTTTACGATAGCGGTTATGAGCTTGATACTGATGGAGAAGGTGACAAGGAAAATGATGATGATAGTAACTCAGAAGGAGGTAGAGATTATTTTTACCCTTCTGATGCTGATATTCCTGAACCAACCGTCTGGGATAGTGTGATTATTTCACTAGTGAGAATTCAGATTCAGGGGCAGATATAAAAAGTCAAAACTGAAGTCCATGAATTTCAGAGAGATTGATACATTTCATCCAAAATTTGAGGTGGGACAACGGTTTTCGAGTAAGACACTACTACGTGAAGCTATCAAGTCACATGCTGCAGAGACAAGGAGAGATTTGAAAGTTAAAAAGAATGACAAGGGCATAATGCATATAAAATGTTGTGGGAATGAAAAGAAAAAGAAAGTAAATCCATGTACGTGGTTGCTTCACGCTTTGAAGGTGGAAGGGGAAGAAACCTTCAGAATTTCCCAGTACAACTGCCATCATACATGCATGGAGACTTCAAAAGTCAGAATCATTAAGTCTACTTGGTTAGCTAATAGATATCTGGACCATTTTAGGGAGCTACCGAACATGGCCTTGAAGGGTTTCAGAACGATGGTTAGAAGAGAGATGGGATTTAACATAACTAAGTAGTTGGCTCTTGCAAAAATGGCGACTTTTTTCTTGAAAAATGCTAAATACCTTATGTTTTGTTTATCTTTTGTAAACACTAAGATAATCCTTTTTTGATATGCTTAATGTTGTTTATTTGTGCTATGCTTAATAGATTTTTTTGGGTTATATAAAATTTATGAAGAAATATGATATAAAAAAAGACAAGGGAAATTGGGATCCATCCGATATCACGATACTGAATTTGAGATCCGTATTCATTAAATAAATTTCGTAAATTTGGGTGTTTGCGGAATTATCAAAATTATATATACTTTTGGATAAAATATTATTTTTAATCCTTTATTGTATCATTGGTCCGATTTTGGTCCTCTAATGTTGTAAAGTCCGATTTTAGTCCTCCAACTTTACATTGGTCCAATTTTGGTCCTTTAAAGTAGCGAAGTTCAATTTTGGTCTTTTAATGCGGCAGTGTCCAATTTTAGTTCTTTATCTTTCAAATAGTCCGATTTTGGTCCTCCGGCGGAGAGTGTAATACACACGCTTTATTCCGGCGGGCACTCGACCAAAAGCGGACTCACTTGAAAGATAAATGACTCAAATCGAACTCAGTTAAAAGATAAAGGACCAAAATCGGACCCTGTCACATTAAAGGATCAAAATCGGACCATTGACACAATAAAGGACCAAAAATTACATTTTCTCGTTTAATTTTAGAAGTTTGGTCCTTTAAGTCGAGTTTTTATTTATTTAACATGTATAATTAAATACCTCTAATCATAAACCCCAATTGCGAATACTTTCATTGTGTGCAATTTTATTCCTAATATCGTTGACCTCTGCAGAGGACCAGGAAGAATACCGCTAGACTGGACAAGTAGACTAAAGATTGCAGCATGAGCAGCTCGAGGGCTACAATTTTATACACACATCCTGCAGACCAATCAAACTCGTCCACGGCAACATCAAGTCAACCAACATACTCGTAGACAAAGATTTCAACGCATTGTCTCCGATTTCGGGCTCTCCACTCTCGCATCATCATTCCCCAGATCCAACGGTTATCGTGCTCCCTAGTCATCGTCATCGGGCGGCCGTAGATTGACGCAGAAATCCGACGTCTACTCATTTGGAGTAATCTTGCTCGAGCTGCTCACCGGAATATGTCCGTCGGTGGTGGAGAGCGGCAGCAGCCCTAGCTCCGGCGAGGTGGTGGACTTGCCGAGGTGGGTGGGGTCGGTGGTGAGGGAGGAGTGGACGGCGGAGGTGTTTGATTTTGAGCTCATGAGGGATAAGGGATTCGAAGAGGAGATGGTGGGGTTGCTGCAGATTGCGGTGGCGTGTGCTCAAGCTTCGCCGGAGCGGAGGCCGGAGATGGGCTTTGTTGTGAAGATGATAGATGAGCTGCGGCGAGTGTCGCCGCTGCGGGAAGGTGGTGTTTCTGCCTCGCACTCGCCGGCTGTTCGCGAATGAGCAATTATATTCTTGTTTTATCGTATTTCACTCTATCAATACACATCACGTGTATATTAACAGTATTCTATTTTGTTTCAATATCACTGTTTCGTGTAAATCTTTAAAGATATATGTTTGTTTTTTTAAGTAGGGTTTAAGTATCATATTGCACTACAACAAATTTCCCGTTTTACCAATGGAATTGACGACGAAAAAAGCGGATCGTTTATGACTGACGAATTGTCAACGGTAGCTTAATCGGACTGCACCGATGAATATACGATGGAGTATTTCGCCGTTAAATATGTCCGTCGATATATATTTTTTATTTCTTTTTAATTTATTTTTTAAATAATTGTCGACGGAAATGGGCATCGTTATTTTTGTTTTAATAACAACGGATTCGGCAGTCGAATTTCCGTCGTTAGAGCCCTAAAAATCTGCTAAAACGGACATAGAAGTTAAACATTCGAATTCGACCTTCTCTTCTTCAAGTGGTCTGTCTCCGGCGATTTCTGTAGACAGTCGAAAACAGTCCGGCGACTAGGAACGGCGGCGTGATTTTTGGACGGCTAAATATCTGGCAAACGCTCGAACACGGAGTTATTTTAGGTTTGTCCCTTTTAATCCTGTTCCACCCCCAATTCTGTAAAATCGAAAAATCATCTAGCCAGAAATAAAGTAAGCAAATTTCTTAATTGCAGTTTGTAATTGCCGTCATTTCCAAAGAGGCGGTATGCACCTAAATGTGTTTGCCGAGAAATGTCTCTTTTAGTGATAAAATATGTCTAAAAGGTATATGTTATTAATCAAATCGCATATGATATATATACAACCCTTTCAAGAGTATACAAAAAAGAAAATATCACAATTATATCTAATCCCTATAATTATGTAATTAAAAATATGATCACAAATTATCGGATCATATATATGGAAACTCAATTAATTAAAAATATGATCCCAAATTATCGGATCATATATACGAAAACTCAATACTCCCCCTCAAGTTGGACCGTGAAGATTTCGAACACCCAACTTGCTAAGCAAATAACGGTGTTGATCGGCTCCTAAGGGTTTGGTGAATATATCAGCCACTTGTTCCTTTGTGTCGATGTTGAAAGGGCGAATATCGCCAAAAAGTACCTTTTCACGTACAAAATGACAATCCATTTCCACATGTTTGGTACGCTCGTGGAAAACAGGATTGTTAGCAATGTGTCTAGCAGCTTGATTGTCACAATATAAAGGCGTCGGATCTTCTTGTGGCGCATCAAGGCCTTGTAATAACCATTAGATCCAAATGATTTCACTAACAGTAGTGGCCATTAATCGATATTCAGCTTCAGCTGTAGAACGAGATACAACGAACTGTTTCTTAGTCTACCAAGATATAGGTGTTCCCCCTAAGAAAATTACTAATTGTGATATTTTCTTCCTTTTATACTCTTGAGAGGGCTGTATATATATCATATGCGATTTGATTAATAACATATACCTTTTAGACAGATTTTATCATGGTATCAGAGCGGATTCTCAAAACCCAAAACACTTTGAAACTCTAAACCTACAAATTCTTGCTGACAACAATGACCAAAACAGACGACACCAAATACAACACCAGCGGCGCAGATGCCGGGAAATCAAACGGGACTGTGATAGATCACGTCTCCCTACTACTTATCTTCGACATATTATCCACGTCAAGTACATGTAAACGAGATCCTCAATGACAACAATTATGCAGACTGGCAACAAGAGATGTTCGACTTTCTTTATGCCAAGAACAAAGATGGTTTTGTAGATGGATCGCTTCCGATGCCGAAGGATGGATCTCCGGACCAGATTTTATGGAAGAGATGTGATACTATGATTCGCGGTTGGCTTACTGCTGCTATGGAAAAGGACCTTCGAGCCAATATTAAATACGCCGAGAGTGCGCAACAAATCTGGAATGATCTCCGAGATCGATTTGGAAAACAAAATGCGCCTCGAGCATATGAACTGAAGCAGATTTTGACTTCGATTCGGCAAGAGGGTTCATTTGTTTCATCATATTACACTAAACTAAGGGGTTTGTGAGATGAAATGAACTCCGTATCACCAATTACAATCTGCTCTTGTCCTACAGGAAAGAAGAACAGTGAAGCTCGTGAAAGAGATAACTTGTATGATTTTCTTATGGGACTCGATGACATCTTTAATGTAGTTCGGACACAGATCTTAGCAACCTCGCTCTGATACCATGATAAAATCTGTCTAAAAGGTATATGTTATTAATCAAATCGCATATGATATATATACAGCCCTCTCAAGAGTATAAAAGGAAGAAAATATCACAATTAAATATCACAATTATATCTAATCCCTATAATTATGTAATTAAAAATATGATCCCAAATTATCGGATCATATATATGGAAACTCAATTAATTAAAAATATGATCCAAATTATCGGATCATATATATGGAAACTCAATATTTAGTTTTTAATTTGTACTTAATGAGTTCCCAAACGCCATCCTAATGAAAAGGCTCTCTATTACTAAAACGAAGAGAATTAAGCTGATTTAATTGATTATCCATTATCCATTATCCATTATCCATTTCTACTGTTGACACCAGAACTCTGTTTTTAACTCTTGGGATGATCACTTTATCAGGAGCTCCATATCATTTAGATGCTGAAATAATTTAAATCACAATAGTAGTAATACTCCTTTTAGTGTCTCTCTAGAAGTTGATGAGAATTGAAGTAGTTGAATACTCTTTCTAATTTGCCCCTGCATCTCTTTCTTCTGTTCTATTTCATCTCTTCTGTAAGTCTCTTTATATTCAAGTTTCCTTGCAGATAATATATTGGATAAACAGAGATTGGCTTAGGTAGAAAGTTTAATCTATATCAGTTTCTCTCTTAAACAATTACAAGAACCTATGGAGATTTTTGTTTTCTTCCAAGTCTTTTTCTGTTTGGATTTAATCTTGGAAGAAGATTATTTACTCCATCTCAATTTTTGGGAAGTTGCTCTTAATCTTGGAAAAGGATTACGGTATAAGCTCTTGAGGAATTCATAAGTGGGTAATTCACAAGTGAGGTAATCACCCTATTTGATCTTCGCACTTTAGAAGCATTTGGTTTATAGATTTTGTTACTTCATCATGTTTGCTATAGATAGTTGTGAATTAGAGACCTTTATTTGTCAATTTGTTTTGTTTAGTTATTGATTCCAATCTATGACGTCTGATGACTTGAATCAATTATGAAATATAACAATCTTCGTAAGTAGTTGGCTTGAATATGTTATAAGCACACACATTCCTATTAGATATCATGCAATTATAATTATTACCTACTGTCTCTATTGAACATATAACGAGACTTTTAGGCTAACTATATAATAAAAACGAGCCGTTTTTGGATGTATAAGCAATGGTCGGATGATGGAGGATTGAATCCCAAACATGTTGCTGACATAGAGGATTTCATTCATTGGCAAACAATCTTTATGGATGAGGATAATTATTGGTGCCCATGTAAGACGTGCAAGAATAGAAAGTTCTTGAATCGAGAAGAAGTAAGACAACACTTATAATGAGTGGGTTTGTCAAGAAATACCATGTTTGGTCTTCTCACGGGAAATGCATGTACACCCGCATGATGCCGGTGATACGAGTGTGGATAAGGAGGAGCAGGAAACTAGTTCATACCACACTATGGTGACGGACCATGCCGGTCCTCATTACAATGCTGAAAACACCGAGGAACCACCAAATGAACAAGCACGAAAGATTTATGAATTGCTACGTGCTGCAGATACTGCGTTGTATCCTGGCTGTGAAACCTATTCACAGTTGTCGGCAGTGGTTCAAATGATGACCTTGAAGGCAGAAAAACTCAAATGTCACAGAGCGGATATGATCGGATGAGCAAGATGATCGGAGATATGGTACCCGCTGGAAACTTGGTCCCTAAAAACTATAATGAATCAAAGAGATTGCTTAGTGGTATGGGTTTACATGTTCAGAAGATCAACTATTGCCCTAACGCTTGCATGATATATTGGAGAGAAGATGAAGCATTGCAAAATTGTAAGTTTTTTGACACTCCAAGATACAAGATTAATAACAAGAAGTCTAGAAGTAGAGGGGGAAAATTATTAGTACTGGACAAAAAAAATGTACTATTTTCCTATATCACCTCGCCTGCAGTGGATGTACGCTTCTAATGCCACGGTAGAGCATATGCGTTGGCATGCTTCAGTAATGGATGATGGTTTGATGCATCATCCTACAGACTTCTCTAGCGTGGAAACACTTGGATCAATTGTTTCCCCAATGCTTCAGAAATAAGAAATGTTAGACTAGATCTTTCTTCGGATGACTTTCAACTTTTCGGACAATCTGGAACACAGTATTTGTTATGGCCAGTCTTTCTTACACCTTACAATCTCCCGTCGTGGATGTGTATGAAGGAACAATTTATGTTCCTTACAGTGTTAGTTCCTGGTCCATCCAATCCGAAGGATAAGTTGGATGTATTTCTGCAGCCTTTGATAGCAGAGTTAATCCAGTTGTGGGAAAATGGAGTAGAGACATATGATGTGGTCAAAAAGCAAAACTTCCGGATGCGTGCAACTTTGATGTGGACCATTAATGACTTATCAGCCTATTCTATGTTGTGGAGCACACATGGGAAATGTGCTTGTCCACATTGTATGGTGGATTCTAAATCATTTTAGCTAGAGAAGAGTCGTAAACAGTCGTGGTTTGACAACCATAGAAAAGTTTTTACCACGGATCCATTCTTTTAGAAGGGACAAGAAGTCATTTAGATCGAATTTGATGGTAGCACGTGAAGGATAATTGAGGGTTAGAAACCGATACCTTCCTTCTTCGTATGTTGTCGCGGCTTTGATTGTTGCTCCTGTGTCAGATCTTCTGATCTGTGTCCCGACCTTTTTCTTCCTCTGGGTGGTCAAAGAACTGAAGAAAATAGATTACTGTCTCTCTCTCTTACGCGTGCGTGTGTGCGTGAGTTTATGTGTGTTTAATCTGGTTCTGAACAAAATACTAATATATATAGGTTTCAAAAGCCAATATAATATTAATATATTTGTAGCTCATTAATTTAATTATATTTCTAATGGGCTTCCACAAAACCAGCCCATAATATAATTAATTAATTTACTGGGCTACTAATATTTATCAATTAATTGGCTCCGCCAATTAATTCCAAATAAATAACATTATTAAATAATGTAAAAATACATTAATCCATTAATAATGATTTCTGAGAGACAATAAATAACTAGACAACTAATTGGGCCAGATCAGGGATCCAATACAAGAAATAAAGCTGGGCCTTAAATTAATTAATTATCCATGCTCAGCCCAGAGCAAAATTAATTAATAAACACAGATTCATTCCATTAGAGAATCCGTGCTGACTTACTCCTTTCCAAATTGAGCAAGGGCTTGTATTTTAGACTTAATCGATCTTCGTATTTAAGATAGAAATATCTGTTAATTAATTAAGCTCACTGACAGCTTAAATTAATTAACATCTTATATTCCTGAGTAGTATCACTCGACCTTATTAACACACCTGAACTTAATCAACCGACCGGGTTTAGTGTGCTAATCCTATCGAGTTCCTCAGGGGATATTATCAACCCATTTTACTAGGATACGGCTGCAAGATACAGACAACCAGCCCGAGCCACAAATAACTACTAACACCCAAGATACGTAGATTCGATCGCGATGACGTTCACCATAGTAGGTCAAAGTGATAGATAGCCAAATGCACTCAGCTGAAGTCTTACCAAGCTTAAGACCAGCTAAGTCACCGAGATCTTGGTTCTCCACTAAGGTCTGTTAGGAGAACACATCTCACTATGATCCGTCAATACACCACCTTAAGTGTACCAGTAAAGACAAGCAGCTAAGACAAGCCACTTCTTATCTAAACTGCAGCTTAAACCGACAACTTATCCTTAAGTTGTCTCGGTATGATAACTTGTTTATATCTTGTCAGTTTAACCAATTTGTGTTGTCTTCTGTGATACCCGACACACCACACAAATCTAACTTTTATACAAGATAAATGATAACATGTGCAAATATACATATTTATCAGATAGGAGAATAAAATAGTGGCAAAGACAAAAACACATTGTATACAAGCATAAAAAGTGCTTCCAGTATACAAAATCACAACAGCGCGTTCTGCACCTGGTATGAGAACAGGAGAGGAGTTATTCTCTAACCTCGAGGAATTACATCTCCACTCTTAAGGTTGCAGAGGATACTGAAGACACGAACAATTATATCTCCATGCATGCTCCTATAGGTTGGAAAAAAAAGAAGTATCTTTCGGGATCATACTTATTGGCAGTTTTTGCTAATTCGACATAATTTGGATGTCATATATATTGAGAAGAATATTTTTGACAATGTGTTCAACACCGTGCTCAATGTCCTTGGGAAGACAAAAGATACTAGCAAATCTAGATAAGAGCTAAATAAATACTGTACTAGACCAGAGCAAAGGAAGATTCATCCTAATGTAAGAAACTATCCAAAAGCATGTTACATGCTTGACCATCATGAGAAGAACGTATTTTTTGAATGGGTTAAGGATTTGAAATTTCCAGACGACTATGTTTCTAACATGAGGAGATGCGTAGATATGAAGAAGTTGAAAATATTTGAAAATGTTTGGAATGAGGAGGATAATAGTGATGAATATGAATCATAACAACAATTTTTTTTACTTACATGTTATTTTATTAATGAACCACCACATATGTGTTTTTATTATTTTTTCGTATATACTATTTTTATTAACATTTTTATATCTTCAAGTAGATGGCTACCCCTAGAAGTAGAGGAGGATGACGGGTTTCTGGATCATCCGCCGGGGGGCGTGGGCCAGGTTCAGGTTCTGTTGATGTTCAGTTACAGTCTCTAGAGCTACATATCCCTTTGTCTGAAGGGTTTAGTGCACCGGATACCAGGACACGATTTCCAGATGGTCCATGGGTATTAATTTTAAATTTAAGATATCTCAATAGAGTTTTTATTATTTAATTAATAAGCTATATAATTCATTTATTCTCATGACTTTTTTTGAACCGACGGGGTTTGCACATGCAATCTACAACACTTTCAATGATCTACCCAATCTGAATGGTTTCACTTGGGCTAAAACTCCCAAAGAGGTCAAGGATCAATATTTTGAAGAATCCCGGGTAAATTTAGCTAATTTTGGTTTAATTTTTCCAATAAACTATAATTAATTCATTAACGGACTAACTATATATCTATATTTTTTTTTAGAAATAATTTTATTGGCCTCTTGAATGGGAGAAGACAGTGCATGCTATGTGGCAGAAGAATGCTTCAAGGAGATTTTCCGACTAGAATAATGGTATGAAAAAAAAGAAAAGATAAAGGGAAGCCAGCGGGTATGACTGAGGAGAGGTGGACGACTTTGTGCGCATATTGGGAGACTCCTGAGGCACATGAGAAGTCATCAAAAGCAAGTGCTGACAGATTGTCGTAGTCGGAGCCAAGAAGCGGGATCAACAAGCATAAAGTAGGGTCTCGGTCTTCTAACCAATATGGGCAGCAGATTGTAAGTATTAATTCATTAACTTGTTTCTATATATTGTAAATTTATTACTCGGCATCACCTTTAATAATTGTGTTTATTAATTGTGAATAGGCAATCGAGAAGGGTATACCGCTTGCAAATACGTGGTATGATAACTTTATGGTAATACACTTTAAGAACGGGGTGCCCTCGAACCCGAAGACTCAGAATCTTCATGTAAGTAATTTAAAATTTAAAATCAATTATTTATCCTTTTATTAAGACTGTGTTTATCTTCTGGTTTGTGAATTAGGAATGAGTTAAAGTGATTGCAGCTGAGGAGGGACCGAATGCAAATCTTAACGACATATTCATGAGGGTTGAGGGATGATAGGAATTTTATTCGCAAGTGTACGAATTTAGTCCTATTGTAGTAATAAATCTTAGAAGACCAAGGTCGAACCACAGGGACAATGATTTCTCTACTTAAATCTTATTCTAATAACATAAAACAGTAAACCAATTTGTGATGGTAATGATTAAAGCTAGAAACACTAAAATGAGATAAATGCAAATGAGAATGAACTAGAGATGTCGGGCTATGATTAGAAATCCAATTAACCTATTAATTTTGTTCTTCAACTATTCTACAGCATGCACTCTAAAGTATCTTAAACAATCTCTCGATTCGAATAGGACGTGCTCGTATAAATGCTATACCTACTTTCGTGATATAGAAATTAAACGAACCCATTACGATCCTAGGTGTTGAACATGCTATACCCTTATTAGCTTACTCTTGTGACTATTCTCGGGCATATCCTACTATCTATTGCGCGGATTAATCTCGAGGGTTACAAGAAATCAATCTCAAACATCATATACATGTTGATCAGACACATACATGTGATTAAAACAAGATAGTAGAATTAAGAAATGGATGAAGAACTAAAATCAATAAAGATTAAATATCATTCATAATCATAAACACCCTAATCCCTAGTGAAGGGAATTAGCCACAAAACATAGTCGATAAAATAAGAGAGAATTCGAGTACAAAAATTGAAAAGAAAGGATAAAAAGACTTCTCAATCTTAATGTCGAATCTCATCAAAAGATTGTCTCGATTCTCCTCATGTGCTGATGGTTTTCTTCCCCAGAATGTTGATGATGATTTTCTGTCTCCATCCCCTGGCCTGCGTCCCTCCCCTCTCTCTTTTTAACTTCCCTTTTTTTTTTTAACTCCCCATGATGATCCTCCTCCAAACTGCCTTGTAGATTTCTTTTTTAATAACTTCATTCCAATTCATTAAATTGATATGAAGACAAAAGCCCATTAAGCAATTGAGAAATCAGCCCATTTGCTTATTTCCCGCTTGACTCTTTTTTCTCGACTTTCTATCCAGCTTTTGCACCGGCATTGTTCTGTGTTGGTTTTGTCTTTGATTTCTTCACTCCTCAACATGAAAGCTATCTTTTTTCTCAAATGTCTATCAAAATTCAATACTTGCAATATAAGTAGCAATCATGTTCAAAAGTTAAATATATTGATACAATCTCAACTCAAAACCAAGCACCTAACAATACTAAAATGCACCCTTATCAAAATTCCCCCACACTTAGCTCATGCTTGTCCTCAAGCAAGACACAAATAATTACCAAAACTTTAATTCGATTTCATCAAAACAAGTTGAAAATAAGGGCAGCAAAATGAAGTGAAGACTTAAAAGCTATCATTTTGTTAGTACCTCCTACTATCCTCATATTCTCAACCGGCTAATCAAGTCTAAATATTGGAATGAAGGACAAGAATTTACCCAAGTGAAACAAGAATTAACCTCAATCCAACATATCAAACTTGGAAATAAGTCATTGGCCAAAATTGTCACAGGCGTCCACAACCGTTCCCACAAGCCGTGGCCCAGCCTGTTGTCCGCATCAAGCAAGAGCAACAAGCCTATATCACCCGTTTGTTCCACCACTTACAACTTTCCCAAAGTAAATATATATGGTTTTTTTTTTCGTCCTGCACACTAGGCGAACCATGTAGAACAGGCACTCTTCCCCCGAAGTGGGCTTTTCTTTCTTTTTTTTTTTTTTTTTTTTCGTCCTGCACACTAGGCGAACCATGTAGAACATGCACTCTTCCCCCAATGTGGGCATTTATTTATAAACACCACCAATATACCAAAACAACCAATTCCTTCCAACGCTTTATCCAAGAAAAACATCAAGGATCGAGGCTAATTAAAGTTCCAAAAAAAATACAAATTCAAGTACTAAATTCCAAAATTTACACAAGTTTAGCCAACTTAGAATAAGCCTCAAACATACGGTGTTCACACGAACTTTAACTCTAAATCCACACAACAAATTTTTGCCCCGAAATTCAAAATGTGTCAACGACCATCAATTTAAACTCAAGGTAATCATGTAATCATCATAACCATCATAAAAGCTCTCAAGGACTCAATTTTCAGCATACCAAATAACTCCAAAACAACACAAAAATGCACCCATACTCCCCCACACTTGTACAGAACATTGTCCTCAATGTTTCAATATTCAATGATATCAAAACGCAAATAAAGAGCAAATTGAAACTGAGGACTTCCCTGGGTTTAATTGGAGTGAGAGGAAGGAGCAGGATGACAGCTTTGATGAGCGAAAAATTGCAACAAACGACTTTCACTGGATTCGATGTGTTTCCTTTCCTCTTGCTGATTCATGAGAAGTCGGTGTTGTTGCATCCGCATTGTAATAATCCATGATTGCATTCAGATCTGCTGCTCTTTCATTTGAATTATCTTGGATTTCATCAATTCACTCAATGAAGAAAATTGTGGCTAAGAACACACCTGACAACTCCACAAAAGAATTAAGCACCCACAAACAATATCAACTATCCCCCAAATTCTTCCATTACCAGAACGATGTAGAGTGAAACACTGACAACCACCAGATTCAACTACCAAATAGTATTGTATAAGACAAGAAATTGAAACAACACCAAGGACACGAAATTGAAAAATAGTTACACTGATTCTCGGCATTATAATCTCTCTTATTTGGCGAGCGTGGTGATGGTGGAACTGGCAAGGAGATGGTGGAGAGGATGGCCCTCCAATGGTATGGTTGAAGAGATGAAACGTGGTGATGAAGCAGCGACAATTCAATCGGAGGATAAAATTGATGGAATTGAATGGGGTAAGAAAGGAATTAGGGATTTGGAATTTGGGGGGGTTTGAATTTGTTGAATGGAAAGGGAAAAGGAAAAGGAAATTTTAGATGTGAGAATGGAAGAAAAAGAGAAAGGGGAAATGGGGTTATACGTGCGGCGGTTTTTTTTTTTTTTTTTTTGGCGAATAAATATAGATAAAACATTGCTTACCTAATTCATGACTACCGTGAGATGCTGGATCGAATGTTGGACGAATTGTCGGACCCAGCTTTGCATTTCCTTACTACAAATTTATAAAATGCGACGCTTGCTGGGTTAGAAGCTGGATCAAAAGCCGGCTCCGACATTGATATTTCCCTTCAATAAAATTGCCTGCAAAGCTTGCTGGGTCGGAAGCTGGTTCAAATGTCGGACCCGACATTGATATTTCCCCTCAATAAAATCGCCTGCGAAGCTTGCTGGGTCGGAAGCTGGTTCAAATGTCGGACCCGACATTGATATTTCCCCTCAATAAAATGGCCTGCGAAGCTTGCTGGGTCGGAAGCTGGTTCAAATGTCGGATCCGACATTTGTTGCACAACTCCAAAATTCAAATACCGTAAATTGCTGGCCTTTATGCTGGTCCAAATGTCGGATCCGTCTTGACTTCTTCCAACACTACGATATTATATTCCATCTTCATCCTAAACTCCCAATCTCAAAGTAAAATTCACAAATTTTACACCCAAGATCCATCCTTTTCAACCAAGCAACCCCGAAAGAGAATCATCATCTGCAGAGCAAGGCTTAACCATACACAACAAACACAAACTACAAAAGACCACAAAAGAAAACTAGAATTAAAGACATTGGGCTGCCTCCCAATAGCGCTAAGTTTACCGTCTTCAGCCAGACATACCTAAACCATCACATAGAGGGATTAAATGTGATGCTCTTGAGCTTCCCAAAATTTGCATCCTCCAAGTAGGCCTCCAATCTCGGCCTGTTTACCGTAAGTAACCCTTGCTCATCGGGAGGCCGATCACAAAAGAGGGAGTCATCTTGAATTACGACGTGATCTTTTGGAAGTAAATCACATGACGATTCCACATGCTTGGAGAAATCTTTGAACAGAAAAATCACATCCTTAGGAAGCATATCACATAATGATGTATGTTCCAATTTCGGGACAATCTTAGAAACTTGAAAGTATTGTTTTTCATTCCCAACTCTTGACATTCCAATCGTTCTTGGTAGACCATTCTTGATTATGGGAGGAACTCTTATAGATGTACCACATGGAAAAGTGAATGTTTCAGACTCCAAAGTACATAAATCAACGGAATCCACTTGACAACATGGAGTATAAGCAAGATGATTCTTTTGAGCTTTAGCAACTTGAAAGTCCTGCTTTTCTCCCCCCACTCTGAGAGTCAAGATTCCAGTCATCATGTCAATATTTGTTCCTGCAGTCACTAAGAATGCTCGCCCCAAAATAATTGGAGTATTAACATCTTCCTCCATATCCAAGATGATGAAATCTGCTGGAAGATAAAACTTGCCAACTTTAACCACCATATCCTCTATCATTCCAATGGGATAGCGTAAAGAACGATCTGCCAATTGAAGAACAACATTAGTTGCCACTAACTCGGCATGCTTCAACTTCCGGAAGAACGAGAGTGGCATGAGGTTTATAGCAGAACCAAGATCACATAAACAGCGGTTCACTAAAATATTTTCAATAAAACAAGGCAATGTGAAGCTGCCCGGATCTGCCTTCTTTAATGGTAAGGGATTCTGAACTATAGCCGAACACTGCCTAGACATCGGAACTGTAGCAAATTCTTGCAGTTTCTCTTTGTTACACAATAAATCCTTCAGGAACTTTGCATAAGCAGGCATGTTTGCTATAACCTCGGAAAAAGGGATATCGACATGTAGCTTTTTGAACATCTCCAAAAACTTCTGATATCTTCCTTCGTGAGACTTCTTCTTCAAACGGGAAGGGAAAGGAATAGGAGGGACATAAGCATTTACCTTTGGTATGTTGTCAAGCCTTGCATTTTCCTCTGTAGATATTGTCGCTTGTACTTCCTCATCACGATTTCCCTCAACTGTTTCATCCGAATTAGGCACCACATGTGCCTTAACCTCTGGATCATCAAGTATCTTACCAGAACAAAGGGAGATGGCTTTAGCCTCTTTAGGATTTATCTCAGTGTTACTTGGAAGCTTTCCATGGTCCCTTCCTCCAATGCTATTAGCAATCTGACCCATTTGATGCTCAATATTCTTGTTTGATTGCCTTAACTCGTCTAAGGCAACTTGTTGGTTTTTAAGCACTTCAGTCAGTGTTTCTTCCCATGTTAGCTTTTTCTGTTGAGGAGGCTGTGGAGGTAGAGCTTGTGGAGCTGCTCTTTGCTGATTGTAATGAAATCCAGGAGGTTGTGAGCTACTCCCTTGTTGACTCCATGAAAAATTCGGGTGATTCGTCCAACCCGGATTGTATGTAGCAGAATATGGATTAGTCTTTTGCATAAGTGGTGCCGGTGGTCCTCCCCCATAAGGACCAGCGTAACATACATCCTCATAAAAAGAATTGTTTTGTTCTCCTTGCTGACTGTGATTTGTTGGAGGCCTCATCATATAATCATTCGCTTGTTGCTTTGAAGTGGTTGTGGTGGTGCCGCATCATGATTTGCATATTCCGCAACTTCTTGCCCATTTACGCCATTTGAGTTGTTAAATTATTGAAAGGCCGATGCATTGATTTCATTGACTTCATTAATCGAAACTTTTTGCCCTCGGACAGGCCTTCCGCATTGAACCTTCCGCCAACTCTTTGAAAATATTATTCATCTCCTCGATTGTCTTGTTTCCAATAAAACCACCAGCACTTAGATCCACAAGGTTGTTGAGTGATCTCGGTTAGCCCATCATAGAAATATCGCACAAGTAATGCGTCCGAGAATTGATGATGTGGACATTGAGTAATAAGTGCCTTGTATCGCTCCCATGTTTCATGAAGAGGTTCTCCTACTGACTTGTGTAAATGTGCGAGATCTTGTTTCTGTTTTCATTAGTCTTTTGAGATGAATAATATCGTGAAATGAACACATCATAAACCTCATCCCAAGTAGACAATGATTCTTTCTCCAATCCAAGCAACCAAGTTTTCGCCCTATCCTTTAAACAATAGGGAAAACAACGCATCTTCAACTCCTCCTCGGTTAAGCCACTCAATGGAAAGGTTTGTAGAATAGCAAAGAATTCCCTAATGAATGCCAAGGGATCTTCATTCGCCAATCCATAAAAAATTGGGAGTGTGTTGAAATGCAGATTCTTTAACTCATAATTTCGGGCTCTCGTACTCAGCCTAATACAATGAGGATTGGCTGCAATAACGGGCCTCTGAATATCGCGAAGGCGCATAGCTGGTGGTGGTTCTGGACCACGTCCATTGTTTTCTTCATGCCTCTCCGCCATTGGAACAACTGGTTCTATTTCAATTTCCAATTCAGATTGTGTGATGTTTGAACCCAATCCTTGAGAAGGTGGTTCTTGCAAATTTCTCTTCCTTAGCTTTTTGGCTTTGTTGTTTCTTCTGCACGTCTTCTCGATTTCTGAATCCAAAATGAGTAAAGGCTCCTTTTGAGATCGGGTCATAAACTAAGTACCTGAATATATCGAAACAGCATATAAAAAAAAAACAAACTTAAATAAAAATTACTAGAATAACACAAGTAGACAAATAAACACCGTCCCCGGCAACGGCGCCAAAAACTTGATAGGAATTTTATTCGCAAGTGTACGAATTTAGTCCTATTGTAGTAATAAATCTTGGAAGACCAAGGTCGAACCACAGGGACAATGATTTCTCTACTTAAATCTTATTCTAATAACATAAAACAATAAACCAATTTGTGATGGTAATGATTAAAGCTAGAAACACTAAAATGAGATAAATGCAAATGAGAATGAACTAGAGATGTCGGGCTATGATTAGAAATCCAATTAACCTATTAATTTTGTTCTTCAACTATTCTACAGCATGCACTCTAAAGTATCTTAAACAATCTCTCGATTCGAATAAGACGTGCTCGTATAAATGCTATACCTACTTTCGTGATATAGAAATTAAACGAACTCATTACGATCCTAGGTGTTGAACATGCTATACCCTTATTAGCCTACTCTCGTGACTATTCTCGGGCATATCCTACTATCTATTGCGCGGATTAATCTCGAGGGTTACAAGAAATCAATCTCAAACATCATATACATGTTGATCAGACACATACATGTGATTAAAACAAGATAGTAGAATTAAGAAATGGATGAAGAACTAAAATCAATAAAGATTAAATATCATTCATAATCATAAACACCCTAATCCCTAGCGAAGGGAATTAGCCACAAAACATAGTCGATAAAATAAGAGAGAATTCGAGTATAAAAATTGAAAAGAAAGGATAAAAAGACTTCTCAATCTTAATGTCGAATCTCATCAAAAGATTGTCTCGATTCTCCTCATGTGCTGATGGTTTTCTTCCCCAGAATGTTGATGATGATTTTCTGTCTCCATCCCCTGGCCTGCGTCCCTCCCCTCTCTCTTTTTAACTTCCCTTTTTTTTTAACTCCCCATGATGATCCTCCTCCAAACTGCCGTGTAGATTTCTTTTTTAATAACTTCATTCCAATTCATTAAATTGATATGAAGACAAAAGCCCATTAAGCAATTGAGAAATCAGCTCATTTGCTTATTTCCCGCTTGACTCTTTTTTCTCGACTTTCTATCCAGCTTTTGCACCGGCATTGTTCTGTGTTGGTTTTGTCTTTGATTTCTTCACTCCTCAACATGAAAGCTATCTTTTTTCTCAAATGTCTATCAAAATTCAATACTTGCAATATAAGTAGCAATCATGTTCAAAAGTTAAATATATTGATACAATCTCAACTCAAAACCAAGCACCGAACAATACTAAAATGCACCCTATCAAGGGACTCAAGATAAGAAGCAGTGCCTATACGGGAGTTCTGGTGCAATGAGCCGCAACACTGAAGAGCCGCAGGATACAATTGGTCCTTCAGTCCACGACCTTTAAGCGGATTAAGAGTCCGAGCGAGAGGCCAAATGGGCATTGGGGTCCAAGGTAGATTCCTTGGAGAGGAAAATAGAGCAGCTAGCCGCCTCTTCATAGCCGACGAGACGATGACTCTCACTCACATCTCCCTGACTCTCAGTTAGCCATGTCTATTTTATTTTTTTTCTCTTGTTAGTTGTTATATGTACTTGCACACACACATTATGATACTATGTGTTTTGTGACTTGGAGATTTTGTAAGCTATTAGTTTTAGTAGTAATTATGATTTTTTGTTGATTGTTTATTGCGTTGAATGTTGGTTTGGATACATATGGATAAATGTTATGGGTGTCGTAACTAGATAGCGGAAAAATTTTAAAAAAATATTTTAAAAAAACCCATAATTACCTGCGGGACAATCCGTCGATATATATATATATAATTTCATCGATATATAGTTAATATTCAAAGACAAAAACGAGGGAATTACCGACAGATTTTCCGTCGATAACTATACCGACGGATCGACAACGGATTTATCCATCGGAAAACCTCGTTGAAGTTTGTCGCTGGAGGAAGTTCAACGATAACGCATGTTGTCGACAATTCGTCGATATAGTGCACCGACGAACTGAATTCCGTCGGTAACTTTTACCGACAACGACTATAGCGAGCGAAATCAGTTTGTCGTTAACTTATTTACCGATGAAATCATGCTATACCGACGGATTTTTCCATCGGTAAAAGATAATTTTTTGCAGTGCGACGTTTTTTTTGACATTTATTGGCATTCAAACGCCATAAAAATTAATACCGACGACCTATAAAATGCAAGCATGCCGCCGTCTATAAACCTGCTGCCCCTTCTCCGTCACGGTTAAAATGGGAATGCTAGTACAAAAGTAGGAATTGCCGTCGTTATCTTGGCAAATAAGCATGCAACTCAGGCTACAGAAGCGTCGTTATAGACCCCTAGGCCGGCATTTTTTGGTGCAGTGATATAATGGACCAATTTCGGCACTTGTAAAGTGTTGCTATAGTTTATACCTATAACGGCACATTAAAACACTGAAACAAGTTATACCGATAACGCCACTCTAAAACGCCATAAAAAGTTTACATACCGGGACTTGAAAACACCAGAAGAAGTTTAGACCTATACCAGCACTTAAAAATGCCGGAACAAGCTTATACCTATGACAAGTCAGTTGCTATGGAAGATGATGTTATACCTATAAAAACTAAACAATATTAATACACTTCGTAACATATAGTTGCAACGATCATGTTATAACATCAAGAAAAGCTACATTCATAATATATGATAGTAACTTGACATGATAATAGTAAGAGCAGCATCTGAAGAGAATAACAATTGAATTCATCAAGTCTGAAACAAACGCACAACATAAATACTTCATAGTTGCTGCCAAGGATATCCAACCAGAAGAATGCATAGTAGCTCAAAATGCAGTCCCTCTAATAGGTTCAACGATGAGAAATAGAAGCATAATGCCAAAAATTTGCAAGAAGTTAAGGATATGCTCGCGTAGTATAATAGTTAGCGAAATGCATAATTAGTGCATAAGCTTCCTATAATTTCCAACAAAAAAAGACACCTGCTTCATCTGACCATGAAGAGACAAATCCTTCAATAAAGGAAATAATATGCATATATGAGAACTCGCAGCTGAAGCAGCTTATACAGAAGTACCTCAATTTCAAAATGTAAAATTGTATCACAACTCATATTATGATTTTCTGACATTTGTTTCTAATCAACAATGAAGGTTTCTTGTCTGCTTCACATTCAATATACTGTAGATTCAATATCAGTTCCAGTGATTAATGTCACAAGCCGCACGTTCGAGGGGTGTATCGGGCACATTGCGGATAGTTGGGCCAAATGGGTTGGGTTTTTCTTGAAGTTAGTCTTGGGTCAGGCTTGTATGTTTATTTTTTAGAATTAAAGATATTTGTAGAATGTTCTAGGTGTGTAGAACGATCTAGAGAGTTGATCTAGATATTAGATCAATTTGATCTTGGCCGTCCATTCAAAGATTGGTCAAGTTTTGAGTAATGTACCAGCATTCTCCAAAAGTTATCTTTCTAAAAGTATGTTCAAGTGATAGTAGATTGACTAACAAGTTTCAAGCCGAGGTTAAATTGCTAGTATTGCACGTGAAATTCCGCGCACGTGACATTAAGCAGAGTTAGATAAAGAAATGTAAATAGGTTGATGAATACTATTAACTCCTATTACTTCTCAAATCATAATGCATGTTTCATCTTTGTGAGACTAAAGTTAACAGAATAAATTAATCAAGACAAAATGACAAAACTACATTTGGATAAATTGAGAAAGAATTACTTCTCAAACTTCCCTATTTACATCACTTGAATTTCTTTCTAGCATATCTCAGAATAAGTCTCAAAGTCACCTGCCTTATGATTCCTGTTTCCATGTAAGAGAGTAAAAATGCTTCCAGAGAGTAAAAAGCTTTCAGCAACATGCACATTTATGCGCAAACTACATAATTTTGCCATTATAAACGAAAGATCATAAAACATAATCACCGAAATGAGAAGCGAAAATAGGTTCAACCAAAAAATCGAGAATTATAAGAGAAGAAACCAGACAATGAGTAAATTCCTCGGAATAAAATGATATAACCAATGAATACTTCCTCTATTAATCCAAACCAAAAAATCGAGAAAAGTAAGAGAACAAACCAGATTCAGAGCCAAATCCCTCAATGAAATGTTATAACCAACAAAGACTTACTCAATTAATTTGCAAACGAACATGTGATAAAGCATAATCACCAAAACGAATCAGTGGAAAAGAATGGTTCGCATACAAACTGAGCATTTTTTTTATGGCGGTGGATGCAAAATGCAATTGCGGCGACTCGTCTGCCCTCTAGCTCCTATACTGGAGACGAAGCTTAAAACCTAGTTGCTGATTTAAATGAAAATGTCGAGACAGCGGTGAGGCGAGGCAACGACAAGAGGAGAGAGAGGAGCGGGGTTAGGAACTTTTGAATGATTTTTATTTTTTACTTTTAGTGAAATAAAGTACTCCCTCCGTCCCATTATTAATGTTCCACTTGCCTTTTTTGGTTGTCCTATTATTTATGTCTCATATCAAATAAGGAAATAAATGAGTGGACCACAATCAATCTAAGCAAGTGGACTCCACCCCTTTATACTTTTACACCACAACTTTACACCTTTACCTCCACTATCTTAATTACCGTGCCCAGTCCCAATGAGACATAAATAATGGGACGGAGGTACTATTTTTTGAGTGGCGCATGAAAAAAATACCATTATAAATCCTACTTAAAATCTTAAAATTTTTCAATTTGGTGGCATATCTTGAATCTGCGGTTGAAAGTTGCCGTTGGAAAGTACATTTGTTGTAGTGGTGTAAGTTTTGGAGTAGTATAATTTTTTCTAACCGTTTATAAATAAACTAGCATAGCCTTTAATCGTGCTATGCACGAGAAGATTGTCATTTTGGCCTATTTATATAATAATGTATATTTTGATAGTTTTGGATAATAAAAATTGAGATATTGTATACAATAGTGACATCCATAATTTTTACATGAAATTTCGAATTGAAACATAAGGCAGAGTATTACATGGTTATGTCATTACCTCTAGGATATTAGAAAATGAGGATTGAAAAACTGGTGGAAAAGATACATCTACTTTAATGCAATGCTAATCCTTGAATGCTAGCTATGCAAAGTGCCACTAAATTACGGTATGAAATATCAGGGGCGATTTGCCTCAAAACCTAAATTCGAATCCAAGATAGAGTTTGATTTTTTGGTAACGAACAGAAAGTAAAATTTATTTTTGGATGATTTTTTTTGTACGAAAGTAGTAAAATGAGTGATATTAGCTGATTCGGGTCGGGCCATACAAAACTTGTGTGTTTCCGGGCAACCCGCAGACTGAAGGTAATTTCCTAGGCCTGTAAGTTAGGCCCACAGGCCCAATACATTGTTCTATGTTCGGCCGGCCCACATATAAAAACCACTTTAGCATAATAATTTAAGACAAATTAACAAGTTGACAAGTTGAATACAATTAAAAAATGATAGGGGACTATACGCAACCGTATCCCCTAAAAGAATAGACCGGACCAATTAATTAATTTTCCCCTCTCTCTCTCCCCCCTCTCTCTCTCTCTCTCTTCACTACATGTTGAAGTGCATAATGCCCGGTGAAAACCTCAAAAGCCTATCTAAAGCATTAAGAGTAAATTTTCTAGCAAACAAGAAGCAAAGATCTGTTTTGCTCCCATTATACTCGCAGCTACTCCCACTCCTCATCCTCTCCAAGAACTCATGCGTCACGTCGGTCCTAATAAACTTGGACGGGTGGGCCCCGCGTTTGGACCAGTCGACCCAAGTCAAAGTCCGGTTCGCGTTCCTCTGTCCGAATTTCATGTGGACCAATGTGGGCAAATAGTGCTCGTCCGCATAGCAAGAGTGCTTGCAATACTTTTGGAATAGCGGGAAATAAGTCTTGTCCGAAATGACTTCCAACGCAAGTTCCCTGCCCATTTGGAACCACTGGGACCCTTTTCTCCATTGGTCGACGGTGATCGTGGGGCCCATTGACCACTGGTATCTGCCGCGGCCCACTGACCCCGGCAGATCATACGACTCCACGAAGTTGTAGGTGGAGTTTATCAAGTAGGAGTATATGGTGGAGAAGTTGTGGAGGGGGATGCAGGATTCTGAGAGGAGGACAAAGTATTGGTTTGAGAAATCGAGAAGGGCGTTCGCTAGCAATCTTCGCTCGGCTTCCACCATGTTTACATTCCCCCATTGCACTTCCTGCAATAAAATCTGGCTGTTGTTTATTACTATTATTGAAAGATAGGACAACAACAATTGCAATAAAAGAAGTTCCTAAGAGGGCCTCTATTTTTTATTAACAATTCATCTTATTTAAATGCTATCCCATTATTTCTAGCTACACAGTTGTCCTTGCTAAAGCACTACTTAACATCAAGGCCAACCTATTCATTCAAAACATTAAATCATTAGGGTGTTTCTAAAACCGGAACGGCTTGTATATACCACTTTCGTATACCCTTGTGTGTACCACACAACAAGGGTATTGACATGTGACTTTTCCATTAAATCAAGTGGGTCATATTTAACACATGTCAATACCCTTGTAGTGTGGTACACACAAGGGTATACGAAAGAGATACACAAGCTTTTGTGTTCTAAAACCTCCTAGGTTTAAAAAAAACAAGCATAACACAACCTTAATATAGAAAATCGGATCTTCAAGAGGTTTGAAACTCAGAAAAGTATTAGTTACGCTTATCGCTTCTATTTTTGCCGAAGCATTTGATTTTTCTTCCAAAGTCGTTCACACCACATTCTGAACAAAACTACATATTAATTACAGCTAACGGTTGGACCACTAAAAAGCTAAAAATAGGAGATTTCAAAGATGGAGTTTTCTCCAAAGATAAGAATTTTTACAAAATATCACAAGCACTATTATAATCTTATTTCCTACATTTAATTAAAAGAAGTGAATTTTAGTCCGTAAAAGGTAAAAAACTCCACCACCACCCCTACAAAGCAGAGCTGCCGTAGTTAACGAAAAACACCACCTAATTTACCCAAAAAAATAATTGAAAAAAGAATGAATTTTCTCTAACTCACCTTACTCGGAATCCTCTTCCCATGAAAAACCGAACCCTCCGGCTCCGATCCGTCGTAGGATGGATCGGAGTGGACGTATATCGAGTACAGCCCTTGATTCCCTTTGAAGAACTTCTCCCACATCGGAGCGAGAATCACCGGCCCTCTTGTTAGAAACATGAAGGCGATTTTTGGCACGTGTTTGAATGGGGATTCTTGAATTTTTGGGACTAATGATGCTTTCCTTAGAAGCTCTTCATCGCTCATTACATGCAATTTTGGAGGGCGGTGGGATTCTGCCGCCGCTGGAGGCGGCGGCGGCGGTAGAGGCGGTGGGAGCGATTTTTGGACTAAAGATTGGGAGGAGAAGATGGAGAATTGGCCGTTTGTGAGGACTTGGAGATGGAATGAGAATCTCTTGTAATGGAAGCATAGCATGATTCCGAACGATAGACCGGAGATGAAGAAGAAGAGGAGGGAGAGGAAGTTTACGAGGGGGAATTGGAGGTTGGGTTTTTTTCCGGCCGCCGGAAAAGGGTTTTTGTCGACGGTTTTGATCGGAAGCATGGTGGTCGTGATTTTCTTGATTGGCGCGAACATACTTGGGAAGATGTGAATTCCAATGTTGGTGGTTTGAAAACAGGGAGAGGGAGAAGGAATGAAAATATTCTAAGAAATCGATGAGGGAGAGATAACGAAGCTTCGTGTGTATGAATTGAGAGAGAGAGATAGACAAAGAGAGAGGGAGAGGGAGAGAGGACTATGTGAGGTTTTATATGAGAAGTTTCGTGTGGAGTTTGAGAAGAGTCAAATTAGACCCTTGCCGAGTCTTGTTTGGAAACTTTGGGATTTATGGAAAGTATATAATTATTATGTGTATATACATGTATTTATTATTATTACGAAATACTGGATTTCTAGTTGGTTACGCAATCGTATTCGGGGAAGGATTCTGTTTCACTGAGTTATGTTTCTAATATTATATTTTTATATTGAATTGTATTTTAATTATTAATAATATATAATTCAATAAAACAGAATCCTCTACTGAATACTGAACGAGGTCTAAAATCTCAAATTTCAGAGGTGGAATGCAAAAATAATAATAATAATAATAATAAACATACACATAAGAAATGAGTCTTCGTACGATTTGGAGGACCCACCAGCCCCTATATCGACCAATGATTAAAAATCGTTCATGTTAGTGTACAATTTATGTATTAGCCAAACAATTCATATTTTGTCCTAATTTACCCTATTTTTCATTAAAAACAAAATACTTTTTTTAAATAAGAAAATAGTATTTCGAAGCACAACTAAGTGTCGGTTGAAGGATGAGATTATTACAAGTTAGGCTCTAACTAAAACAAAAAGTAAACTTTGATGGGCAGAGAAGTATGTGGCCAATGATTTATTCCTACGTGGCAAACAAGTAGCCCGTAGAGTTTTCGTATTATAATGAACTCATACTTCTCACTTCTCAATTAGATTTAATTGTTGATAATTACTTTTTTTGCGTTTAATAACACTATTTAATTCAACACAAATTTTTATTGATACTTCAGAATTAGGAATATCAACCTGATGTATAGTTCTGATTTCTCCCTACCGTATTATATTATTTTACGATTAAAAAAAAAAGCGTAATTGTAACTTGAGGTGCGTAACATTTTTATTATGATTGAGGGATGAATAAAACTTTACACGACTAAACACATTTTCTTGCGAAAGGAAACGACAACACGTATCGGCCGTCAAAACTGGTTAATTGTCGAATGCATTGGATTTTGAGGTAAACTAACTAACAATAATATTTAAATTGTTATTTAAAATATAAAATAGGCGGTGGCATCTATTTGTTTTGCCTATGATTCTTGTAAGAAAATGTAATTTATAAAATCTATTAAACGAGAAAGAAAGTCAAAAGTATTGAGACAAAAGCATACATTTATACTAATAGCTGTCTTTTGACTCATTGATTATTGATTACAAAAATAATAAAACATAATCAACAAAACCATAATAATTATTTTGGTCACATACGAATCTACAATAGGTTATATACGAATCATTGACGTATATCGGAGATCGAGCATGCAACCCAATATTACAGTTAAACTTCGATAAAGTAATAATTTTGGGATCGAAAAAAAATATTCATTTAACGATGTTATTACTTTATCGAACATTATTTTAGTGCATTGATTTATATCGGAACCGGAAGAAATTATTATCTTAACGAGATTATTACTTTATCGAATATTACTTTATCGAGGTTTAATTGTATCTGTGTTGTTTCTATTTCATTCCAAAATTATATATTTTGCTAACCTTTCTTATGTAATTATGAATAGTACCTCCTCTTTCATGAAATCTTGAATTTGGCCCTACGATTAACGATAAATTGAAAAAAAAAACAAAAATAGGATAATTTGGACACGTGGAGATTTGTTGCATTTGAAGAGTCCATTTAGGCGCACCTAGGGCTGTTATCGAATCGAGCTTTTATCGAATAGCTCGGGCTCGAGCTCGATAAGGCTCAGCTCGAATTCGATAATATCGAGCTCGAGCCTCATATTGATATTCGATAATTAATCGAGCCGAATTCGAATATTGCAATATTCGGTTCGAAAGCTCGCGAGTCCGGCTCGATTAAATTACTTTAGATTTTGGGTACCGAATTCGAGCTTTCGGTACCGAATTCGAGCTTTCGATCCTGAATTAAAAAATAAAAAAATATTATTTTCTTAATTTTATCGAGCTTTCGAATCGAGTTCGATACCAAAATCGCGCTTTTGAATCGAGCTCGAATACCATGATTTTTTATCGAGCCGAGCTCGAACCCGAATATAAAGCTCGTATCGAGCTCGAGCCCGAGCTCGAGCCTGAGCAAAAATGGGCTAATCGAGCCGAGCCTGTACAAAGCTCGGCTCGACCCAGTTCGATAACAGCCCTAGACCAAAAACATTAAACACCCACGAGAAAAAGGAAACAAGGTTGTCACTAGTTAGCGCGTGTGTCAATATCACGAACCGGATATCACTAAATTTATTACTACCTCCGTCCCATAGAAAATGTCTCCTTTCTATGGGGCACGGAGTTTTAGGTGAATTATTTTAGTTGGTAAAGATGTGGAGCCTACACAATTAATAAATTATTTAGAATTGATTTGTGTGGTAGAGAGGTGGGACTCATGCAATTAATTAATTATATTGAATTGATTTGAGTTGGTAAAGGTGTAGGGTTCACTTCCTTTTTAGAAAATGAGACACTTTCTATGGGACACCCCGAAAAGAAAAGGGAAACACTTTCTATGGGACGGAGGAAGTATTTTATTACAGATTTAGTACAAAAATACTGAATCCCGATTCGAAATTAATTTACTAAATGATTACCATATAATAAAAAAAATGGACACTACATCTGTACCGCAATCCCATTAAATACATTTATACAATTTTTGATATAATGTATTTCATTTATTAATTCTATGCATAACATTGTAAATATCCTTTTCATAAAGTGTTTGCTATTAATATATAAATTATACTCCCTCCGTCCCATTAATTGTAGCTCATTTGGTTTCGATACGGGAATTTAGGTAGTGTAGTTTAATTGATAAAAAGGTACCCCACTTCCTTTCTCCAATATTTAATTATACTTAATTTTGTTAATTGTAGTGGTTGTTGACTTGATAACATTTGATTATTTTTTTCCCTTTCACTTATTTTAATAATATAAAACTTATCATAAATTTTGTGGAAAATTTCATCAACTTAAACTTCATATCATTTTCCTATTAAAAAAAATCAAACATCATACCAAATCAGAAATTTGCCGCTGCTAAAAAAACATCCAAACATTTGATATTGATTTGCCGCCGCTGGAATACAGCAAAATGGGAAATTTGAAATTCCCTCAAAACAGATAACTAATTTCAAACCAGCGAACCAAACAGAAGTCATTATCCGATCCCAAAACAGCCAAATAGCTCATATGGATTCAGAACCAGCAAAGCACCAAACTAATTATGGATTCAGAATTTATAACAATAAATTCATCACAATCCATACACTGCCAAAAATGGAAATGAGCCACAAATAACGGGACACCCCTTTCGGGAAAGTGAGCCACAAATAGCGGGACGGAGGGAGTATTTCGTTGTTGAATAACGTAAATTGTCCGAATATCAACTAATCGTTTGTTGGTACAATGAATTTGTTGGCGACTGAAAACTTCCTTTACCATCAAATAATCATATATATATATATAGGAAGCATTGTAAACAGCCCTTTAGAGTATAATATATAAACAAATTCTAGCATTTAATTTAATAAATGAACAATCTAAATTTAATTTGAGATTAAAAATAGTTAATTGCATTTATAAAATAAATTAATTGCACTTAAGAGTATAATTGTCATGTTTTAGATAAAACCTATGAAACCGCCTAATTCCACTACTTTTCATCTTAGCTAATTACAAACATTAATATATCCGATAAAAAATCTCAATAAACGACCAAACGAAATTCCAACGCTACAAGATCAGTATTTTTGTTCAAAATCCAAATCTTTTCATCTTCACCCACAAAAACGCACCGGCATAACTCAAAGTGCAGTTCGTTTAATTCGAAAGTGCAATTGATTTTAATTCGAAGTGCATCTCATAATAATTCAAAGTGCAGTCCACAATAATTCAAAGTGCATCTCTTATCTTTTCAAAGTGCAGTCCATATCAAGTCTAAGTGTATTTCTTGTTTTTTCAAAAAACTGATAGATTTTTTTAAAAGTGTGTCTTATAATAAATCAATTAAAAGTCTCTCCTAATTTTTCAAAGTGCAGCCTAATAATTCAAAGTGCAGTTCATTTTAATTCGATGTGCATCTCATAATAATTCAAAGTGGAGTCGAAATCAATTCAAAATGTAGTTCACAATAATTCAAAGTGCATTTCTTTTTAATTCAAAGTGCATCTCCTATTTTTTCAAAGTGCAGTCCATATTGATTAAAAGTGTAGTGCAAATGGTTATTTAATATGAGAAAGAATAATATCGAGAATTAAGTATATAGATTGCGGCTATCAATATTTATAATTAAATGTAATAATACTTAATTAGCCTTTAAGTGCAATAAAAATACACTATAAGTGCAATTCGGCAGTTTTAATTAAATTATTAAGAAAATCAAACCGTTCAATCCATTTGTAAACCATTTTGCAAAGATTAAAATATCAAAGGCGTATATTTGTTCACACGTTCACACCCTAACAGGTTCAAAGGACTACATTTGTTCACACGTTCACACCCTAACAGGTTGTGTAACGCCCCGACCCTCACGAAGGATCACAAAGGTCGAGTCGCCACGGAAAGAAGAATATAAAAAATATATTTGTAAACCATTTTGCTAAGATTAAAATATTTCTTTAAAAAGTATATGATTTAATACGAACAGACTCTAAGAAAGATCAACAATATATATATATATATATATATATATATATATATATATATATATATAAATCAAAAGTAGTTGCAATCCCAAAAGTTAACAGAACGTTAAGCATTTAAACATTATATTTAAGAAGTGCAACACATCCACCAAATAACCCTTCCTCAATTCTGCTCGTCGCCACTTGCTGCTCAACCTGAAAATATTTGAAAATATTTAGGGTTGAGTACTAATATACCCAGTGGGTAGAGCAGTTCGAAAACTTTTAAACAGTTTATCCATGAATGAAATATGTATTGGAGGGTTTTGAAAAGAAACTGCTCCAACCATACGAAAACATATATATTGGGTATGCACATTTGTGTCACATTTTCCCGTTACTTCTACCACGTAATTCTCATAACTTGGGCCTTGGCCCTCGAGTCGAAACTCGAGGGATTCGTCATATCATGTTAGTACTTGGTACATAAGGATGATCACACTTTGTATTACTAACAAACGTGTACACCATTTTTAACCCTCATCTAGTGTGTTAGGCCAAATGATAGTCTCGATCGATCTATCACGTCGAAGCATTCAACAAGTAAATGCACAAAAATTTCATGGATAAAGAGATTTCATAGAGCCTACCAACTCAAAGATAATTTTTAGGACAAATATTTGTAGAACGATTTATCGCACGAGTCTTCCCGATACCGAGGGTTATTTCTCTTCCACGATCGGTCCTACAACCATTTCCTAAGTTTAGTCGTTTCGTACATAAAACGCAAGAATCTATTTCTCGTTTCTAATTAACTTCGAGTTCTAACGATCTATTCTAGTAGTAAGTGTATAAACATGACATATACAACAATACCTTATAGTCATTAGGTTGTAAACAATATTATAACTATATACTTATGAATGTAATTAGGTTTCAATGCTCTATTAAACTTATGTAAAACACCTACATTAAAAGAGTTTCACTAACTTCATATTCACTCCATAAATTCTAATCTTCTATATATATAATCCTTAAAGAGTTTAGGTCATACCAAAACTGGTTTCATACCAAAATAATAAGTCATCTAGAAGTTATACTGATATTGGTGAACAGTGTACAAACAGGGACAGTTTCGGGTACTCTGTCTTTAAGCCAACAGTTAAGGACCTAAATCTACTCTAAAAATTATAATATTCTACACATAAACAGGGGACAAGTATAGGAACATAATATAAAATTTTACTTGTGTTGAATCAGGGATGACTTCTGAAAACACAGAATAAGTCTGACCTAAAACAGTGTTAAGGAATTTAGGTTCATGTCAAATCGGCTAGATTCATGGTAAAAACTGTTTTCGTAGGAGCACGATCAAACTACAAACTGAGCATTTTTAGAAATCTCTACAAGTCTAGATTAATTAGGAAAAAGAATCGAGAGTGAATCATGTGTGATGAGTGAGATATGGCCAACTTAGTGAACCATATCCATAAATAGTTGAAACTGAGCAGTGAAAAATAAAAATAATTTAAAAATATAAGGGCTTGTCCAAAAATTACCAAAATATACAGAAATCTCTAAGACGTCCTAAATTTATTTTCATTATTTTTCTGGAATTTTTCAAGTATCAAAAGGTCGTGTATTTGGTTATAGAAATCTCAGCAAAATAGGAAAATTTCAAAATAGGTTCTGCCCCCAAACACTTATCTACTCTATTCGAATTTTAATAAGGTCTTGCTAACCCCACTGGACCTTATTTACGATCTAGTGTAGAATTTACACAATCAACTTAGAAAGGGTATGTGCATGCACCATGCAATGCACATCTAGGGGTATTGGTGTTGTAAGAAGGAAGGATAGAAAAAAAAAATAGTTCAAGGAAAATCACTTCTTACACTTAAATCTCACATGCAACTCTATACCCCTACATGCAAGTATAATTCAAACCAATCTTAACCCGATAACACCAAGATCGACCACTCTCCAATCTCAAGAGTATCACATCCGACACATGCAAGGAAAAAGAGATATAATATATCAAAGTGAGTGGGGAGATCCTAAGTATTAAATTCCACTTCCTAATAAGATGTTTGATAACTCAGACATGTAGTAACTTATAGTGGCATCAAAGTTGAAGAGAAAACGAGGTTCTTACTTTGAAGTTTCACACCTTGACATCAACTCCAAGACTCCTAGAAGCTTTTTTCTAATTGGAACCGAGATCTAACGAGTTGTAGAGACGAACTCACTCTTGTGGACCAAGATAGAACGTTAGTGTGAGATCAAACCGGATAGATACTAATGTATTTAAGAGAGGATAGTTATGATGACCTACTACCATAGCCTATTAACAATATGTTGCATGTGAGGCACGTAAGGGAGATGGTTAGGAAAGTGACTTGTTCTCACTCAACAATCATTGCGCACTACCACTCCCTTCCATTTTAGAAACTTGAACAAGGTGGTGTGTTTATAATTACACCATGGCATCTCAAGAGTATTCCTCTCAAGTGGGTGACGTGTCCTCACCATACTAGGTTAGCTACATGTCCACGTGGTGGAATTCTCATACTCAGGGGCGGATCCAGGATTTCGAGTTAGGGGGCGAGAATTTATAAGGGTACGAAAGGTGTTGTATGGGAGTTCGGGGGCGGAGCCCCCAAGAAATTTTTTTAGGGGCGTTTGTTTCTATTTAGGTCTAACTATACTTACTACTTAGCGATATTTAGGGATATTATGTTATTCATATATTACAACATCCTATTTTGATAAGTCGACATGCAGGGACGGAGCTATGTGTGGGCAAGGGATGGCAAATGCCATCCCTTATTTTTGTCCATGAAATACCTCCAATATCCTTAAGTTTTGAGTTTTGGATACCTAGTTTGGTAGAGTCAATTTATATAACTTGATGCAATTAATATATTATGTTTTTTGTTTGATGCAATTAATATACTATGTTTGTATTTTCTTTTTTCATGTACTTACTGATATAAAATTAAGAACATTTGAAGTATAAATAAACTATCATTTAAATATTTATTAATTCTTCAGTTAGATATTATTATTCTTCATAATTTCCTCTAACTAAATTTAGAGTGATGTCAAAATAGGATTGTGTACTATATTTTTCGAATAAATATAAAAAATATATGAGTTATTCATGAAAGAAGAATATAATCCTTAAATAAGCCATAAAGAATAAGTATAATTACATTTAAGTAGAAAAATGTGCTAAATTTTTTTTTCAGAGGCTCCGCCCCCGAACCCCCGTACAAAGAAAACTCAATCCCCTGATTGTGCCCTCCCTTCGTATAAATCCTAGCTACGTCCCTGTCGACATGTGATCGGGGCGATTCAATAATTTATTCAATTGAGCAATAAGTATTGAAAAAAAACACAAACATAATATATCAATTGCATAACGTTATACTATATGTTAAATTACATGTGCAACCTTATTAAAATATATAGATATCCGAACTCCAAGTTTTAAACCTCCACTAAAGTTGGTATACTTAATATATAATTTTTAATATTTTTCATATCTAGTTGTCACATTCACACTAATTTTAGCTTTAACTTAAGGGTAAAATAACAAATTCGAAAATTTCGGGGGGCAAACTCGAAAATCAAAATGGAATATATATGTAAATTATAAAAAATAGAAAGCTAATCGTAGTAATACACGAAAGTTCGGGGGGCGGCCGCACCCATCCGCCCCCCTTTGTATCCGCCTCTGCTCATACTTGCAAAGTAAAAGAAAACATTTCATGAACCCTTATAAATATATATATATATAGGAGGAGGTTCAAATGTGAACAACCTCTTATCGTGTGAACGTGTGAACGTGCGAACACTGCACTTTAAAGACAAATGTACTACACTTTAAATGCTACATACTACATTTTAAAGTGCAATACTTAAAGTGCAGTACATTTGTATTTACATGCAGTACGTAAAATGCAGTATTAAAGTGCAGTATATTTACCTTGAAAGTGCAATACATTTATCTTTAAAGTGGAGTGTTCACACGTTCACACGGGAACCACTCCCTATATATATATATACACACACGTAGTTGTGGTTTAGGACATGTAGTGACTATATTACTATTTAATGGTATCTATTATGTCCCAAAATAGAATTATGCACTTATAACGGTAACATAAGTTTACTATATACATTAAGACTGCACCCTTATACTTAAGAATTTAAATTAATTCATTCTCCGGAGCTAGAAATTTTCGTTGCAATTTGCTATGTAACTCTGAGGTGTAATTTAAATAAATTCTATATACTAAATAAAGATACGGGTTATTACAAATTGTTCACATTTGATCATTTACCTCTATATATATATACTGCTAAAATGAAGTATTAAAGCTGTTAATATTTTCAACATGGGCTTATCAACATGCATAAATTAGGCCCAAATCAATATGGGAATTTAATTTGGTTAATAGAAGCCTAATTGGTTCCTTTAACTAATAATTTAAGTGGGCCAAATTAAGACCTGGGCTTGATCTTTTAATGGGAAACATTATACATACTTCGATATCAAAATATTATTAACAATTTTATATTTTGCTGATATGCTTTGCCCATACTCGAAACTAATTTCCTAAGAGTGGATGTGATTCGTTCGTAGCTTAGAATCGTGTCCGAGATCATTCTCCTAGGAATAGAATGTGTATCGAAGAAACTCAACTACTTACTAGGGGTTTTAATTAGAAACTCCAACTTTTTAGGTTTGTTCTAAAATCATGATTTCGTTAAACCTATTCAATTTTTTTATCATTTCGATTCATAAACATACTCTCTTACCAAGCATCCCCTGATATATATACCGGTACACCTAAAGTAGTCGTGTGGCATAATGGGATGGATGTGAGGACGGGTACTCTCTTACCAAGCATCCCCTGATATATATACCGGTACACCTAAAGTAGTCGTGTGGCATAATGGGATGGATTTGAGGACGGGTGTGAAATGTCGTCTCCAAATAATGCAGAATTCTAAATTTTATATATACAATTTTAAAAACTAGTAAGAATGTTAAATTCATAGATGACCTAATGCACATAGAACAATTCAATTGAAACTAATGGATAATTTCTTGTCTCGACCAATTTATTCCACTTAATTAATTTAATTTGCTGTCTATATCGAGACAATTGCATGCCACTTGCATTTTGTTTGTTTGCCCAAATCATGACTACCTCCAAGACTTCATAGGATTTGTTTATCCAAGGTTCTTTTCTTGAAGAGAGGTCACCATGTTTTCAGGTTTAGAGTATAATTAATTTCTCATCTCTACGTACGACCTAGTCTCTGACATACTTAACCACACTTATTTAATTTTTGAATCCAATTGTAGTAATTTAATACATAGTTGGATTCTCTTGTTTGGCATCAATTAGGTATTTCTATAATTTTTGATATACATAGTTCGTTAGCTAGCAAACGAAACCACTCTTGAGATGATTTAGTAGTATAAATAAATATGAATTTGCAATCAATAAAGTAATAAATTTAGATTACAGGAGATTTACTTGTGTGGTATCTGAAACTGTATGGTGTTTATGTGTTCGTCTAAATATGTACACTCTATTAGCAATCCAAAGCATTTTTAATTTGTCTAATTATCAAACATTTTAAATTATATTAGACATCCTAGCTAGAGTGGAACTAGGCCTATAGGCTCCAATTTTAATTAGAGTAGTACTAAATATTATTAATATATACAATATAAATATAAATAAAGTACACATACATAGATGGAGGAGTCACTTCACATGACTTAAAGCTAACTCCACCCAACTACTTCTTTATGTATTATAATTAACTACTCCCTCCGTCCCGTTATTTGTGGCTCAATTGGTTTCGGCATGGGAATTAAGAGAGTAAATGATAAAGTATGAGAGAGAGTGTAGATGATAAAGTATGAGAGAGAAGATGAGAAAGACAATGAGAGAGTATGAAAGAAAGATGATAAAGTATGAGAGAGAATGTAATAAAGTATAAGAGAGAAGATGATAGAGTAAGAGTAATTTTTTACCAAATTAGGAAAGCGGACACAAATAATGGGACACCCATTTCAAGAAAGTGAGCCACAAATAGCGGGACGGAGGGAATAATTATTAATGAACTCATTAGTTTGGTAAGTGTCACTTGGAATACATGTTGAGACTTATATTTCAAATATACTTTGAACATATCCAAAAAAGGGATTGAAACTTGTAAAATAAGTCACATTAGGGTTATAGTTATTATCCTTTTTGGATGCTTCCAAAGTAATGGCTGCAAAAAAAAAAAAACAAAAGATGATTATAAAAGGTTAATGGTATGTTGTAATAAGATAATATGTGTATGAAATGATGTAGTGCTAAACCCCATGTTGTGACATCCCATTGGCTTAATTGTCTTGATTAACACAAATTAGTGGGCCATAATCGAGATTTAGGCATTCTCAATAACATGATAGCATCCACATCATCACTTCTATCAACAAGAAAGATAATAAAGAAAGCATGATTAAAAGTCACTTAGAATTGAAGTGTTTTTATATTTGGTGGTGGAAACCATTAACAACACTTTGTAGATTAATCAACAAGCTTGGAAAAGTTGATTGGACAAGATAACTAAAGCACTCCACATCAAATTCTATATCTATACACATAATTTCCTATAATACGCGCCTCAAAACATGTGAGTCTGTGCATGTAAATTATTGAAATAAAAAAAGTGAAGTGCTAGACTGTAGACTCTAATTTATATTTGAAAATTTTGCTATTTTGTCCAAACGAAATTTCTAATTCTTTCATATTTCATAGAATTGTAGTTTTATACACTAAAAATTACAGATTTTTTCACAAAATATAAGCGTTTTCAAAACAATTCGTACTATCGTTCTACTTTGTATTTCACATTCAAATATATTAATGTATGAATCAAGGCAAGATCTGAATTTAAGTATGAGACTCATTGTTTTGAACCTTAACCATACCCTCTAATATATAATTCCTCACATTAATTATTTACATATACATGTATTATATGGTCCTAACGTGGCCAATGAACAAAGGGCTCCTCACTTTGTCCGAGCAGTAAGAGACCAAACGTATGGAGAAGCACGTGTGCTTCCCCAACATGAATGGGGTGAACATGTGCTTATCTCCTTTTCTTTTTCTTTTTTTCTCAAAAATCTATGTTTTATATATATATAAAAATCATATAATATTACATATTTGAAACTGTTGTCTGCAGAGCAGCAAGCTTCATAAAAATATGTCAGGGAATTTTTGTGGGCTTTGATTCCATGTTTCCCATCAGGAGTTTTTTGCTTTTTGTATATTTTTTAATATATTACCTGTGTTCCATTTTATTAAATTAAAGAAAAATGAGCATACAAATAAAATAAAACATCAAGTCGAAATTGTAATTTTGAACCCTAGATCTGATTATTCACTCATAAATAAAAATTACAGACTTACATTCTTAAAGTTGTAGATTTGTCCCCTTCCGCAAAATTTTAATACCTTATTCATTGTATTTATATAGTGGATAGTGGAATCAAATGTCTTTTATTTTATTATTTTAATTCAGGTATTTTATATTGAATTTATTTTATGAGGGAAATTTGAAATTTAAACTAATTAGTAGTATATGATTTAGATAGACGTAAAAGGGCAGACAAGGTGGGGCATGTTTGGAGTTGTGGTAAGACTTTGGAAGCCATGTAGAACTCTGATTAATTTTTTTAAATAAGAAGATTAACTCATTTCAATCAACTATAAATGCTTTTCTCTCTCTCTCCTCCTCTCTCTCTCATAAGATGTAAGTAAGATTCTGAAAATCTTTCCCATGTAAAGCAAAGCTTAAACAACTATAGATTTCAACGTCAATCACGCATACATCCTAAAAAATAATTCATCATCAGACAAAGTTAATGGTCGCCACCCCACAACGGCCCCACTTATATTATTATGAAAAATTACTATTAGATCCACCGCTCAAGCATGATTATGTAAGTAGACTAATTTTAAAAATTAGTAAGTAGGAGATGATGTTAACATGTGGGCCATGCATTTATATGTGATTAGTTATGCTGCCTTAGATCTTAATCGCATATATATATATGATGTTTATGTAAACACATATTTTAGAAATAAATTTGCGTTGGAGTTCATTATAGGTGGATGGTTTGACTTTAATGGAGTTTTTAGGAGAGAGAAATACTAGCGGTAGAGCCGTAGAGATGAAATCTGCAATTTTGAAAGGGTATAACGATGAGTCGATCCAATCTTACTAAACATCTTGAACTGGATAAGGGGGGTGAACAAAGCTAAACCATTAAAATTATGAAATTAATTAAGACAAAATATAAAATAAAGTTGAATCACGTTTACTAGCAGCCCAAAGTGAAAGATCTAAAATTTAAAATGGACAAAATAATATTTTTTAATGAAATACATAGAAGTTGAGTTTGCACGATTTAGGAGTGGTAGCTCGGTACTTCCCTAGATCCAATATATATATATATATATATATATATATATATATATATATAATTCAATCACCCTATTGAATCACGATTTACTAGCTGCCCATATGTGCAATGTCTACAATTTAAAACAGGTAAAATCATTTGAAGAAATACATAGAAGTCAAATTTCCACGATTTGGGTTGGCTGCTCGTTCTTCTCAAGATCCATATAATTTGAATCACGTCCTACTGAATCACGTTTACTAGCTGCCTGTAAATGTAATATCTGTAATTTAAAACCCGCAAAATAATAATCTTTAAAAAAATACATAGAAGTCGAGTTTGCATAATTTAGGGGTGGTTGCGCCGTAGATCCATATAGAGAACATTATTCTTTTGTGCAAATAAATGTTCTATTGCTATCAACCCTAACTTATACATTCATTTACCTTAAATGAGTCGAGATGATGAAGAGAGAGAGAGAGAGAGAGAGAGAGAGAGAGAGATGGGCTTCACGATTGCTCATTGGGGCTGCTAATTCTGCTGTCTCTGAGAATACCAAACTTCCATAAAGTCACTGAAACATTCGTAGATATAAAAATGTACATAAACTAGGTTTGATCAATTGATTGTGTCCACCTGTCAGCCTCTAATTGGAAATGCCACGTATTATCAGGAGCCCATTTATGTATTCATTAGATTCTCTGACAACTAATGTACGCCACTTCCTCGGTGCATTAAAAGTTGTACTCTTATCGCTTTGGGGAACACGTACAACTCCGGGATGCAATAGTTTAAACATTCTTGAATCCCGATCTACGGACAGACATCCTTCTCTCCTATTTTAACTACGTTGTCATTTAAGACAAGTCCAAGGGTAGTCTCGGAACTTCCGAACACAAGGGAAAAGTGGGAAAAATATGTATGAATGTGAAGAATGATCCAAAGACAAGATCAACACATTGGGTCCCAAATGTGTTTATTCTCTCTTCTTCCCAACTTTTTTGCTTTTACATTATAATTTCCTCTTCTTGGGATGTCCGCAACCATCTCTCTCTCTAGAAAAATTTGAACCTCTTTTAAATGGAACGAGATCTACTGTCAAATTTATTCATGTTCAATTTGTATCATTAATGGAATAGTGATACTGATAAGTATTCTAATTTAATGTCAGATTATCTAAAATAATTTATTCTTTATAGTTAATAAATTCATACTGGATATCTTTCTTTAAATAGAAATATGCATTTCCATTCCATTCCATTCGTGATTACAAATTAGATGCAGAAATTTTGAACAAGTGATTTGTTCTCCTTTTAAAGAGATGGGATGTGTTGTCTGATTTACCCCAATTCAATATTTATCCAATTTATGACCACCAATAGAATGATGACACATGTCTCTATTTAACAAGAAGACCCAAAATAATCATTGTGCGGAGGGTTAATAAATCTATACTAGGGTATATACCTCAGTCGAGATTCATTCATACCATGGATAAGAGTTATTTTAAGCATTTTGGATTAAATAGGAACATGTGTCATTATTCTATTGGTAGGTATAAATTGAACATAAATTGGATCCGAATAAATTAGACAATAGATCGGATGCACTTTTAAACTTGTACAAATACCCCCACATTTGTAGCAACTCACTTGAACTAGCTACACAACCTTATTTTGTTCTTTTATCTCTCTCTCTCTCTCTCTCTCCACTCTCTCTCTCTCTCTCTCTCTCTCTCTTAAAGTGGGTGTTTATGTGTGGCATGGAGGTAGAGTGTGAAAACAAACCATGCAACAACGGCGGTATAAAACTCTTCGGCTTCAACATGACGGAAGATCAAGAAGACGCCGATTCCGGCAAGTCTCCGTCGTTTGAATCCGGCGACTCCCCGCCCGCCTACGGCCGCAAGTACGAGTGCCAGTACTGCTGCCGCGAGTTCGCCAACTCGCAAGCCCTCGGCGGCCACCAGAACGCGCACAAGAAGGAGCGCCAGCAGCTCAAGCGCGCCCAGCTGCAAGCCAGCCGCAACGCCGCCATCTCCTACATCCGCAACCCCATGATCTCCGCCTTCGCTCCGCCGGCCCACCTCCTCGCTCCCGCCGGATCCGTCATGGCGTCGCCGTCGTGGGTCTACCTGCAGCCGCGAGCCGGACAGCCGTTCCAAGTGGCGCACGGCTGCGTCTTCCCGGCTTCGACTAGTGGAAGGGGTGTAGGGAGCTTGTCCTACGCCGCCGGCGCAGCCGAGCCGAGCCTCGTGAGAGTTGGGCCGCAGCAGGTTAAGGCCCATAGTGGGAGATTGGACGGGCCGTCGTTGAGTAGATTTTCGAGTATTGATGATGGGCAGGGCTTTAACGATGCGTTCGGGCTGGATTTGCACCTAAGCCTGGCTCCGGCTGGTTCGTGAGACCGACACATGTTCGGTTCGATTTGAATTAGGTCTGACTAATCAGCTAGATAGGAAGGCATATGTTTCTAATTAATTTCCTCTGCAGTTGGGATTTTGTATATTTTAGTTATGATTTATTTATTTTTTCTTAAGAAGATTTGGATTCCTTCTTGATATATTTGAGTTTGGAAATCGAAATTTTCTGGTTCAGTTTGGTTGTCGGTGATCATATTGATTTTGGTTCTATTTTCAATACGACTTGGTTGTATTTGAGATGAAAATCATGTCATGTACGGATGAACTAAACCATATATTAACATGTTAAATTCAATCGAGTAAGAACTTATACTGTCCCCTATGTTGAAAATAGTGAATACTCTATACTTCGGGATCTTGCGACATTAAGATTTAGGAACTGAATTATGCAATTTTGGGGATGAAATAAACGAAATTTATAATTTAAAAAGACAAAAAATTTCAAAAGTTATACAGTGAATTCTGAATTCTTCACGATTTTGAAGAATGTTATCTAGTCTTGAGTTGAATTTGAAATTTATATATAAATACACAGAATTCATTCATTAACTATAAAGAGAATTGCATAAATTCTAAACTTTTTCTTGAAGACACCATCTTATAAATCATTATTATGGAAAATCAGTAGCCAGTATGATTGCAGGAGTCCAACCCATTTTAGTACATAATGATGGTGCCACCTACGCCAATCTACAAATATTTCAAACATAAATTATACCACTACACAAATAATGTGGGACCTATCACATGCATACTAGTTCATTTAGATTTTGGATTATTCAAATCTCATTACATCATAGAATTAGACAAGAATTGTTTAATCAACATCTCTATTTAAAACACCATCATCATCGAGTATATATATATATATATACATATATATATATATATAAATACTTCTTATTATATATGATTTGAGTATAAATTAGTAATTAATGATTTTAATTAGCAAGCTGTAATGACTTTTTTTTGGTGGTGGTGTGGATGTTGTGGAGTTACAAAGTTATTACCAAAGTAACACAGTAGAGAATAAACTAGTAGGAATTATTTAGGATTGGATGCTTTTCTTGTCTTTTCAATAAATCAATATTTTATACGTAATTCTGAGCTATAAGAGCATCTCCAAGGGTATTCTTTAGTTTAGAGTGTCTTCTACACTATTGTAGAGTAAAATTTAAATTTATCTCCAACAGTAACTCTACATCTAACTTTAACATATTATATTTTATTTTTAATATTTTTCTCATTGAATTAATCTGTTTATTAGTTATTAAAAATTATGATATCTTTAAATATACTAATAGTTGTATTTAATATCATTTAAATATTCAATTAATAATTTTAAAATAAATTATATTATAAAAAAACATACTTAAATTATTGTAAAGCAATCAATTTTATGTTATTGTTGTATAACAATTTATATATTTTAAATTATTAATTTTTTATTTTATTGTGAAATAAAAAAAATGATTAAAATATTATTAAAACAAATTCAAATACCCACTCTATATGTACCTTCCTTTTGTAAAAATTGGAAAACAAAAGAAAATATTAATAAATTAACAAAATTCAGCCCAACAAATATAAAAATCACAAAAAGAAATAATAATAAAATAGCATCCAACATAGAGATAGTTGGATGAACAGTGACACGGTTCTCCTAACATGTCACTGTTGATTTCCTCTTATGTAGAGTTACTTTCAGTGCTTTGTTGGAGCACATCCCTCTTTTATAATAGAGTTTTACTCTATTGTAAAGAGCCAATTGGAGATGCTCTAACAATCGTCCAATGGATCAAGACCCGAAAATCACTTCAAAATATTATTCATACTTCCCTTGATTAAGACCTACCCTGACATGAATCAATTGATTAGGGACATAAAGATATATTTAGAGTAAATCAATGGACCAGATTCCTTGGATAGATCAGTACAAGGGTCCCATTAAACTAAGACTTATAAAAATGCTGTTTTTATTATCATACTTTTAAACTCTATGCATCATGTGCATGTATTCTCTCGAGTCAAACAACAATACATATATAATGATGCAATTAATTATAGATCACTAGCCGCCCCATTTTATATGAAGTTTTGGTACACTTTCTTCATACAAGACAAACATAAAGTTTTCATATATAATTTTGAATTACGTGGTGAGAATTTGACATTTACTTTACAAAAGAATTATCCATATTGCCTATAAATAAATAATTATTTGCCCATTATATATTATAGCATCGATGACGTCTCCTATATTGATGATTGGTAAGAGCTAAACGGGCCACTTATTGGGCTAGCCCAAACTTTCTTTCTTATTGGGCTATCCTATTATATTAATTAAAGGCTAAAAAATAGAATTTTTGTATTACTATATTAGGAACCAATCCACATGATGGTAATGGGTTAAATAAAAAGCCCAATGGAGGTTTAGCTAGGCTTATTTTAGTTTGAATGTTAGTATGGAAAGGTTTTAGGATTAGGACTAATTAGCTACTTAAAAAGTTCAGATCATCTGTCCTACAATCTCGTGTCCCACTAGTATCTCACTATTATTTCGGGTTGATAGCAGTTAACTTCTCTGTGGTTTTATTTAGGTGTTTACAATTAAAAATGATAGTGGGACACGAGAATATGAGACGGAAGATGACATGAGTACTTAAAGTCCCATGTTTCATGACTAAAAAGTAAATCTTAGTTAATGGTTGCAACTTTGGTGCTCACCATTATCTTTATTTTAATGAAAAGGCATAATAGTAAACTTATAATAATTAATACATTTTTATTTTAATCTTCTGTATATAAATAAATGAAATGAAAAAATACCATTTTTCCACTACAAAAAAAAGATTTGAGTTATTCACTGGAAAATTTTATAATAATTATATTTTTATTTTAAACTGTCAATTATATTTTTTCTAATTTCTTAAACTCAAAATTAATATCTCTTGTCTATTTAATTAATCTTTCAATTGTATTTAATATTTGAAAATAAATAAATTAAGTGATCAGAATTAATTTAGTATGGTAACAGTCAATAAAGAGTCCTTGGGGTGAGAAAAGCATTATGAGTTAAAAGTAAATTTGAAAGATTAATTTAGTGTAGATAAAAGATTAATTTTAGGATTTAAGTAATTAGGAAAAATAAGTTGAAAGATTGAAATAAAATATATTAATTATTATAAATCTCCCATGAAGAACTTATCTCTTTCTTTTTCATGGTGGATAAATGGTATTTTTCTATTTCCTTTGTTCATACCAAAAATAAAAAGATTAAAATAACAATGTGTTTATTATAAATTTAATTACTATTATGCCCTTTTTTAAAGTAAAGATAATGGTGAGCACCAAAGTTGCAACCATTAACTAAATTTGTGATTTTTTAATATAGACACCAAAATTGTAAACATATGAAAGTATAGCACCAAATTTACTTTTTAGTTCATGTATCATTCTATTAAACTCTAAATACCCTCATTATCATCGTAATAGCGCACATGATAAGGGCGGTACCAGGGGGTGTGTATGGGTGCAACCGCACCCCCCATTTCTTGTGTCGAGGCCAAAATTCATTTATAAATTTTATGGAAAAATATTTCCACACCTCATTTCCAAAAGTCCAACAAATAAATAATATATTAATTAATTTTATTGGCCAACAGTTCAAAAGTCCAATAAGTAAATAATGTATCAACAAGAATAGAATTGAAAGCAGGGAGCGAGTGATACAATTGTCTGTCCGAGAAAGAGAGTTAAGAGACAGTCAGACGTTATTCAAAGTTCTGGCGTCCGGCGACCGGCGCTTATATTTCATTTTAGACTTGTTATTATTGTCGTTTTTATAAATTATAAGTACTTTTGTCTTTCTTATACTCATTTTAGACTAGTTTCACCCGTCTATAAATCCTAATTCCACCCATGCACATGATATGATATAAAAGCGGATCCAAAATTTCAAGAGAAATGGTGTGTCTTCAATTTAGATGGCAAATGTGAAATGGTGTGTCTTCAATTTAGATGGCAAATATGAAAATTTAAAAATGAAATAGTAAAGTTATAAGAAAATATAAATAAATCACGAGTGAAGTTATAGTTGGTTGCTCATTACTCATAAAACCCAATCGTCAACAATTTATAGCATTCATTAGTCCACATATAAAAAAATAATCTAAGTGTAGGATTTTTCGACATGTTTTAATAATACTATCATTACTGCACCATGTAAATATTTAATAACAAAATCAAACCGGACTTACGACTGAAATGCTACTAAAAAAGAATCCATATAACCACACTCACAAGTCACAACAATTTCTCCATTTCTACGAAAAAAAACAATTACTTGAAATAAAAAGTATCGTGAATAATTAATTAATCAAAAAAAATAAAAACAACCATCAAATCTCTGCATTCCATCAAATCTCGAGCAGCAGCTGAAAACCAGACTCATCCCTCTCTCTCCTCATCTCTTCATAAAAGCTCCGTATAAATCTCTCCGCCCTCTCATCCACCGAATCTTCTTCGCTCCAACACTTGGATTCTTCGACGCGAAAACGGCTGCGGATGAACACCACATTAGAGCAGAGCTTCTTCAATCCGCTTCTCGAAAATCTTCGTATCGAAGGCGAGGATTTGTATTCCTTCATGTAACCGTAGTAGCTGTACTGCTGCTCGAGCAGCTTCATCTTTCGGATAACGGGTTTCTTGATCTTGGAGAGAAGAATGAGGATTTTGATAACCGCTGCTGAAACTGAGTTTTTGGCAGCCATTGAAGAGAGAGAGAGAGAGAGAGAGAGAGAGGGATGATTTATGTGGTTTTTTGAATTTGAGAAGAGAATTTGTTGGTTTGGCGTTTGGATTTTTGGAGGGCATTTTTATTGGGGGAAATTTGGGGAAGAACGTGTGGAGTTGAAAGCTCTGGAAAAAGGTTGAGAGTCGGTGCGCGCTTGGGAAAATATTCTGTGCGGATCCCAAGTAGCCGTTATTCCGCAGCTTTCTTCTAAATTTTCAAATCTCCAATTTAAATTCTTTTTCTTTTTAATTGCGAAAATTTTAGGTTTCGAAAATTTGAAATCATAAATTGATAAAAAATTATATTTGAATTAATTATGTTAAAATTAAAATTTTGAAAATAGCTACGAATTTAATAAAAAATAATAATAATAAGTTAAATCGACTCAAACAAATAATGAACACTAAATTAATTCGAGATAATTATCTACGCAGAAGTGTGAATACCAATACACTACATGTATCTTAGTTAAGAATTCTGATAAATCCTAGTTAATGGGTGGATTTTGGTTAAACCTACATTGGACTTTCGTTTTAATGATCCTGAACAATAATACAATCCCAAACTGCGAGTTAAAACGTTCTTGTATTACTTAAATGCTATAAAGAATGTTTACTGGTGTGAAATTGTCACACACAATTAAACTTGTAGTTTGCTTATTACTACCTTATTCGGTTATTTGTGGTTCGTTTCTTTCTGGCATGAGAATTAAAAAATACTCCATCCGTTCTACTAGAAACGACACGTTTCCCATATTAGATCATCCCACTAGAAACGACACGTTTCCTAAAATAGAAATAATTAATCCTAATTAACTACTCTAATTAATATATACTAATTATAATTAAAACTAACCTAATTCTAGTAACCTAATTCCTACCTACCAACCCAAACATATATCTTCAACCTAAATAATTCAAGATTTAGGCTTTCTTCCTCTCCAGTTCTTGCGCCGCTCCCTCTCCGTCTCTTTACCTCCATTACCACCGTTCGCAACCCCTCCGCCATGAAGAATAGCAGTTCCGGCAACAACCGGCCATTCGATTTTGGCCGGCTTTCCTTAGAACTTCCATTTTTCGGATCTGAGCCCTACGAAGGAGACCCGACATCGCCCCCTCCGCGATGTCTCTCCTTCCATTATCCGGATCTGAGACCTGTGAAGGAGATCCGTCATCGCCCCCCTCCGCGATGTCTCTCCTTCCATTATCTGGATTTGAGACCTAAGAAGGAGATCCTACAGATCTAGATATGTCCGAGTCTGAAATCGGGGATCTGTCGAACTACGATACCCTTTCCCAATTGATGCAGAAGTCTCGTACTATCGTTCCGGATGCGGTACTCGATCCATAAATCGGTCGGACTGATGAAACGGCAAATCTGAGCGGAGAAGAGATTGTCGCCTCCTTCTTTGAGCGCGGCTACTTCAAGAAGGTAGACGTTCGGTTTCCGGAATCCTTCAATAGAAGGTACCCAAGTGTGGAGGAAGAGCACAACTTGAAGAGAAGGAAATACAAGAAAGCGCTTGAGGATTATGCCTTTGGATCGAGAATTGAAAGTGTCTCGAGAACAAGCTCTGAACCTTGCTATGATCTGGTGAGATCTTTCCGACATTTGTGCATGTTATTGTGCTTGCTTCGTTAATGTAAAGATCGAGTTAGTATGATAGGTGGGTGATGAAGCTTGAAATGATAAGAATTATGCTCATGCTTAGGGTATGTACTGGTTATGATGAGTTATGTGCAATTGCCTTGTTGCTGCCTTAGTATTGTTATGAATTTTTATGAAATTAAAGTTGTTGCCTTGTTGGAGTATTCCTATTATGAAATTAATATGCAATTTCCTTGTTGGTAATCTGCATTCTTGGTAATATTTGGTAATCTGTATTCTAGTTGATAATCTGCCTTGTTGGGAATCTCTTTGGTAATTTGTCTTCTTGGTAATCTTGTTCGTAATCTAGTTGGTAAACTGCCTTGTTGGTAATCATTTTGGTAATCTGTCTTGTTGATAATCTCTTTGGTAATTTGTCTTCTTGGTAATCTTGTTCGTAATCTATTTGGTAATCTCTTTGGTAATCTGCATTGTTGGTAATAAAAACTTTTACATTTGCATTCATTCATACACTTGTTAGTAATCTGCCATATTTGCATTCATTCATACACCTGCCATAGAATTAAAGCTTATAACTTACAAAAGGTTTTTCAAACTGATCTAGACAACAACTTAACAATTCTACAACACTTGGCAGCCCAAAGACGGCTCACTGTGCTCCGAGAACAATCCCACTTGACCCTGGTTTCTTTATGCTTCCCTTTAGCTGGCTTTCCATTTTGGCAGTTTGGGAGCAAAAACTGGACTACTTGGTTTTTTTGGTTGGTGGTCAGATTCTTGAGTGTCAAGAGTGAAGATAGAAGATAGCTGGAGTATTGCTTCTGCGAAAATAGAAGATAGCTGGAGTAATTCTGAAATTGTGTTTGATAGTGTGTTATGAAGCTGCTCCATATATGTATTTAAAGACTTATTTGAATTTTAGATTTTTGCTTTTAACAAGTTTTTGGCATTAGATTTGGTGATATTTTCATAACTGCATACAAGTGTTTGGATTTGGGCGGCATACAAATTTTACATAATGTTGAAAATTCAAAAAGTTCAAGTATAGATGATTAGTTGGTAGGTAAAGTAGATAGTATGTATAGTAGGAAGGAATTAACAATAAAATAATTCTATTTGAAACAAGTGGGCCAACAAGATTAAGTAGTAAACACAACCTCCTATATTCTCGTGCCCACTAAAAGTGTATCGTTTTTAGTGGGACGGAGGGCGTAGTATTATGCGGTGTAAATTATTCAACTTTTTAGTAGTTAAATTTTGTTCACACAATTTTTGCATTTTTTAGAATGAGTGACTTATATTAGAACGTAACAATCAGAAAAATGAGCCACAAGTATCGTAACGAATATAGTATTATATAGTAGTAAGATTTACCCAAGTACGTACTAAGAGCATCTCCAACAATGCTGCAATTTGAGTTTTGCAGTTCAAAAATCAGTCCAACCATACTGCAAAATAAATTGCAAAACCCATTTTGATCCAGTTTTTGTACAGTAATTTTGTAGGAATCCGTTTTCACTGTGCTGCATGCATAGGACTTCTTTGCAAATAAAGTATTTTCAATTCTAGTCCCTGAATTTGTTGTCACTAACATAATTTTCCTATTTCAAGATTGCAGAATAGATCTAAGCATATAAACCCCAAAAACCATGAAGCCAGAGAGAGAAATAAAGAAGAATCGAACAATTATATAAGCAAAATAGAGGATGAAGGAGAGAACTCATACTTTCTTACTGGATCTGATGATATCTTCAGAATTTGAGCGACTTGATTTGATGATTTCGTCAGAAATTGAATGACGATACGCGAGAGGGGAAGATATCTAGAGATGACGACGAGTAATGTATCTAGAGATTACAAAGGGAGAAAAAATCTTGAAGAGAATACTGAGAAGCGAAAATGAAAGAGATGAGAAAATGGAGAGACGGAGAAGACGATGAAGCGGCTGTCATTTACTTTCCCAAATTAATAAGTTAGTGGATAGTATTTTATTTAATTCATTCTTCTTTTATTTATTAATTTTTTTTCTTCAAAAATGGCAATGAAATCAATACGTAATAGTTTCTTATTTTAATTCATTATTTCTTATTTAATTAAATTAGTTAGTGGATAGTTTTTTTATTCCATATTTATGTATATTTATTTAAAAATTATTTATGACATATAGTTTTTATAAAATAACATAAATTCATAAGATAATACTCCCTCCGTCCCGCCCGACATGGCTTAATAGGTTTGGGCACGATTATTAAGAATAGTGGGTATTTGTGTGTAAAGTGGTATAAAGTAGTGGAACCCATTAGAATTTATTAGAGTATTATTTTAGTTAGTGGCCAAGTCAAGTGGGACAATGAAAAAGAGGAAAGAAGCCAAGTCGGGTGGGACGGAGGGAGTACATTTTATTACAACACTTGTTTCAAAATAAAAATACAAGACTTACTAGAAATTAAGAAAGACATAATGAAAACAAATACATAGTAGGAATTAAGAAGGACAAAATAAGACATAAGAAGTACATGACACACAACAATACTAAAGAAGCAGAAACATGCGACAAACAACTAAATTACGATCTTAAACGATAAAATTGATCTAATAATCCGGTAAATCGAAGCTAGAACCCCCCATATTGTTAAAATATGGAACATATCCATCAGTTGCATATGGATTGGGATGTTCTTCTTGCCCGGATCCCTTTTTTATAATACGTGCTTGTTCTGATCGAACAAATGCAAGAGTACTAGGATCGGATATAGAGCTCAAGTCACAAGGTAAAATCTTATTTTCTTCCTTCATTTTCTTCTGCTCACAATTCTTTTGCTGACCTTCCAAATGATTTTTCATAAATGCACTTGTTGCCTCCAAATCAGCTTTAAGCTTCTTATTTTCTTCTTCGATAGCTGCAAATCTAGAAGATTTATCGGAGGCATCTCTATCCTTTTTCTTAGCTTTCTTCACTCCGATCGGTCTCGACGATGGAGTAGTAAACACATTGTCATCCTCATCAGCTAAGTTCATAAATATCGAACCTTGTGTATCTGCAGATGGACTTTCCGAATTAGGAGAAGAATAGGCTTGATATGGATGTTTGGATCTCCTAGCAACATCCTAAAATTTAGGAAAATCTTTTAGTATTTCCCACACATGATCATATTTCCAGCGTAATTTACCCTTTCCCTCATTCATGTATGATATCGTGGTTTCGTGCATCTACAAAAAAATTAATATAATAAATTAAACTCACATACAAGATTAATTAAAAATTGAAAAACATAAAATTGTTTGATACTCACAATATCTTCATTCGAAGCACCGCTAGGATGTCTACTGCCAATTTTTTTTATGCACGCATGAAACTTCTTTACTGCTTTCTCAAAAACTTGCATTCTTGCCTGCAAGGATCTACCTGAACGGAACTCACAGTCAGCACGTTTTGATTGATTGTAGCTCTCCTCCACATGAGTTCAAAATCGATCTAATAATTGATTTACCCCAATCTTTGGATCTTGAGAAATTTCCATATAAACTCTATATACAAGGATATCTTCTGCATGGTTGTAGTTTGTAGAACGAATAGACATTTTGGCTAGTAGAGGAAGATTTGTAGTTGAGAGAGAATTATGATTAGTTGTGAATAAAAATACAAGATTGTGTCTATATTTATACACTCAAAATTTTACGAATTTCAAAATACGCAATATTCATTACATAACTTTCAAACCGAAATGACTACACAACTTTCACATCTATCAAAATAAATAACTTTCAATACCGAAGTGACAACACATCTTTCACAACTATCAAAATACACAACTTTCAATTCCGAAGTGACAACACATCTTTCACTACTTGCAAAATTACACAATTTTCAATAAGGAAGAGACTATTCACCTTTCACTAATTTCAAAATTACACAACGTTTTGCAATTATTGCAGGTCGGTGCGTTTTTGGAGCAAAGAAGTTATACATGATATAATGACTACATGCATAATTTGGCACAACATGATAATCGAAGATGAACGTGATCTTAGTGCTCCGATTGAAGTTGCAATAGAGACGCAACTACTCGATGTCGAAACGGTGACAAATAAATTACCGTTGAAAGACTTTGTTGATCGACACAACAAAATAAGAAATCATGCTGCTCGTGACGAATTTAAAAATGCGGTAATTGAGCATTTGTGGAATGGATATACTAATTCTGAATCTTGAATTTATGTGTAATTTCTTAGTTTGTTTGTTTGTTTTATGTAATGTATTTTTTATTCTCGTATGGTTCATTGGACGAGTACTTTTTCCCTCATTTTGAGGTTTTGACGAGGTTCGGCCCTTGAGTTTTCGCTATGTGATCTCCAAGGGTTTTTATGATTTTCTTGAAACACTTTTTAATAATATAATTTTATCATTATATGGTTTAATATTATTTTTTATAAAGTTGTGTAATTAATAATTATCTAATACATAATTTAATTATTAATTTTATTTATTAATTATCAAATTATCTTATATATATATATATATATATTAAATTTGTATACGATATTTTAGTAGTAGGAAAGTTGAGTGTACCAATGTGCAATTAAGATGAATATGTAGGTAGAATTGAAATGTGTTTTGTGAAAGAATATAAAGAGAATATTCTTTTGAGTTTGGGTTTGGGTTTGATGGTTGGAGGTAAATTACTGTTTGATGTAACAGAAACTGGAAAATGACAATTGGTTTTAGGTTTTTTGTTGGAGATGCTCTAAACGGGGGAAGCTCTCTCCTCTCAACGGCTAACGCAATTACGTAGTCATTAAGCAAGTGATGAGGCAAGTTAAGTAGAATGTTAAATCATTGTTTTGCATTGGTTAATAAAAGATTGGAGATTAACTGATTATTACAGTTGTCTCTTGCAATCCTGACATAACCTTAAATTTTGTTTAAAATAAAGAAAATATTTTTGATAATTATTAAGGCCCACATTTTTTTTTGGTGTTTGATTCGCAGACTTGAATCACATTTAGGTTTATGACGATTCTCTTCAGTTTTGGAATTGGTTGACTCATTCAAATATATCTGTTTGGATTAGTTGTATGGATTCAGGATCATTAATATACATGTATTTCGTATAAATTTTTAGTTTTACCATGTATAAAATATTAAAATATTTTAAAATAAAATAAAAATTAATAAATCAACAAATTATAAAAAATAATAATATAAAAAATTAATAATTAAGAATGAAAACAAAATCCAAATGAAAAATATAATAATGGAATAAAGAATAAAACGAAAGAATAACAAAAAAAAATTAAAGAATGAAATAAATAAATAAAATGTAAAATGAATAATGAGAAAATTAAAAAAATAATTTCTTAATAGTGGTATGAAATTAAATTTGGGGTTTAAAGCAAAACCTACAAAATAATAGGAGATTGAGAATTCCTAAAATTTTGGATATCATTCCAAAATTTTGAATACGATATCATTAATTCAAACACAATATATAGATTTCATACATATTCCTGATTCTGAACTCCTCTTACCATACGACCCTTAATTATTTATATTAGTCCCACTTAAAAAAGACGTGTTCGTCAAGAATTTGCTGGTCATAAAATTATTTATTTATGCCGACATAGTCTATTTTTAATTCCCCTTAATTGGAGTATGATTTGATGTTTAATTCGTTTCGTACATGTAATTGTTTATCTAATAGCGTGTAATTTTGGGTTTCTTGTGTTGCATCAAAAATGTTTCAAGTTGACCGAGTGGAATAATATTCATTTCTCTCAATCGTGAAATAATATTTTTCGAAATTCTCATTCTTGAATTCATTACTCATTAGTAATTATTATCTTTTTTCTCCAAATTAATGAAAAAACTCAAAAATCATATAATGGTTATTGACGGATCCAAGAGGGTAGATATTTGCGTTTGCATCTAAATCGTACCGAATTTTGATTTTGATTTTTTTATGTATAAAAAAATATTATTATTCTCTTCCAAAAATATTGTTTTCACCCCTATTTCATAATTATAGATTTTGCTCCTTAATTATTGTTGTATTAATGTATCTAATTACTAAAAGAAAAGCTCAATCTTTTTATTTATTTAATTATATTATCTTATAGTAGATTATTTAATAAATCGTAGATGTAATTTATATAGCTCATTCAAAAGCCAATTATACAAACGGGGACATACCTACCAAGAGGGAATCTTATATTGTACTTTAAAAAAATATAAAATTAAGCAATCACATGTTCAGTCAAGTAATGATTATTGATTAATAATCAAATGTTAATCTTGTCAATATACCTTCCGTGCGACTTGGAGAATAACGGCAATAAATCTTTTATATCCCGATTAAGATTTGAATTTTGTAAATTATATGATAATTTGTATTTGTTGCAAATGATCCTCTTTCCCCCTTAACACTTAACAAAGTTATATTAATTGGACCGCCCCGAAGTTTATCGGGCCGACCAGATTTGATGCAAAGTCCAATAGTAACAGGTCTCGAGTCCGGGCCAGCCCACGGTTCAAAATGACGCGACCCGTTTCATTGAGTTCTTAATTCTTCAATTTATTGTGAATCTAGTAATTTAGTAATTCAGGACTATCCTAAATTTAGGGTAAATGACGAAACTACAATGTATTCAGGTGAAAATGTATAAAATTATCTTATATTTGTCTTATTGTAAAAAAAACTCTTAATTGCTTTTAAATCTTTAGCAGTGATAGTATCTAGTCATTACTAAATTAGATGATGAAAAATCTAAAACACTAGATAAAAATGGAGAGAAAACATAAACTTTGAAGAACTGTAAATCGACCGATTCAAAGTTCAAGCTACAACGCCGACACGTATAGTTGTGAAATTATCAAAAATAACATTGTATGCATATTGTAATAGTATTTTCGACATTGTATATAAATAAAAATGTAAGAATATTGCACAAACACACTTAGGATGACTTAAATAAACGTGTTTGACGTTAAGAGTTTTGTTGAAACTTTTTAAGAATACAGTAGACTTTTTTACAATAAAACAAACGCATAGTAGTTTTACGCATTTTTAAAAAAAATTATATTAGAAAATAATTCAACATTTTATAGACGTATGTATTTGTCAAACAATGTCTATTACATTCTCAATGTATAACAAAACTTGCATGACACGCCGTATTAACGAATAAATTTCAATTTTGATCCCATAAGGGTAAGCATCTAAATGACTATGGTATAATTTTACGATTTGTATAGTAAGCATCTAGATACTTACTTTATGGGACAACATTGGGACAAGATTTCTGGAACATGTGATCTGATCCCGTATAATCTATATGGAAAAACAAAATAAAAATCATTTATCATGGAAAAAAAAATCACTCCAAAATTATATTTGATCAAAATCGGAAGGCAAGAGGGATGGAAAAATGTAGATTAGTAGTCGAACGTTACGAGGAGAGAATCCGGGCAGGGTAAAATGTCGAGAATACCCCTGCACCACCGTATATAAGAGTCGTTGCTTCCTCTTCCCGGCGATTTTCCTATAATCTCTACACCCAAAATAGGAGATTTGAAAAAAAAAAACAAATCAATTCTCAGTACAAAAGAATAGCGAACAAACCCTTCTTCAAATCACCCATTAGGAGAAATTCAGCAGCTTCGAGATTCGCGATTGTGTGTGCGTGTGCGCGGCGAATCGTGAAGATCTTCATGGCTATGGAGAGAGAGCGATCGAAGGCGCTGCACAATTTCATGATGCCGTGTGGACTCCGGTGGGGGAATCAGCGGTTCCTCAGGTGCATGAAGGTCAACTCAGACGGCGAAATCTCCGCCGATCACCGGCGGCACCGCCAAATCCAGCAGCGGCGCACCAGGAGGGGAGGGGAGGAGTCGTTCGTTGAGTTTTTAGACGATTCCCCCAAAGTGGGACCCACTCCGTTCTGCCCTCGCCGGAGATTCATCGTCGACGACGGGGACGGCGAGGATGGGATTGCGGCTATGAGGGAGAAAGTGATGCTCGATCTCCAGACGGCGGCGGATAAGATTAAAGACGCTATTTTTAATGATGAGTTCGAAGAAGGGGAGGTTTCTGCTCCTTCGCCTCCGCCGCCACCGCAGACGTCCGCGGACACGGACGGCGAGGCGCACTACCCATGGAATTTAAGGACGAGACGAGCTTCGAGCAGGCCGAGTTTGTTTTTGTCTTCCAAGAACGTCGGTTCAACCGCCGCCACTAGCGGCGGCGTGAAAGATGTCGGCGGCGGGAAGACTTCGAGGATCGATGCGCCGCCGCGGCCCAATTCGGGATCTTCCCAGATGCGGGCGGCGGCGGATTTGCACCACAAGTTGCCGATGCATAGGACCGACGGCAACGCCGGCGCGGCAGCGGCGAGTGAGCCGGTGAAGTTCTCACTACCGCTCTCAAAGAGAGAAATCGAGTTAGATTTCTTTGCCATGGTCGGCCACCGGCCGCCGCGCCGACCCAAAAAGAGAGTCAGAACCGTTCAGAAACAATTAGATGTAAGCATTCTAAATTTCAAATTCCACTTTCTTGAAAACCAAAAAAAAAAATCAAAATTAAAATTCAACTTAAACTTATTTCTGCAGTTTAATCTTGAAATGATCCTTCAATTTGTTTTAATCACTGTTCCATTGACCCTTTTCACAATTTCTTGAAATCTTTTTGCAGACTTTATTTCCAGGATTAACCCTAACCAATGTTACACCAGACAAGTACAAGGTTAATGAAGCTGCTCCTTGATAACAAAGAGGTGAGATACTTCTTCCCTAATTCAAGATTCATGTCGATAAAATCATATTTATTTTCGAGTTGGGAGGTTGAATGATGGTTCAATTTGCAGATGGAGAAACGATATATTGGCCTATTTGCATCAGCATTGTGAATTGGGGGATTCAAGCTAATGCTTGATTTCTTGTAGTTAAGTGGTGCTTGAGATTTCTGAATTTTGTTTCATTACTGATTATAACTGTTCATATATATATGATTTGTTCATTGAATAAATTCACATAGTGGAAATTTTTTTGAGGGTTTTTTGCTTCCTCTAATTTGAACTAATCCTTTTATGATATTGAAGTTCAAATTATCATTGTGTTTCTTCCCATATTAATTGAACCCCGTTTTCGTTCTTCTCCTTGCACGTTTTGTTGCTTTTATACTTGTTGATGATGTCTTTAGTTTATGCTCAGAGTTTCTTGTTTCCCAATTTCGGTTTCTCTTATTACAAATGTGATTTTAGCTTTAGGAGAGAAGTTGCTTGTTGATTTGTATGAGTGTTAGTTTGGTAGTGTTATATATAATAGACATGTTGTTTGAAAAGCAAATTGATCTCTACTGTCTTCTTTGTTTAGAACTCCTTTAGTCTCCTAGTTTCTCCTTCACTTAATCCTTTTGAACGCGTTGAATCCGACTACTTAGTACTGTTGTATTGTGATTTGGTTGTCAACATTCATCTTCTTCCTTTTTTGCATCTCTAATTTTGCTGTCTTTCTGGCTTTTGAACAATAAGCCTTTGCTTTGTGGTTCTGATGGCTTTCTGATTCTTGAGAGTTTTGCTTCATTTAAAAGTTGCATAGCTGTTACTCCTTTGATGCAATCTATTTTCTTATCATGCTCTGATCCGTTTAATGTGTGGTTTCAAATTGATGGATTTTTTCTCGATAAGTGGGTTTATTTTTATTATTATGATTAATATATTGAGAAATTCGAAGGCGATTCGTAAATTGATGGTTTTTTTTTCTGCCAGTGTGTGAAAGTTTAAGTAAAACGAAATATGCATATAACGTCATAAACATGCTACCAAATTCATCTAGATTTGAGCCATATTGCAGAATTTCGTGCAAATAACCATGGCTTAAATGGGCCTGGAGTTTACCTAAGACCCGATTTAGCTTGATCCACACAAGTTCATTACATAATAGACCGACACTTTAAAATGTAATAACACGAGATACACGATACTATAGTTTGGTTAACTAAATGTAAAATTAAAGTAACAAATTCTATGTCCCCTTGGGATGACATAGCGGTGAAGGTGGGTGGTCCGGGACCGATAGGTCATGGGTTCAATTCCTATTGGACACGTTATGTGTGAGCGGCTATTGCACAGGAGCGAGATTTACCCTGTGCGCACCAAAGGTAGCGACTGCGGGTTCCTCGTCAACAAAAAAAAAGTAACAAATTCTAATAAACAAAATAACAATAAAAGATGTATTATGCATGAAAATAATAAATGATAATTCTATAAGATCAATGATATATTTATGTAACAATTAATTTAGAAAAATATAGATGCCAAATACACATAAATAATAGTGGCCAAAGGAGTGTTGTATCTTGTCGGAGTATCTGACCTGTTTCAACACGATGCATTGAGATAGCCTTTTAGTGATTCCCGGGTGAAGGCATTAGAGGGATACCGATCAACAGCTCGATATTGTATTTCGTGACCGACTCTTGAAGGCTAAAATAAAATTTATTAAAATAATTTTCCATTGTACATGATAGAATATTAGTGAAATTGGAGAGAAAAGTATATTCAGTCTACATATATACTCCCTATGTCTCATTGCAAGCGACTTGCTTCTCTTGAACACCAAAATTAAGAAAATAATATTGTGTGGTATATATCATTTGATTTTTGAGAAGTTAAATTTTGTCCATATATTCTTAATTTTTTCTCGATACAAGATGTTTCAATGGGACGGAAAGAGTATTACTTCCTCCGTCCTGCCCGACTTGTCTTATTTCTCTTCGGTACGGAGATTAAGATAAGTAGACGATTATGTGTAGATTAGTGGGTGATTTTGTGTAAAGAAATAGACACCATAAAAAGTAAGAGTTTATGTTGTAATTATTTTCTATTTTAAAAAATACTACAAGATAAGTCAAGTAGAATAATTTAAAAAGAAAAACAATGGGGATGGAGTATATAATTAGTCATACTAAAATAAGATATCAAAACATAGTATTTGACTAGTCATTGTTGATGTGATTTGACGCGACTTAATCGCATTGGATGCCTTATTTAATGTTTACACCCACAACTGTATTATATACCTTTCTTAATTAGACTATATTTTCAAACTATTATGAATATTCCATAATAAACGGTACTCAAATTATGGGATGTTGAACTGTAAGTCAATCTAATCTCATAACCTTAATCATATCATATTATATCACATTATTATATGATGCAAGGAAAATTTCAATTTTGGGTCATCTAAATACTATCAGCCAAATATTGTTTTATTGATAATATAAATTAATTACACGGCGAATAAAGAATATGTGAATTACATTAAAAAATTATATATTTTAAAATTTACAGAAAAATAAGGATGTTCGACTACACTAACTAAATATCAAGTTAAATGACTAAAATCGAAATATTCAAAACTTACATGTGACTGTTGTTGAAGCCCATGTTTCCAGATAAGAGGATAGAAAATTATTCAATCACAAAAATGTAGAGATTCAAAGCAAAACTGAAACTGTACAGAGAATAAGAAAAGAAGATGATGAAGATGAAGAAATCATTTCCTTTTCTTTTTAGATTTCTTACTAGAGAAAAACGAACCGAATCCGAATAAACTAACAGTACTTCTTGCAATGTAAGTCGGAGGAAAATTTAAAACCGGAATAATCCGAACGCCATTGCCGTTCGATCTGCTGCCGCTCTTCCCCAAACACGGCCGATTATAATGGTAGTATTGATTCGAATTCCGCGGCGCTTCCTTCAACGAATTCTGCTTCCGCATAACTTTACCGATTCCAGACGCCTTCGGATTGGGGACTGAGCCGGTCGAGTTGCTCCGAGTCAGAAACTGCAGCGATCGGAGCAATCTGCCGCCGCGATCGCAGTTGACGCTGCTGCTCCGCCGGAACTGCCAGAACGGCTTCGCGTTCGGTTTCTCTTCCACCTCTTCCTCCTCGTTGTCGGCGGGGGACGAGAGGAACTCGATTAGCCGCTTCTTCTTCGCGCTCGCGTCGTTGATTTTGAGATCGGTTGGTGCGGCGGATTTTTTGATGCCGACGGCGAGGATTTTGCCGTCGGCGAAGAGCTCGTCGGCGGAGGAGAGGTACAGACATTGGGGGAAGTTGGTGAAATCGATTGCGGGATTCAATTGCAATTCATTGTGGATTTCGATTGGGACGAAGTCAAACTCGTTGAGATCGTGAGAGAATGAGATTCTGGGGCTGGCAACTGGACTCGAGATTTCTGAGCAGACGTCCACTGCCATGGCGGCGCTTAGAGAGAGAAAGAGATGTGTAGAAGAAGAACACCTAATGCGTGAAGAGTATATAGTGTAGTGAATTTGAATTTTGGCGAGTCAAAAAGAGGGAAAAAAGGGAAGATAATTGTGTGGCAGTGTGGAGAGACATGGAGATGGACATTTTTGTTCATGTCAAGTTTAAGTGATTGAGTTTTATCTCACAGAACAGGGAGAGAAGAGAAAGAGAGAGAGAGTAACGGGATTTTGGCGGGCAGCTGCCCAGAAAATGGGGTTGTGGCCGTTGGGTTTGCCGTGGTCAAGAGGCAACATTTCATAGGATGCCCGAGAATTTCTCCCCTTGCTTGCTTTTCAAATTTTTATTTATTTTTTTATTATGCTGATGAGAAATATGTAGCCGCTACCGATTACGTATATTAATCTAAATTCACTTTTTTTGCAATAATGCAAACCATGTGAAAAAGGTAATTCATCCAAAAGAAAAATCCACATCTGCTATTCAATATGCTTAGCTAGTGAATCGAGTCCCCTTAGTGATATATATTTATATATAACGGTGTTGGTGATATAATTATATATATATATATATATATATGAGATATCATCTATTATCTAATTTAGTCCCGTCTAATTTGTGTCCACTAATTAAACAGTGACAGCACTTATCCCCTTTAACCAAAATACCTAAATTAACTATTGTTCGTAGAGCTAACAAATCCTATGTTATAATAGAAATTTTACAGTTACATAGATTTTTTACAATTATATATCTAGTTTAAATTTATCGTTCGTATCACAACTCTATTGGTGAGGTAAATCAAACATAAATTATAGACTATTTCGATGAGAAAATGAGTTAAAACTCACAAAACTAATTTTTTACATACCTTGCATAAATAAACTTAATATGGCATAAATTCATAATATCGGAAAATAGTCAGAAAATTCGTAGAATTGTAGTAGTAGTAAAAAGGCATCCCATGTGGAGTAGCGAGAATAATACGATGTCGCTTTATGCACATTCTCTATCCAAGCTGGATTCTTGCCTATCATTCTTCAGCAGTCATGTTACTTGACCCCATGTAGTCACATTGTCTTCGAGGGACATATTTGGCATTTATAATTTATGCAATGATTTATAATTAAATTATTAATCTATATTTTTCTGGTCAATAATTAGTCCAAGGAAACTTCCTTGCTGATATGATATATAATTTGTGCCACGTAGGATTAATTAATAGAATATATATGTAGAAAATGAAATAATTTTTGGAGTGAATGAAAAATTATTTGATTAGCCGTGCATCTTAGATCTCGATCATGATGCACAAATTAGGGTAGATGCTTATACTCCATAACCAATCATCGGATTACACGTGCACGTAGACATGAATGATTGTGCTGGATTTCAATTATTGGCACCTATTACATCAAATTTACAAATTGAAAAAAATATAGTCCCATTATTAATAATGTCTCATTTATTTTTTTGAACTATATACAATTGCTTTCTTAATCTCTGTACTCTATCACAATGTGACATAAATAATTGGAGGAGGGAGTGCTAAATTGAACATAGTCCTTGGACCTTTCCAAAGATATCCTCGATTACTAATGGGCTAATAGTATTCATTCAGTAACTTTAGCAAATTAGAACAGGCCCACAAACTACTACTGGGCTTTATAAATTATCCATAAAAAATGGGCCAATATTCTTTCATCAAGTTATTTAAGGAAAACAAAAACTGGCCCACGAATCACATAAGAATCAAAAAAATTAATGGCGTCGCCCGGACTCGAACCGGAGACCTTCAGTGTGTTAGACTGACGTGATAACCAACTACACCACGACACCATGTGATAATCTTTTTGGTGTTTCATTAAAAGACTTATAATCAAATTTAAAAGTCAATTGTGGACAATTTTGATAGATTCGATTTTTCTAAATGTAGAGGCATCTGGAATAAAATCTATACGAACAATAACATACATATTTGATACATAGATTCGACGCACATATTCTATTCTGAGTGGGTGTTTGGAACAGTTTATCGAAAGCTGCTTTCAACTTTAAGCTGGTATGGAAGTGTTTGGGACATCCAGCTTAAAGCTGAGATTCTATAAAATTCGGTCAAAAATAGAGAAGCAGCTAAAGCTTCTCCACCCCAGCTTTCAGCTTCAGCTTATTGTTTATGATTTTTTCGGACCAAATTACCCTTAAAAACTTTATTTAATTCCAAAAATATCTATATCTCTAATATTTATTCGAATTCTTTTTCTTCAACATACTAGCCGTGTCTCTTCCTCTCTCTATCAATTATAGTATTATATAATATTTATATTAATTTAATATTTTATAATATTAGATTAAAATTATAAAGCAAAAAATAAATATAGAATAAGAATTATTTTTGAATTTTATTTATTTTTTATAAATTATAATTATTTAACAACACTAAGGGCAAAATAGACATTTATTTTAAAAAGTAATAATAAGCTATTTCTATCAGTAGTATTCCAAACACTATTTTTTCCACTTTCAGCTACTTTCAGCACTTATTTCCAAACACTAACTGATTTTCAAATAAGCTGCTTTCAGCTAGGGGTGAAAACGGATCGAATACGGACGGATAGTGCTCTTCCCATATTTGATCCCATATTTTTTTCTCGGATTCGGAGTCGAATACGGAAAGGCCGGATACGAATACGGATTCGGAATATTCAGAAAATATGTCGAATACGAATACAGGGCGGATATATGCCGGATTCGAATCGAATTCGAATAATAATAATCGGATAATATGATTTATAAATAATCATATATTTATGATTGCAACACATGAAATAATCACATATACAATATTTAATAGAAGTTTTAATATAAATTATAGTTAATATATTCATAATTATGCTATTTTACTCATAAATATAATTTATAAATAATCATTTATGGTTTATAATTAATTATGCTATTTTCCTCATAATTTCCTCATAAATTAAAAATGATCAGGTTATTTGATGTATCTTTGATTCGATTTAAACTCAAAGATAGGAAGAACAAAGACTGCATTAATTTTCGATATTCATGACGAAATTGATGAAACACAAAAAATAAATATAATCATTTCCCCTTCACTTTTGCTTTTTTTTTTTAAACATAATCATGACCATTCTCTGTAACTCTAATTTGTTGTCAATCTCGCCGTAGATTGACATGCTCTGTTTCGGCTCGGGGAAGAAGTCGCCGGAGTCGAAGAAGCTTTTGCGGTGGCGCGGAGAATTAACGCCGCCTCGGGTGAAAGCTTTCGGTGTATCGACTTTACTAGCGTGCTTCAGCAAATAGTTCAACGGATCTGCGAATCGCGGCGAGTCGTCGTTGGTGGTTTCAGTTGGCTGACGGGGGGAGAAATTGCTTCTCTCTGACATGAATCGAGATTCGGAGGCGGATCTCCGGAGCTCCGGCTTCGCTTGCGCGTCGGAGCAGGAAGACTCTGGCAACGGCTCCAGCCCCATGAGCCTAGCGATTACACTCGGAGAGCGGTGGCACTGGCTATCATCACTCTCAACAATGTAAACCGGAAAGTAATCATGGCTATTCTTTTACTTTTTACTTTAATTTTTTAATATATTTTTTAATATTAATTTATTATTATATAATAAAATTAATTATTAAATATTTCGAATATCCGATTTCATAATTCGGGTAATATCCGATTAAATCCGGGAAAAATTGGATACGAACGGATAATGTGAATTCCGAATTCGAATCCGTATCCGATTCAAGATATCCGGATTCGAATCCGTATCCGACCGGATACTAGAATTGCTCCCCGAATTGGTATCCGATCGGATACGGCACCGGATCGGGCGGATATTATCCTATCCGGTTTCACCCCTACTTTCAGCACTTATCAATAAACTTTAGCTACTTTAAATACCACCTGAGTATTTCAGCATATTTGTAAGTTGTAACATAGATTTGATGAGGTCATATAATTGGCCTTTTTTATCAGTTCAATTTTAAAGTAACAGCTAATGATGTATATATATTCTCGGGACCAATGAACGACTATACGCACATTAATTAAAGATTCCGTATCCCGTAATTTATATGTAGAATGTAAATGTGTGATGAAATCGAATATGGTTTCGAAATTTGATGATTGAGAATAAAGAGAGGGAATAGACGCTGTGATTTGATGGAGTTGGATGAAGGTGAAGGGATAGATGCCTTTGGTAATCACATGAAACCTTAGCTTGATGGGATAACATACCCATTACTATTAGATGCCAATAACTTTTGTACGAAGTGACTATGCAAACATGACCTCGAATATCCACCATCATACTTTAGTGATTCCCAACAAATATAATTAGTTTTTTTTAAAATGCAAATGATTGGAGATGAGGAGAGATTAAACTCGCTCTAAGTCTATCATTTTACACTATTAGGAATTTTCAGTCGCTATTCAAGAGTATTCCATTATTATTTTTCGTTAGTGACATATTGTGTCCGACAGAATATTAGCGTCACTTAATAACTTAGGGACGTGATATAGCTTCTGTCACAATCGGCGACGGACATCACGATGAAAGTCCGTCATTGAGGTCATGGTGTTTGTCACGTCGTATGCTTATTGGCCACATAATTGTGACGGAATGTCCGTCACTGTTCACTCATATCAAAGTCGCACTAATTTTGTTGTGTCAGAATATCTGTCGCATTTTTGCTACAGACAGTTTCCGTCACTATTTTGCTATCAATTTACTCTGTCACTATGCCCGTTACTGAATTTAAGATTTGTTGTAGTACTATAAGAATGTGAAATATCAAATTTACCATATGTTTATGACAAAATTGCAGATGAATTGTGGTAAAAGTCTCTTCATTCTCATTGTTAGGAGCTATATAAGCATCTATTACATTCGATGATGATTGCAGTTTTTCTTTGAGAAAAAAAAACCCTACAAACTTGAACAAGATGATTTCGATTTTAATTTTAGAAAAAAATAAAATAAAAGTACATGCTCAAGAAACTTCTTTCACATATGCTAATGTATTTATTCAACACAAAAATCATGTCTTCCTCCACTTACCACGTACTCCTACTTGCTATATGAATTGTATCACTATACTCTTGATCACCTCAATGTTGTATACAACCATGTTTGTTTAAAATTCTTTGAAAATTGAGAGTTCTAGAATATGAAAATTTCTATTAAGTGAAACAAGTTTAGTTCGAAAGGAGGACATAAACCATAAACTCGAGCTCTTGTTAAAAAAGTAAACTTTTCACATAGAATTTATCTAGCACGTACCTAAATTATTATATGTATATAGAAAATAACCAAAAATAAATAAAATTAAAATGCATGTCCTCAAATTCAAAGGAAGTTACACTTTCTCCCCCACTGGGAAACAATCTACTCAAATCCTCCTCCACAGCCAAAAATTGATTGGACAACACCTTTCATCTTTTCAAGCATCCCCTTCAAACGTTATTCCACGAATTGACCTAACAATTTATTTTTTCTGTTATGGTCAATATTTTCGCCTTAAAATATAATCATAGACACACATATATCTTATTATAAAACTCAAAATCATGAGAAAGACTTTATACAAAATTATGATTCACTACTCAACTGGAAGCTTTATATCAAATGAAACCGATCGAAAATTCCATCCGTAAATAACGATAATTTTATAGTGGGAAATACTAATACTACAATTAATTTAGATTCAAACACTAAATCAAACCTAAATTCTTACATTAGTGCCTAAATTACTCGAAAGAAAAAAGTTGCTTGAGCCACTATGATGAGTAAACCTTTTTCTTGGCTCTACTACAAAAACAAGAGCCACTTGTCTAACTGGGGCCAATTCCCTCCCACTTCTTGAACTGCCACAACTCGTCAGTGTTCCAAAAGTCCTCCCCGCACCAATCGAGGCCCGCCACGTGGCGGTCCGAGATCGCACCATCTTGGCCCTCCATTTCTTGCATGAATCCCACATTATAGAGATCATCATCCTCCACCGGAATCTCGAACTGAATCTTGTTATCCACGGTGGAATTTAGTAAATTACTGGCTGAATTGTTCACCATGTTGGTGGTGGTTGTAGGATCATTAGTGGTGTTTGGTTTCGATGTTTGAGTTTCGACGGTTGAGATTGAAGAAGAGGGCGTTGGTGGGGAGTTCTGCTCCATTTGCTCTACCAGTCTCGGCATCCAGAAGGTTCGGATAGCTTCTAGAAACTTCTTGCTGTTGGAATCGACTTTGAGCAGCCGCGCTTGCTTCTGCACCCTTGTTCGCCAGTAGTTCTTGATCTCGTTGTCCGTTCTCCCCGGTAAATGCTGCGCGATTTTCGACCACCTAAAAGGCACATGCTTAATTAGATGCTACATCGAGTGAAATTAATATACGAGTTATTAATTGATTAAGTAATATTTCACCTATTTCCCCATTTGGAGTGGAGTTCAAGAATCAAGAGCTGCTCATGTGAGGTGAGGTTCCCTCTTTTAATATCAGGCTTTAAATAATTCAACCATCTCAATCTGCAGCTCTTCCCTGTTCTTTTCAGCCCTGCATATAATTAATAAAAGTATAATAATTTTAATTATTTAATCATAAAGTGTGAATTATATGAATGTGTGTGCAGAGGAGATAGGTGGTGTCGGGAATTGGGCCTCCCGGACCCTCAAAATCCTTTTATTTTCATGACTATACGATAACTCTAAAGTTAATTATAAATTGTTTGTTAGTTCTGCTACCACGAAAAAAAAAAATTGAATTGGTTCTAAGTACCTGCAAATAGGGCTAAGGAGTTCCAACGGCCTTCACCGTGGCAAAAAATATACTGCACAAGAAGATTGTCTTCTTCAAGAGTCCATGGCCCTTTCCTCAGCTCGCTGTCACGCTCATACATATTGCCGCCGGTGGTTTTAGCATTACTCATGATGGTGAAATTAGAGGAAAATTAAAAGATGGGATTATGAGGATGTTTTGGTTCAATGTATGTACTGCTGAATGCCCACGAGAGATTTTTATAGTGGTAGCATGGTTGATTTAATTAATTTAAAAAATATATATCAATATTAAAGAAAACAATAGTGTGGACCCCATCTTGAAGAGATTATTTTCTTTTATTTTGACACATATATGATAAGCCCACATGATAGAATTTTCTTTGATTTGAACTTAAAGAGGAATATACTCTTAGTCGGCGGAAACTCCACATACTAACTATATTGGAAGCAAAATCTAAATTAAATTATTTACTATTGTAGTGTAATTTATTAAAAGATCTATTTATTAATAAACTCCAAAAAGTTATTTAGTTTTGAACTTCTACTTCCTTAATATTAGTGTTATATGAAATGGTATGTTAAGGATACTTTTGTTTGTCGGTTCGAGAATTGGATTTCGGTTCTGAATCATTAATTGAAATTTTGGATTGAGAATTAGATGTCAGTTATCAACCAACCCACCATATATTGGAGGTTTGAGAAACCCACCCTAGCTATTCCTTTATGTATGCTTCTAAAATCTTTGTTGCGTTTAACAAAATTCAAACATTTTATTTGTTTGTATCAGTTCTTGATTATGGCACATTCTTTACCAATATGCCCCTTAGTAACCTAGACTTGATAGTTTGGAGTCGAGTATGACATTTTGACCCTGATTGGAAATTTAACTCTGAGATGATTGATTTGAAAATGGATAGTGTATATGATATTCCCACCGTTCCACTAGGTTTGTCTTATTTTCTTTTTTAGATTGTTTCGTTTGACTATTTTGTTTCTTAAAATGGAAAATAGTTATTATACAAACTTTCACTTTATCTTCGTGGGACCTACCTCTCTACACGTAGTCACCTATTTATCTACACACAATCACTCACGCATCTTAATGTCCGTGTCGAAAAGAAACAAGACAAGTCGAGCGGAATGAAGGGAGTATTAATTATATATTGGTCGAATCGCAAAATGAATGAAAGTTAGGAAACCCCCTACTGAAGGAGAATTTCTTTACGTGATCAAGTAACTTTCACACTATTTGTATTCTTCCAATGTAAACGGCAAATTGCGTGACATAGAAAAATTGCATGACATTCATAAAATTGTTATATAATTATTATTTATAAAATCGTAGTTTGTCGTATTTACATAATTTTTAGGATTGATTTGTCAACTCCCATTTAGATAACGAACTATAACGACAAACTAGAATTGGGTCCAAGCCAATCAATGATCATTTTTTCTTCTTTAATTTATATAAAATTATAATACAACAAAAGCTGAAAATGGAAGAAATAACAAGGAAATGGGTAATGTTGCTATTAACAAAATTTCTCCGTTTCTTCGTTTAATTTGTGGAATTTGTACAAAGAAACGTACTTGACTAGCATGACTACTTTGTATTCACGTGCCATAATTTTGATTATAAGGCGGCAGCTGCATTAAAATATAATAATCGTGAATTCTTTTAAATTCGTTGAAAATACATTTAATCGAGCTTAAACTTGATTCAAGATGTATATATTTTTCATAAGCACTGAAAATGAAACGTTTTGAAGGTGGGGTGAGGTGGGGCCGGTGAGTGCGGGGATGTGAAAGCGCCTTGAATGGTCGAATTTCAAGCATATATTTGATAATTATAAACTAAGAGAAAAAGGAGGGGAATGATGTAAAATGGAGACATTGCAATTTAAAGTGAGATAGGATGAGAATCAATTATTGATGCGAGATTGTTTGATTTGATGAGAAATAAAGAAAATGTTTCCTTATTTTGGTAGCCTGGTTATGCAACTGTTGAGATTGATGCTTTGTTTTTTATCCATTTTTGGTTAAGGGGGAAAAGATGGATACTTTCATGTGGCCTTGGAAGTGTAGTGTAATTATTCTTCATCATTCATATTCCTGCAAATTGCAATAATTGATTCAGTGGAGAAGATGTAGCTGGACATTGGAAGGTGGACTGCATGGGGATGGATTATCTACCCCAACCGGGACAAGAAAAAAGTACCACTGAATCGATCGATCAGGAATTATAATGTGAAAATTTAATAGATGTTCGGTACGTAGTAAAGCAACCATGTTTGAAAATATGGCAATGCTTGTCGTCGAGAGTATGAAGAATCCATGTTGATCACGGGCTCACTTGATTTGAAATATATCAGTTACGAACGAGTGTCGTTTTGTGATTTGTAAATGTCTTGGTAAACGTGTACTCGTTATCATGTAATTATAACGAGAAAAATCCGGCATGTATGACAATTAGACATGTATCGGACGTGACAATAAGTATTGTTTTTTTCTTACGTACATTATTTTTGGACGAACTCGTAAACTTATTTTAAGGGTAGTCTTAATGATATTTTGGGATGAAGTCGTAAAATTATAACGAGGAAAATCTACGCATGCGTGACAATTAGACGTATACCGAGCGTGACAATAAGTATTGTTTTCTTAAATACATTATTTCTTGATGAACTCGTAAACTTAATTTTAAGTATTGTCTTAACGACATTTTTATACATTATCCCTAAATATGATTAAATAAATTAGTGTTTGATCGAAAATTGGGCTTGGGCTAAAATTTAGCATTGGACTAATGGGCCACTTATTTGGGCCGGATCCTCTTAAGTAAATATTCTTACAAATAGAATTTCAACTTTTTCTGATCCCTAAATCAAATCATAAAAGTAGCCCAAAATCATAAATTTGGATTTGAATTCGATCAAGCATGCCAAGATAAATCAAAAGAACTGAAATTGATTGGAGTTGTTTACATTACTTCCAAAGAAATAATTATTCAGACTACCCCTCAAATGTGGTGCAGTCTGCTGGTGGCGTTGCAGGGTTGCATAGTCTTCCACCTCCGCGAGAACCTTGAAACTTCTACTGCAGAATTGTTCGAGAAATTGACAGAATTTGATTGAAATCATATGGTTGAAGGCAGGAAATCGGATCATCCAAATATGCGGTTTAGTGTGGCTGCCAAGCGGACTCCGCCCTGAGCTAGCCGCAGATTCACAACTGGCTTGCGCGACAGAAAGTAGGCGTCTGCAGGAGATGCAAATTAGTACAAGAGGAGAAATTTTTTTCACTATGGAAGATTATCCGGGGAATTAAGAACAGGTATGTACCTCCGAGCACTGAATCTTCTTGGACTCCTTTGTATGCCCAGTCGCATGCTGCTTTGGATACCTTCAGATGCATATCTATGTTGGAAATAAGTGTATTTAGTGTTAATTTTGTGAACTAGGGTTCATATTCAAACTCAATTTGATGGAATTGTGCTTCTTTGATGCTTTTCATGAGTTAGGGTTTCAAAATTCAAACTCAATTTGATGAAACTCTGCTTCTTTTATACTCCCGTCGTTTCTTTATTCATGTCCATTATACCATTTTAGGCTGTTCATTATTAATGTTCACTTTCCTAAAATGATAAATTACTCAGTATCCACACCATATGAGGTGGTCCTCATTATTCATTACCCACCTCATATTCTTATACACTTTCTCTCTCCAAAAATTTCTCATTTACACAATTCCGCTCCGTTCCGAACTTAGAAAATTTTGATTTTTAACTTTTTGAAAACTTTAGATTATTTCTTTAATTACAACATAAAAAAAATTAAAAAAAAATTAAATCAAATGTTTAAACTATGTCTTAATAACATTTAGATAAATTCACATTCATTCACACCAATCATTCATAAAAAACCGTGTCAATTTATTAATACAATTTAAATTCATTAAATATATCTCCAAATAAAATTTCGTGTACATCAATAACGAAACGGAGGGAGTACTTTTTATGAACTAGGGTTTCAAAACTCAAACTCAATTTTCATGGAAATTGTACTTATTTTGTGGTTTTTTGTGAAATGGGTTTCAAAAATTCAAACTCAATTTTATGGAATTGTACTTTTATGATGCTTAAACTTACATATCTGGGCAAGCTGTTTTGCTGCAGGCTTCCCATGCCTTTACTTGGTTAGACCATGCAGTCTGTTGAATTTCAAGAGAAGATGTTATCATCAGAAGTATATAGCATGGATAGAAATGGTTTGATTCCGATGAGGTATAGTTTGCTTACTGTAATGTTCTTTTGAAGTGTCTTAATCAGTTCATCAACTTCAGTGTCGTAAGAGTCTTTCTCTTCTGTCTCAATGATGTTGTTATCCCACACCTATATAGAATTAGGATGAGTAAAGTTAATTTCTACGTGAATAAAATGGGATATTGAATATGTAGTAAGGAAACTCACATGATGAAGAACTGATTTCCTCTTGTACCAATGAACATCGATAGTGTTAGCTCCCTTGTCTGAAGTAAATCCAACGTGCAGTGGCTGCATTTCAGAAAGTTTTGTTAATAAAAGTATATCTTAATTGATTATATAACTTTAAGCTTGAATATGCGATTAGCAGTTCATCAACCTGATGAATGTCCCCCATGAAATGTGATAGGAAAAGAAGTGCTTCCGTGAGATTATCTGAGAAATCGTACTGTTTTCCAAGATTAGATCATTAGATATTCAAGAAAAGTAAACCAATTCTTGTTATGAAATTTAGCAAAAGCATGGTTATTAAGTTTAGACATATTACATGTAGAAGAAGAATCTTTATAGCTCAGAAGCTGAGTGGTGTAATTGTTGATTGCCCCTGCTACGCACCTATCCGCTATTCCATCTTCATCCTTGCAATCCCCTTAACAAAAACATAAATTCTTTATCCATTTAACTATCTAAGATATCAAGAATTCATTTCTTCCTTTTTGGAGAAGCTTTGTACTTACTTTTGTACTGATAGGTGCAGAGATCATCCGGTGTGTTGATGTAATGAAGAGGTGACGACCAGTGGTATCTGAACTTGACACGATCAGCCCACGCGCAAACGCTGCCAAGATCGTTCCCTGCATATGCTGGCAAAAGCTTTGAGACAGCCTCTTGTGCTGCTTCGCTCAGCCTTGTCTGCAACAAAGGGGAAATGAAAAACAAGGTTTACCCCGTGCACATCTCGATTATTGATGCAGGTTTCCGTCGTTTCGAATGAAAAAATGGAGGCATATGATTAAGGTAAGAAAGAACCTGTGCAAGTCTGCAGATAATGAGATGGCCATCAATCCCCCAACTGTGAGAAACTGGTGTGTACAGTAGAGTTGCTGCAAATGCTAGTGTGTAGAATTTGAACAGCTCCATTTTTATTTTTATTTTTTTGTGTGGTAAAATTGTGGTTGTTCTGCAACCTATATAGTAGTGGAGCAAATTAAATAATATTGAATGGATTTAATGTTGCAGGATTTTGTGAATTTTGTCGAAATTGAAATTTGAATTGTTTTTTTTTTTTAATAGTTACACCTTTTTGGGTGGGATTATGAAACTGACTGCTTTAGAATCCATTTTGCTTGGGACAAAAATATCTGCTGCAAAAGAATGAAAGTAACAATTAATGCTGTAATCCCATGATTGAATTTTATTATCTCGAAGAAGTAATAATGGAATGTTAATTTGAAAATTGTTTAAGGATCTGGTGAATTTAAAATTCAAGTTCAGATCTCCAATTTGAGAATTTTTTTTTTTTTTTTTTGGTTTAAAGAAGATTTTTTCTCAGTAATACAAATATTTCCGTCACTAGTAGATTCATTCAAATAATGCTATAATTATGACAATCATTCAAAGGTCAAATCTTGAACAAATTAGTATGATATTTGTAATATTGACTAAACATTAAGAAGTATTTCTATTTACAATCAAATTTGATTATGCATTATGAAGATCTTGACAATCAAATTAAATATGTAGAAATTAATACTCCCTCCATCTCAATATTAATGTCCCGTATCCGATTTTGGTCGGTCTCAATATTCATATTTCATCCCGAAAAAAGAAATAGTTGTATTGATCATAATTAATCTAATAAAGTGAACCCACCATTGTATTTAATTTTTTCTACTACATTACTACTTAATTCTTTGTGCTCAAAGCACAAGAATATTGTTTTGTATAAAAGCCCATTAGTTGAAATCTAATCCCTTTTTCTGGGAACAACTATACTACAAATATGTAGATTAGTTAATTTTTTTCATTCATGCTAAAGTAATAAATCCAGGTTTAAATTCCTTCCCATTTTTGACAATTATTGTTTTTTTATAACAAAACATTCGCAACTATAAAGTGACGAAATAATAACATGAAGGAAATCTAACTCGTAATTATTCTAGAACTAATCATTAAAATTCACTTTACATCATCCTTTAATGATAAAAGGAGTATAAAAAATAAAACAATAGGCTAATGGCTAGCAATTAAATAAAAGAATAAAGAAATAATAAAAAAGAACTCGGTCAAACTACTCCATCAAAAACTCCTTGACAATCTCCACAGTCGGTTCCATCACCTGCCTTTCCCAAATATCCGCCGCCTTCCGCCCCTTGCCGCCGTCAAGAATCGCCTTCACCGCCGCCGTCGCGTCAACCCTCTTTATGTCCCAGCCGGCGGAGTCCCTCAGCCGCAGGATCTTCCAAATCTGCCTCTTGGCCAGCTGACACGTGTTCTCCTTGACGGCCCTCACTGCCTCATCATACGCTCTGCGTTTGTCCACGTCATCATCGAGCTTCCAATCATCAAACCCGTTTCCCGTATAACTCTTGAAATACTGTTTGAACTCCGGCACTCCGATTGACTTCTTCAACCCGCACTCACTCACTGAGCTGGACTCGGGGCCGGAGAAATACTCCGCCAACTCCTCGAACATCCCCGCGTCGAGCATCTCGTCGACTCGCTTGTCCAGATACTCGCTGTGTACGGCCGGAGAAATGTCGAGCCAGATGAAACAACATTTGTATCTGAGCTCCTTGCAGATGGCGGACTCAGTTTCCGAGTTCGATTCACTGAACACATCCATCTCCGGGTTGAATTTCTTCGCCAGCAATGCATAGACGAACGAGTTTGACCCGCCGACGACAAAGGGTGTATTCCTGCGGGAGAAAATCTCCGAGATGAGTGACGAGGCGGAGTTACGGTAGTCAGATGGAGTGAACTCGGGATGCGACTCGGATGAGTCGAAGTCGCCGAGGAGGTGATGTGGCACGCTCTTCCGGTCGGAGAGTCGGATCTTGTTAGTGGTGATGTCGAGGCCGCGGTAGATTTGGATTTTATCGGAGTTGATTATCTCTGACAAGGGGAAGAATCTGGACGCTAGGTCAACGGAGAGTTTGGTCTTGCCGCAGCCGGTGGGCCCCATTACGACGACGATCTTCTTGTGGCGGCGGGGGGTGGCGGTGGGCTCCATGGTCGTTGTTTGCGTGGTTGCTTGATGATCTAGTCATAATGAAAAAATAACTACTAATTAGCAAAATACATATTACGTGCATGCATGGAAAAGTACGAATGAATAATGAATCAAATGAAGTACGAGGATGAATAATAATGTAGTAATTGTTCGTACCGAAAAAGGCACTTGAGGAATCAACAAAGCCAATCTAGAGAGAGAAGGATTAGTTAGTGAGAGAAGCTGTCATTTCTTGGTTCTTCCTCGAAATTATACTCTCCCTTTTATATACGTTAAATACTAGATAAGATCCGTCTTTTACATTGCATCACTCCGTACATGGCGGGACACTGACTTAATCCAAAAAGATTATCCATAACAATGATGAGAAATAATAACGTGAAAATAAAATATAATACATTTAATTGAAATAACGGTTATATCATACTAGTATTTATCAAACTATACTAGATTCAAGTCTTCAGTTTGTTTCCGAAGAAATGCTCAGTTTTCAACTTGGACCAATATGCACTTGATCATATCGGTTTCTCGTCCGTATTTATTGCATCACATCGATATTCTAGTATTTTACTGCAGTACATAGAATACGGGCAGTGACTCAATCCAAAAAGATTATCCATTCAATGATTAGAACTAATAAGGTGAAAATTAAATATAAAAAATTGAATTAAATTAAAAATTAGCATCTTTATCTAACTAGACCTTCTAATTGTTCAGTTCTCAACGCAGGCCGATATGCGCCTGATCTGGGCTATGTCGGCCCGTACTCATGATTGGGCTGGATTTCTTCTAGCCGAAAATGACGGGCCTCGGCCCCACTGGACTTGCTCATCCTAAAATATATCGGGCCTCAAGAGTCGAGACACTTTTTACTGCACCGGCCTTAAAGCCATTTTTCTTTTTTTTTTCTTTTCTTTTTTTTTTCCAGACAAGTTCACATAACCTACATGCTCAAATTTAAAAATTTCATTGTTATTCCGTCGGTAATTAATCAAATTTGCAAGCTTGATGTAGTAAATAGCGAGGGAAATTGTATCCGTCGATAAATTGCGTGCTTTTTTATAGTGAAAATTCTTTTCTCATAATGTATATATTAATATGACTGAGAATTACTGTATAAAAATATTTCATGTGTACCTTTTTGAAACGCTCCTACACTGAATTTCGATTTTTTCTAGTGTACTTTTTAAAAAGTAATATTACGCCTCCGAGACTATGTTATTAAACCCAGCCCGGCCCGGCCGGTTGACCCGGTTCAACCGTGATCCGGTGAAAAATCCGGGCCGGGCCAATAAAAAATCGATTTTGGCCTTTGACCCGGTACGATCCGGCAGAACCGGCCGGTTGACTCGGTAACCGGTAACCGGTTGACCCGGTAATATTAATTAAAAAAAATTAAATTTAAATTTTAAATCTTTAATGTACTAATTCTATTTATTAAGTTTGGACATGGAAAATACTAGGTTAATTTTTTACTTCAAATTATATTAATATTTGGTTTTTTATATTTTTAAGTTATTTATTTTATTTATTTGTATTATTAAAAGATATTTAATATTTATTATATTACACCAGGTTGACCCACCGGTTCGACCGGTTCGACCGGTTGAACCACTAAAATTAATTTTTCCAGGTCAATGACCGGGCCGGGTTTAATAACATAGCTCCGAGATTGTTGAATTCGCCACATCTAGGGACGTATGCAGAATTTTCGATATGGGTGGCATAAATTTATGTTATTGATTTGCCTCAAAATTGTGTATTAAGTATAAAAACAAAAACCTCAAGAAAAATTGATATGAATTTGCATGATATATAACAAACTAACCACTAAAATTGATAGTAAAAATTACCAAACAAACTATACTAAACCGTGTAAGTCGCAACGTTTGGTTGAGGAAAAAATTGAGACGTAGTCACCTAGACATTTAATTTAAGAAATATGAGTTTTGGCCTTTATTTTACAAAGATTTGTGCAATATAAACTTTTATATAAAACATTTTTGGAAAACGATTTATGAACATCGATAATTTAACTAATTAAAAAATTCAACTGACTCGAATATTGTAATTTTTTTTGATGGAATTTCAGTTTTATGACCAATATATATAATATAAACATATGTGGGTATATTAAATATTTTAGGAATATTTTAGGAATATATTAATTATGACTTTACTAGATGATGTCCCTATGTAAATCCGCCCATGGTCACATCTATTCGAATGACAAATTTCGCCCCTTAGCTTCGTATTTCTTGGTATGTTAGGGTTGTTTGTCCTATGTGAATTGAATTTAGGATCTCATCATAAATCATATTCCCTCTGTCCCACTATTAGTGGCTCATTTTCCCGATCGGGACGTCCCACTAAATAGGGATGCAAAACGGTTCACGATTAATCGGGTATTACCGTTACCGAACCGAAACCGTCGATTAACGGTAACTGATTAACCATTTTTCGGTTAACGGTAGCAATATCGGTTAATGGATATAGGATATAAATCGTTCGGTTAATCGATTATAACCGAATTAACCGTTCAATTAATTATTAAATAATAAATATATACTAATATCTAATATTATTAATATAATTAGTTCATTACTTAAAAACTAAAGTCAACTATGATTATGTGACTATGTGCGTACGTATTGCTTGGAACAAAACAACTCTCATCTCAATTCTCAAATCTCTCGAGTCTCGACTCTTTCCCCGTCGGCCGTCTCCACTCTCCACTCTTTCGTGACCCCGTCTGAGCCGTCTCCGGCCTCCCTGACTGGCAGATCATCCGCCTCTCCGGCCCTCCCACCACCAGCCAGCAGCCGCTGACCCACCAGCCCGCTCCGCCCGTGTCGTCCGCCTCCGGCCCTCCGCCCATCGTCACTGGTCACTTCATCTTCCTTCCATGCAGGTACTAGAACCAGTTAAACGTGTTAACCGTTTAACCGCCTCTAAACGGTTACAATAACGATTACTGAATTTTGGTGTTTTTCGGAAACGGTTAATCGAAAAACGGTAACGATTAACCGTTACCGAACCGTTTTGCACCCCTACCACTAAAAGTGGCTCTGACCTAATTTGGCAAAAAATTTACTATTATCTCTCTTACTTTATCATTTCTCTCTTCTACTTTATCATTTACTCTCATTATAAAACTCATTTTTTTCATACTTTATCATCTAGTCTCTCACTATCTCACTTATCTTCTTTCTCCTACTTTTTCATCTACTCATCTCTCATACTTTATCATTTACTTTCTTCCCGAAAAGTTTTGAGCCACTTATAGTGGGACGGAGGGAGTAATAAGGTACAAATGATTGATGGCTGGGGAAGGATGAGAAGAAATCCGGACAAGGAAAGGATAGAAGTAGTCCTTAGTTTCTGCAGCTGTAATGAATATGATCAGCAGGGAGCAGCATACATGCTTGCAGATATAATTAATTAGCAACACTCTCTGATTATACATACGTCTATCTCTACTTCTAGGACAAATGTATTGTTCACTAATTATACATTACACTACAAAATTTATGCATTTTACCGACGGAATTACCGACGGAATAAAAATACGGGTCGGCTTACCGACTGAATACCGATGGAATGTAAAACTCTCAACTTACCAACGGATTACCGACGGATTTATTCCGTCGGCCTATTACCGACGGAAAAATCCATCGGTAAATCTTGAATTTCCAATTATTTTTTTTTATTAATTTATTGCCGACGGAAAATTCCGTCGGCATAGTTAAATTATAATTTATATTTTATTTTAAATATTAAACTTAAATTTACCGACGAAAAATTCCGTCGGTAAAATTACAATATATTTGATACTTTATTTAAATTTGAACAAAAAAATTACCGACGGATTTTTCCGTCGGTAAATCCGTCGGTGAGCCCTAAATTAATACACGGACAGAAGCCCGCTGAACCAGAATACAACAGCTTCTTCCTCGTCGCCGCGCCTCCGCCCTCGCCCGTTCCCGCGCCGCCGCCGTCGCCGCCCTCCTTCAACTTCCTTACCTTCTTATACATTGGTAAGTGACTTGCTGTATTTAATTTGTTGGTTTGATTATCTCTTCTTTTTCAACAAACACAAATGTTTAAAGCTTTAGTAGGTTCCAAGTGATGATCAATAAAGTTCAGTCCCACATACAAACATTTTATAAACAAATCAATTAGGCTTCAAGAATGTTAATGGGAATTTGAAAGTGTAGAGGAAGATAAGTTACCATGAAGCATTAGGGCCAAACTGCCTTGACTGAAATAATCATACACCATAAGCTTCTCATCCTTTGAGAAATAATAAGCCCTCAGCTCAGCCACATTCTCATGCTTAATACTGTATGTGAATGAATTACAGATGAGTTATACATGTTGATAGAATATATGGCATCTTGATAGAATACATGTTGAGCAATTGCATCTGCTGGCGTGTACACTGCCCTTACTTGCCACCTCACCTCCTGAACGCATAGATAAATACTAGTATTTACATATAATCTATACTTCACACAACCTTTTTTTCCCTAGTATTCACTTGGTTGCCATTCTGCACTGCTTGAACTCAATGTATTCATATATCCCTCACTATATTTACAATATAGATTATGGAAAAATAGAATGACACAATTTCCAGCCTAAGCTTAGTTAGAAGAGGAAGAACATAAACTGGTATTTGTTACTTGTTAATGCATAATCTGACCATGTTTGTTTTGTGTTTTGGTATTTGTTACTTGTTAATGCATAAACTGGTATTTGTTACTTGTTAATGCATAATCTTTGGGTAATTGTGTTTGTGCATATGAACATGTGAATTAGCAGTCCTCATGAGTTCTTATTGTTATGAGTTCTAAAAAGTAAATTGCTGAAATGAATGTTAAGATAATATCTAATTTGATGAAGTGACTGTTAAGCTCAATTCCAGATGTTACTCAGATATGAATCTATGATGTGTGCACCTACTTTCTAATACCCGAAAGCTACAATTTATCAAATGTATAAATAATTGTCCATTATAGTTGTCCAATATTAATTAGGATTTGAAATAATGAGTCGTTCGTGGATGTATACACTTCTCCAACATGAAGGCGGCGAGACTTCATGTAAGCACACAATTACAATATATAGAATATTATTCTAGAATTCTGAGTTTGACTAATTTCTATTTTATATTGTAATAGGCGGAGGTGGAGCGGATTTCTACTGAAGAAGGCCCCAACGCGGATAAAAACGCGATTTATCTGCGGTTGGAAGGGGTTCGGGACAAGAAGCAGCGGTTGTACGGTTTTGGCGAGGAAGGGAGCGGCTACATCAACGTTGTCAGCCGCTCTTCTACTTCTTCACTTGGGCCATCCCAAAGCAATGCCGAGATCATGCGCCGACTGGAGGAGGAGTCGGCAGCTAGGAGGAGCCTCCAAGAGCAGGTCGCATTCATGAATGCGCAGATGAACCAGCTTATGGAGATGATGAGTTCCTCTAGCCGACGAGAGCCTCCGGACGACAGCACTCAGTCCCCTCCTGCCACCTCTTTATGATTGACTTATTTATGTGTTATGTATATATATTGAATATTTGGATTTTATGATTTATATATTTATATTTCCATTTTGATTTGCTTTTTGACTTGATTTGAATAGTTATATGTATGTGCTGTGTTGGTTGGTTAAAAAATACAGGTTGTCAAGAACTGGGTACGAAAAAATAAAAAAAATTATTAAAAAAAACAAGGTACCGACGGCATTCCGTCAGTAAAGTTCTAAACTTACCGACGGAATGTTCCGTCGGTAAAGTTCACCGACGGAATATATTCGTCGGTAAAACATCGGTGCTTACGCCCCGACAGAATATCCGGTGACATTCTGCCGACGGAAATATTTCGTCGGTAATCCATCGGTAAAATTTACCGACAAAGCCTGACCCGACGCCTTATTTCCGTCGGTATTCCGTTGGTAATATTTTTATCGACGTATTTTTACGGTTTACCGATGGAATATTCCGTCGGTATACGGTGAATTTCTTGTTGTGTTAAATTAGGGTACATTATATGCAGCTTTAATTAATTTAAACATGTACACGTTAAATTTGCAAGATAACCCTAATGTACTGATAGGGCAGTCTTTTAGTACATGACTAGGTGCTGCTTCCCTGGTAACCCTACTTTTATACCTATCGTATAAACACATGATGAAAAGATACCTTATTACGACTCCACCGATCTTGTTCCATTCACCAATAAATACTCTCTAGTGAGAAAGAGAGAAAACGTAGAAATTCAAGACGTGAATGAGCTATAATTGGCAAATCAACGTAATCTATATTTTGCATATTCGAACAAAATAACCCCCCCCCCTCTCTCTCATGAGAATTCGAAGCCACTCGTCCACTCATTATATTTTGTACCACTCTAGTCTCTTAGGTTAAGAAGATCCAAGATTTGACCTAATTTGCAATTTTCAATTATTCTTTTTCATGAGTGTGTTTCAATTATGTGTAGATATAGGTTGATTATTTTAATAATCCTTAAAAGTATTCACGGTTGTGGTGGTCATGTAAATTCGTGGCGGCACATAAATGAAGAGATTAATTATCTGAAAAAAGAACAAATGTATGCAATTACATGCCAAAATTGAATTTCTCCATTTCATGGACGACCAAATTGCCCGGCTACGTATGTTATTGTCAGGGGCAGATCCAGGATTACAAGTGAGGGGGGGGGGGGCGAAACTTAAAAATTCGATAAAAAAGAGGGTAAAGTGTACATTCGGGGGAGGACGAAAATACGAAATTTCTTAAAAATTACATATAAAAAATCGTGTTTCGACACGAGTTCGGGGGAGTCGCCGCCGCCGGGCTCCCCCCCTTGGATCTGCCACTGATTGTTAGGGTTTAGTATATGGTATAATAGGATTTCGGCATTTGGAATTGGTAGAAATTTTATATAAAATGTTTACCTGTATAATTAAGAATCAAGAATTGCGGTTATATGTAAACGATTGGGGTTTTTCACACCCATAGTACTTGAAAGTGAGTTTATTTGTTCAAAATCCGCACATGATTCTCATTCCAAATCATGGATAAAAGACATTCTAGTACTCCCACGGATTTAAATGGAACTATATCCAAGATTTTCATGTTTAAATTGTGTCCAATTTATGTTATCAATGGAATAAAAGCGTATCCATATGCACCCCAAGTTATCTAAAAGTAATCTATTCCCTAAAGTTATGAAATCGACAATAGAGCATATTTTTGTTAAATGAGTACATGCATCACTATTATATTGGTTAGTCCAAATTGAACTCAAGTTAGACACAAAAAAATTAGCCAGGTGATCCGATCTCGATTTAAAGTAAAGGGTAAGAAAAATAGTAGATAAATTGGCAAAAATAGTTCTCAAACTTAGCTATTTTGTGAAATTTGTCCTCAAACTTTTTTTTTGGAATTTATGTCCTCGAACTCCTTATTTTTGCGAATTTTGTCCCGACGTTAAATTTTCCGTCAATATAAATGGAAATCAATTTTTTACTAAAAAAATACGAAAAGGGCAAAATTGGAATTTTGTAATAAAATTGAGATTTTGTTGAATTTCACTTTCAAGTTCACCCCATGCCAATGGTGATGATTCAAGCAGTAGCTCTGGATCGAGAGAGCTTGGTGCTTACCTTATTATTTAATATTTAATTATGAAAAGGAGAAAGGGCTTCTTTTATAGAGAGAGATGAGTCAGGGGGTTTGCTGGCTAACTCGTGCAATCAACGACAAATTTCTTCGCCTTAGTAAGCTAGCTTTGTAAGCTAAGCAAGCCTGGTTCTCCGAGCTTTCTCCCTTGTCGACCAGACGAAGGAGATATGAATTCCATTCAGGCGGGTAAGGGCTTGGTTTGACCGTGTCTTTTCTCAGGTCGGAGGCGAAAACTGGAAAGTTCATCGTTCAGTGGTGGGCTGTTCATAGAAAAGAAGGCGTCGCCCAACGAGTGGCAGATCTGGATAGAGTGTCGCTCATAGAAGAAGAGTACGCGCGCTACGGCTTAAGCAGTTGATCGGATCAGATAGCCCTTCGGGCAACCAACCAAACCCAGCACATCCAATTCCATTCCGATCAACAACTTGGAGGTATGGCTGAGTGGCTTAAGGCATTGGTTTGCTAAATCGACATACAAGAAGATTGTATCATGGGTTCGAATCCCATTTCCTCCGGCACGGAAATGAAAGGGGCGGGCGAAATTACGTGAGAGAAAGAACCTCTTGGTTGAGTCCAGTCCCCCGAATATCACTACTTAGTGACTAGGATCCGAAGTAGTTGCGCCTTGTTTTTCTTTGACCGACCTATCTTCTTTCTATAAGCTATCTCCCTCCGGCCGTCCAGGGACTGGACGACTCTCGGTTCTTGAGCATGTTGGGGGATTAGGCGGCAGTTGAAAGAGCTGCTCAAAAGCTAGACGAACAAGCGAACCAAATTATTCAACATTTGCAATTTTGGCTATATAGATGAAATTTCCAATTTTGCTCTTTTGTATTTTTTTTAAAGTAAAAAAATTGATTTCCGTTCAAATTGACGGAAATCTAACCCCGGAACAAAATTTGCAAAAACAAGGATCGGAGTTCGAGGACATAAATTCCAAAAAAAAATTGAGGACAAATTTTGCAAGATCAATAAGTTTGAGGATTATTTTTGCCAATTTGCCAAAAATTAATAAACCACAATCCTTCAAATCCAATCCACAATTTGGTTAATTAGGTCTAAGAGACTGAGAGGATGTTGAATTAAACATCACGTACTAAAACCTTTTCTACCTCCTACCCCAATCCAGTCCCTCCTCATTCTGCAGGTTCGGATCTCCACCACCGCCGCCTTCCGGCCCCCTGGCTGCGCCGCCGCTGACCGGAGCACCAATGCAGGTGTAGTAATTTCCGCTTGGAGGCGGAGCAGCCGGGTATTGGGAACGTATTGTAGGTGAAGGGAAGGCGTACGGCGCCGTTTGAGGTGGCGCGGGGAACATTCTAGAAGGGTAGTGGCTTGCCTGATGATATTGATACCCTCCCGCCGGCCCACTGCTTAAGACATAATCATTCGATCAAAACCATCCAATAAACATAAAATAAACAATTATTTACTCAAAATTACATCCCATTTTATTACAATTTTTTTTATCATACCTAGAAAAGTAACTTATGTGAGTAGGAGGGCCAAAATGGTTGCTGAAGACAAGGTCACGAGCCTTGATCAATGTTTCCGTCTCCCTCTCTATGATACAAATGTTGTAACATACGAGTAAAGTAAACAAGAACACAAAATTTTAAGTGGAAATCGAAGATCGGAAAAAAAACAAATAGTATACACGCACAGTCAATTTTGACGCGGGAGGGTTTTTCTTACACCAGTTTTAGAAACACAATTTTTTTTAGAATAAAACAAACACGGGTTTTGACCCAAAGTATTCGAGTCACCAAAATATCAACCATACTAACAAAGAAAACCCAGACTTTAGGCACAAACAATAGAAAAAAAAAATCAAGAAATTAAGGAGAAAAAAGTAAGATGATTTTTTTGCCTTGGCGGTGATTTGGGGAACTTGAGGGAACAAAACCTGAGGGAACAAAACCTGCACTCATACTCCTTCCTACCTTCATCTTTTTCTTCATTGCCGCCGCTTTTCTTTTTCCTATTTCTGCCTGCACCAAATAGTATCCAACTTCGATGAGAATTATAATGTTTCATAGATCAGCCTACCTATTACCTAGATTCCAACCCTAATTTCTACCCTTTTTTCCAATTTTTTTCATTTTCTTGTCTAGCTAGGGTTTCTTTTTGTCAAAATCTCATGAGAGACTATCAAACATGTAAAGGGAAGTGCAAGATTTTGGGTATTTTTTTGTTTTTTTTTAAAGGACGAATTGCTATACATAGAAGTGCACGTTTATACCATCAGAAAAAGAGCAGCCGGCGGAGGGCTGTTTAGCGGTGTGATCTGTAGGTAGAGTATTGAGGTCTAATGAATTTGTTTCTCCTCTCCTGAAAAACACAAGTACAAAAATGAATGTGGGAGTTAGTTAGGTAATTTGAATGAAGATTGAAGAGAGGGAGGGTGTTGTGTGGGGTGAGGTCTAAGCTACATACATTTGAGCCGACAGCAAGAGACAGAAGAAAAATGAAAAAGAATAATAATAGTATTTGAGATGGAAGAGAAGTTGAGCTTAATTGGCAGGGTAGTTGAGTGGTGATGGAGAATGTGGGCTACAAAGTTTTCTCTCAGTCTCCTCTGCCACCCACCACCTTTGGAGGCCCCTCTCTCTCTAGAATTGAAAGAGCAGTAAAGGGGAAGAGGGTCTCGTGACTTGAGAGAGAGAGAGAGAGAGAGAGAGAGGGTTTTTGTTTGCAGGTGCATGCTAGTATCATATCATTTTGTATTGAGAGAGAATTTCATTAGCTTGACTTAGGTACTTAGGTTTATTGCCCTAATTAAGTCTTTATGAATAAAAAATTCGGAATCATATCTGAAATTTTAGGTTTCTACAAACTCTTTTGTAACTTGGTGGGTTTTGTCCCAGATCAACATTTGATTACATTTCCAAGCATTGGGAGGAAGATCCTGAACATGAACTCAGTTCCAAACTCCAAACTACATGCAATTTCGAAATTGTATCAAGCTCAACAATATTATACGACTTTTATTTTATTTTCTGAGTTTAAAAATAGTGAAACACTAAATCTAACTAATAGTAATAAGACCCCGTTTGGAAGAGTTTTTCAGCAGTTTATTTTCAAATATAAGGGCTTATATATGTGTTTAGAAGATTTTAAGAAAACAACTTATTATAAAAAATAACCACTACTACAAAATTGCTCATAGACAACGGTTATTAACCGTAGTTGTTGCAAAAATTCACTGTTGCGGAATGTCCCGTTGTCGTAGATAGGCGCTCATAGACAACGGTTTTAAACCATTGTTGTACATCATTTTGATAACGGTTTAAAAACGTTGTCGTATATATTTTTCAACTGTTGTGGAAGGTCCCGTTGTTGTAGATATGCACTCATAGATGACGGTTAAAAACCGTTGGCATAGCTTTCTTCAACAATGGTTTTTAACAGTTGTCGTATCTATTTTTGCAACTGTTGTGAAATATCATATTTTCATTAATAATCGCTGCCGTAAATGTCTTCAACAACGGTTAATGAGCATACATAGACATCCTTGCCAATTGTTGGAGGGATCATTCAAATTTCGATAAATCTATCATGCTTTTCCAAGAATCTCAGCTTGCAATCGTCATGAACCACCATCCTAGAAACTGCATTTGCCTGAGATAAGATTGAAAGAATCTAATTCAAACAACAAGAACATCATACTAGGAGGAAGTGATCATATAGAATTAGAGTCTGATTCAATAAAGTAATTATTAGCTCATGGATATAGTAGGATAACTGTATATCAATTACTGAAAAACTTAAGTTCAACACATTCCAATGACAATTTTAAGGAACAAATTAATCAAGTTACTCAAAACAGTTCTACAAAGAAGCTAAAAAAGAACAAGGCTAGAGAACATTAAAAGCTTCATTATTACAACCAGAAACGTCTTTCGAATCAGAAATAGGTCCCAGAACATTAGCGAAATAGGAAGATTTTGTGTCAGACTCAAAATTTCAAACTGCGAGAAAATCAATTTGAGCTTAAAGAACACAAAAATGTCTTCGGTCAGTATTTTATGATTTTCCTTCCTCAGATGTTCATGTTTGCGCACAGTATCATATACAACCTCAAGCTTAACTAGTTAAATATATGGTAAAGATGAATATCAAAATTAAGTTCACACTACTACAAAAATGTTCATAGACAACTTTGTAACTCAAGCTCAATAGGAAAGCTCTTAAACAATGTGGTTTAGAAATATAAGCAGAAGTTGAATGATGATGGAAAATGCCTAACCTTGAGAAAATAGAAACTCTAACAAGTCTGATGTCTGCAAAATGCCATTAACAACATTCCAATAATCTGCTTCCATTTCATTCCTACGCCTGCCAATTCGAGCAAATTTTGAGAATCATAAAAAGCATATAACAAAAGTGATACTGAATCAGACACTATCCAATAGCAATCAACAATCAAGTTTCAAAGGAAAAGTAAGATATTCAACCTATTAATATTCTTGCAGCATTTCAAAACAAAGATTCTGCTACCACTAGCAAGTGCATCCAAGATAAAGTTAGTAAACAACAAAGATAATGTGGAAGTTCCTTAATTTCTCTGTGAACTACATATCTTCATATCTTGTATATGCGTGTATACACACACATATATATGTATATTCTAGATGAAAGTAAGAGTGACATGTCATTTCCATTAGTAAGGCATGGCTAAACTTTCTAATGATTCTTAAGTGTCCTCAGTGGTGATGAAGAGTTCTTCGTGAATAGCTAGAGTAAAGCTTAACGAATATAATTGCAAATAACTTCACGAACCGACACGATTTGGAACTCATGCAAACCACACCCACAAGACTAAGCAATGTATATATCTTTATTTATATAAATGGAGCAACCTAACAGCCACTGAGATGAACAAATCACATTAAGTAACAACAAAGAAGTACATCACTGCCTAAGCAAATATTATCAGAATCAAGCTCATATTGCATAATACAAATTGAAAGAGAGAGATCAGTAACTTTGCAATTCGGCTAAGGTAGGAGGTCACCAAAGTAATGAAAATAAACAGAAAGAACACATCGACATGAATAATGCTGCACAAAATATATAGTTTTAACCATTACCAGCTAAATGAGAATAGAGCACAACTTAAAAACATTCAACTAAGCTTAGAAGGAAACTCAACTCGTCCATAACGGTGAAGGAGTGATTTTAAATACCTCAGCCCAGAAGGAAGCCTTAGATTAGGCTTACTGGTAATATCAGGGTCGAAGAACTACTTGTAAATAAACAATATTGCTAACCCTATGTGCAGTGGCGTAGGCAAAGGGGGGCAGTGGGGGCCAATGCCCCCACTTGAATTCGAGAATTTGTTAGGGGTAATTTCGTAATTTCCAATTAATTATAAAATTTATTAATATATTTAATATTCTAAATATGTTTTTCAATTTAAAATCTTTTGGGTGGCCCAACTGCACCCATTATGAATAACAACAGGCCGACATCACATAATAAAATATTTCCTATCTATATGTATGAGGCCTCGACGGCTGGACAGAGCTACCAAACTGTGAACACCCCTACCAAACTGTACAGAGCTAGTTGACCTGGACGGCTGGACGCCTCGAGGGTTCAATAAACGATATGAAGCAGTAATCTTGTGATTCATAAATCATAATACTTTTTCGTGGCTCCATACAGTAGATATTATTATTCATAATTTCCTCTTAACTAAATTTAGAGTGATATCAAAATAGGATTGTGTATTATGTTTTTCGAATAAATATAAAAAATATATGAGTTATTCATGAAAGAAGAATATAATCCTTAAATAAGCCATAAAGAGTAAGTATAATTAGATATAAGTAGAAAAATGTGCTAATTTTTTTTTTCGGGGGCTCCGCCCCCGAACCCCATACAAAGAAAACTCAAACCCGAAAATTTTTGCCCCCACTAGCTTGATTTCCTAGCTACGCCACTGCCTATGTGTGTTGGGATTTCTCATTCCTAATGAACAATAAATCATCTATACTTGAAATCTGTAACATAAATTATCTATAATTAGTTATGCTATAAAACACTAATCAAGAATACTATCATTCCTAATTAACAAATGAGGATACACGAACAAGAGAATTCAACCCGCGTTTGTCACAAGAAATGTTGTGATTCGCCACCTGTATTGACGGGGAAAGGGCGGGGCGGGGCGGCGGCGGGGCGGCGGCGTGCAACATAGGAGGGAGAGAGAGACGGAAGTGAGTAGGATTTTGGTTTTTGGAGATGTGTGAGACCGGAATTGGGTTGTAGAAGTTGGGTAAATTGAGAGATAGGGATGAGAGGATAATTAGGGATAATAAATATTACTTGATTTTAATTAAAAAAAATCACAAACTTTATGATTATGTAGTATAAGTATATTATAAGAAATTAATATTATAGAATTATTTGCTATTTAAAATTTTTAAAATTGTAGCTTTTAATTTATTAAATTATTTCAAATTTATAAATATTATAAATATAGATAAACGACAACGGTTAAGAAACAGTTGTCTATGAGCACATTTTTAACTACAACGGATAACCGACAACAATTAAGAAAACCGTTGTCCATAAGCACATTTTTAACTACAACAACGGATTAACAACAACGGTTACTGAAATTAATGTCCATGAAACTTACAACAACAGTTATTGAAACTGTTGTCTATAAGCGCATTGTTTGCCCACGACAACAGATAAATGACAACGGTTACCGAAACTGTTGTCTATGAGCGCATTTTGGGACTTAATACAACGGCTAAACGACAACAATGCAGTAAAACCGTTGTCTATGAGCGCACTTTTACAATAATAGACAACGGTTTTATCTACGACAATGGTTTTTTATGATACAACAATAGTTTTTCGTCAAAATCGTTGTCTATTCAGCATTGTCGTATGCTACTTTTCTTGTAGTGAACATTTTCTTTCCTTTAGTTGATAGAAATAGCTTATGAATATAAAGTTAAAAATAGCTTACGAAATTAGATCCTCGTATCGAATCTCATAAAAAGAATTTTTATAATTATATTTTGGTAGTGTTTGAAACCGATTAAATAAGTTGTTTATGGCTTTTTCACTGCATAAATATTTTTTAATGTTTGGAACATTGTCTTCTGATTTTTGGAAGCTTAAAATAAATCAGAATAAGCAGAAGTGTAGAAGTTGATCGATGGTGTTTTTTAAAAGTAAAAACCAAAAGAAACTAAAAAATAGCTTATGAAAGTTTTTGGAATTTTTTTTCTAAAATTAAGTTACTTTTTTTTATATTGCAACCATTAACAACTTTTGCTTAAAATCAACTTAAAGCAATTTTAATGCCTTTATTTTCTTAGAGTGTGTTTGCAACTGCTTATTATAAGCACTTCTTATTTGATTGTGCTAAAAGTTGAAAATAATTATTTTTAAGCAAAATCAAGGAGTTTTGAGAATTGATTTTAGAAAACATATATTTTTGATAAATCCAAAAAATAAGATATTTTAAGCACCACATAAAACAGGTTTTGCGAACATTAAAAAATTGCTTATACGGTTAAAAAATAGATATGTAGTTAAAATAAGCAATTACAAACACACCTTAATATTTAAGTGCTTACACAGATATACATGGAAATACATACAACTTAATATTTAATTAAAATATAAACACTTATTTAAAGTGTTTTCCAAACAAATCTTAATTGATTTTTCCATCGAGTCAAACTCTGTATAGTCCACTCAGCCCTTTCACTTTCAGCCTAAATTGTTTTCCGGCCCGCTTACGCAGCATTTGTTCAACTGGGCTGGAACGTAAGAGAGTCCAAGTCAGTCTTCTTAGCTGAATAAAAATACATGTATATTATTTAATTGATTAAATATTACATTGAAATTATATTGGGATAAACGGGTTGGCCAATCTTTATCATTATCTTGTTGCCATGGCTACCCCTCTCCTCTCCCTCTCCACTCCCACCCCTTCCACGGCTACTTCTCATCTTCGCCAATTATATTCTCAGTTCAAGGTATTTTCTCTAAAGCATTAAAATCTCACAGTCAAAATCCTGAATTTCTGGTTGCAGTTTTTAATTGTTTGCTTCTTTGTTCGATGAGCAGGGCAATGTGAGGACTCTGAAGGCGAATCAATCCCAAGTCACACCCGTAAGCCTCAGCTACCAGAAATCGAAGCCGAGGCAGTCACTTGTTGTTCGGAATTCCGCGGCGTCTGCTGTTATAGAAGCTTCTGGAAGCGTCGAGAATGCTCGGTTTCGCCTCGATAACTTGGGCCCTCAGCCGGGGTCAAGGAAGAAGGCGAAGCGAAAGGGGAGAGGGCACGCAGCCGGGCAGGGGGGCAGCTGCGGGTTTGGAATGAGAGGTCAGAAATCGAGGTCCGGTCCCGGGGTTAGGAGGGGGTTTGAGGGCGGGCAGATGCCGCTCTATCGAAGACTACCCAAATTGAGGGGTATCGCCGGAGGTATAATCCCTAATTTTGCAGCTTCAGTTCTTTGCCTATGTTAATTCTCTATATTCAGCATTCTATTTAGAGAGATTCTGTAAAATTGGGAGATGTTTTTAAATGCATTTGCTTGATTCTGCCCTTTGTGTTTTGGGATGTTGCTTACTTGTAGTAAGAGTACAAAATATGGTGGGATTGGATCGAATAAACGCAGCTGATTATTTTAAAATTTTCCCATCACGGAATCAAAATAATCAAATTATTTCGAACCGATTCAGGTTAATACTGTGTTAATGTAAAAACAATCGGATTGCTTATACCTTTTTCAAACTAAACCTGCATTCACTCAATTGCTGGCTGTATGGAATAAGGGTATGTTTCAATTCTATTTAGTTTGAAGTAGCTACACTTTTATTTCAATTTTCGAGGCGTTGATTAGGTTTGAATCGAATTCATCTGCATGTACTATGTCTTAAGATTCATAGCTTCTATGAATTAAAGCTTGCCAAACAATTATCAATTTCTGACTTTACTAGTCATTTGGCTTGTCAGTTGCATTAATAATGTGCTGCCCGTACGGATTGTCTTCTTGCAACATTTGAAACTTCATATGTAATAGCTGATAAAATTGTATACGGATTGAGTTGTAACATGGGTTAGTTTGGTATATCTAGGCATGAAAGCTGGATTGCCGAAGTATGTTCCGGTGAACTTGAAAGACATTGTTGATGCTGGGTTCGTAGAAGGGGAAGAAGTTTCCTTGGAATCCTTGAAGAGTAAAGGTTTGATTAATCCATCAGGAAGGGAAAGAAGGCTTCCTCTAAAGGTAACCATCACTTGTTAAAATGTTGATTAAGCGTTCTTGGTTGATCCCATTATAAGAACATGAAAATTTGTTGAAGAGGTAGAAGTGAGTGCTAGAATTCTAGTTATTGACAACATTGTTATAATTGTTACTCGGAGGACATGTTAGTTCGTGTCAAAATCGTATAAAAGCAGCTGTGACTAAATTGAGTACAAAACATCCTCTTAGCAGTTGAAGAATTGAAGTTTAACTTAAATATGCCAGCCTTTTTTCAAAATTTGAAGTTTATATGCAGCCTCAATTTAGCTGAAATATTTTATTTTTTTGATGTGAAAGTCTACAATCTGTTTGATCCTGCATCTAATGATAAAGAGACGAAAACGTTGGCTAGAAAATCTGAAACTCCTTATTATCCCACCATAAAATAGTTTCTTCCAGAAACAAATAGCGCGATTATTTATCATTATCTTTCTTATCTTTTAGCTACATGATGCAAGGACTGCCTACGCATCAAATGCTCGCTATATCAAAAGATGAAATTGTTGTTCCTTTGGCTTGCTAGTGTATGTTCTTGGTTAGAAAAGTTGGTGAAAATTAATCTCATTATCAAATACGCCTTCTGAATTATACGCTTTCCCAAGTGATACCTCTCTATTTGAGTCTAAGCCTTGTTGCAACTATTTTAACATCATATTCAAGTGGTGCTACATAATATTTATTACCTTGATGGAATATAAGAAAAGAGGCTTGATTTTAATAATCTGATTGAAGCATTGAAATTTGTTTAAGTTCTATGGTAGCTTCTGATACAGCTGTTGTTCCAGATCTTAGGCGACGGAGAACTGAGTGTAAAGCTCAACTTCTCAGCGCGAGCCTTTTCAGCATCTGCAAAGGAGAAGATTGAGGCTGCAGGCTGTTCACTAACCGTTCTCCCTGGCCGAAAGAAATGGGTGAAGCCATCCGTGACCAAGAACCTTGCGCGTGCTGAGGAATACTTCGCCAAGAAACGGGCTTCGCCCGATTGGACTGAGCCCTCTTCTGCTTGAGCCTCAATTTCCTTGCATATGTAAAGCAACTAGGCATTCTTGCATGTTCCACCAGAATGTTAACTCTTTTGTAGGTTATCTGGATTGGAATTCAAGATAGCATTTTTTGTTTTATCATTCAAATTGAATCAATTTTCCTTGTGGTTATATTGCAGCAACCTTTCAGTTTCAGATTAATATTGAATACTCCATCTGTCCAGTTAATAACGTCATGTATTTCATTAGAAATGTCGGTTTTTTTTTTAAATCAAAAAATGTTTGGATAAAAATTAATTATTCAAAAGTCAAACAATAGTATATTACAAGACACCACTTTTTGTGGTGAGGGAGTATTTTTTGGTGTTGAATATTTCGCCTAAAGAAGAAAGAAATAAAAGGAAGTCCGAGTTAGAATCTACAAGTCTTTCTATCTAGATTGGACATTGAGTCCAAACTTGATTGCAATATAGATCGAAATTATTGGTCAACTACACAAAAAGTCACATATATATGATGTTACATTGCTTGTTCATTAATTTCATGAAAGATAAAATTGAGAAAATATTGATTTTGGTTCTCTAATGTGATATATGTTCGTTTTTAATCATTTAATGTGATCGTATTCGATTTCGATTCTATAACTTTATATACTGTATGATTTTAGTTTTATAATTTTATTACATACTCGATTGTGGTTCATAATAAAAATTATCAAACCGAAAAATGCACGTTAACTACACTATTCGTCGTCTGACTAAAAAATTACAGTCCCAAAAAAGATACATTTTGCATTGTAGGGTTAAAAACAGACTTGTTTTATATCTTGCAATGAAATCCTAACCTTTCTTTTCTTTTGTCGTATAACTTTTAAAAATGTTTATTTTTTATAAATAACCGATTTTAGTTCTTCGGCGAAGTGTGTAGTTTACATGCTTTTTCTGTTAATTTCAATTAAAGAATCAATATCGAATACTTAATAAAATTATAGAACTAGAATCAAACATTTTATAAAATTATAAAACTAAAATTAAACACAACCATATTAAAGGGAAAAAAGGAAAAAATGTCACGAAACCAAAATCCTTAAAATTTGCTGATTTGCTAAGGAGAGAGAGAGAGAGAGAGAGAGAGAGAGAGCTTGAAAATCCCCTTGGACGGCACGTACATTTCAAATCTATGCATTCCCAAAAGCTATGCCTTGAATTAAACACATTTTAGATATGCATTTGACCACTACATCTTCCCCAATATAAACCACTTCGCTTTCCACTTTCTCGATCAAGATTCCAAATGGAACTTGCACTACCCTCAACTTTCCGGCCACTCTCTCTCCCGGAACACACCCACTTTCGCCGGAACCCTCACACACCCTTTTCACTACGGCGCCGTTTAACTCCAAAACCATCATTATCGCGGAATACGGTGATCGTAAATGCGCAGAAAAAGCCGAAGATCGATCGGGTCAGCGACGAGCTCAACTCCATCGCCTCGCAGAATCTGGACCAAGCCCCTGCTCGGAGGAGGGTGCGATCGGCCTTCGCCAACGTCCAGCAGCAGCTCGATCATATATTGTTTAAGGTTTTGCGTTTATTCGCTTCGATTAAGTTCGGTTCTTGGATGATTTTGGATTTTGAATTTTGAGTTGGTGTTTGTTTGTGGTGTGTAGATAGCTCCAGCTGGGATCAGAGCAGAGGAGGTGAGTTCTGCAAAAACTAACATTTCAATTAATGCAATTTTTTCTTTAAAAAAAAAAAGAAAATCATTTTGGTTTCCATTTTGTGAAGAACAGTGATGGCAAATCCCTTTACCTCTTTCAGTTTTCTTGAGTTGATTCTTGCTGCTTCAATGTGTTATCATGTTAAGTCAAATAACAGATTCTTGCATTGGTTAGAAAGGGGGAAAGTAAGATTTTAGTCCTTTGATAAGTTGATTGTACTTTGGAGTTGAGGATGATTTGAATATTACTAAATTGATTCTGATTTTATGGATTTCAAGAGATAAGTCGTATGATGATGATTTGATAAATTTTTCCCATCTTAAGATGATAGCCTCAGAACAATTCCCTATAACTGAGGCAAGGAGGGTACACTATTATTTGGCATTTTCTGTAGAAAATATGTTGCCTTTTGCAATTTGCAAATCCTAACCGCATTCATTATACTAACAAACACAATTGGTTATGACCACTTTGATGTAGTGGTATGAGGTGAATTCAGAAGGGCAAGAGATTTTTTGCAAAAGTTGGTTGCCTAAGCCCGGTGTACGGATCAAGGGCGCGTTGTGTTTCTGCCACGGATATGGCGATACCTGCACCTTCTTCTTCGAAGGTTTGCTTTGTTTCTTCAAAGAAAAAAGAAAAAAAGAAAATCATATGTTGCATCACTAACACTTTGAGTTTTTAGGCATTGCCAAGCATATAGCTGCTTCTGGTTATGGCGTATACGCCATTGACCATCCGGGTTTCGGCCTTTCTGAGGGTTTACACGGATACATCCCCTCCTTCGACGCTGCAGTTGATAATGCCATTGAGCAATTCACCATTATGAAAGGTGTTGAAAGAAGTTGTGATTTTAATCCTTATTCAAATATGATGCAGAGGTTAAACACTTGTAGTTAGTACTAATATTGTGATATGCAGGAAGGCCGGAGATTCGGGAGCTGCCTCGTTTCATATTCGGACAGTCCATGGGGGGAGCAATTGCTCTCAAAGCACTTCTGAAGGCACCTAATGAGTGGGATGGAATACTCCTTGTTGCTCCAATGTGTAAAGTAACTTCACCATTTTCACTATTACTATTGTATCTTCATGTTTATATATGTTGTTATTTCATCAAATCATGAAATCTTTCCTAGTATTGAAGCTACATTTATAGCAATCCATGATAAGTTTGAGAATTTGGACAAATAACATGAGTTGTTTGAATTGCTAAGGAAATAAACCAACCTCTTTATAAAGGGCTATTTTATTTGATCAATTGTGGCAAAACAAATATGATTTTTTGACTAATTGGCTTGTTTTTACACAACACCATGTTCATGAAATTGTCTTCTACTTCTCCTATGTGAATCACTAAGCCTAATTTACTTATCAGATCGCTGAGGAAATGAAACCCCCTCCTGCACTTCAGAAAGTTCTCATCTTTCTATCGAAACTCATGCCACAAGCGAAGCTCGTGCCTCAGAAAGACTTAGCAGACTTAGCATTCAGAGAGCTAAGCATGAAAAGCCTGGTCTAATTTTGCCCCTTTTCCCATCTCCTAACACATCTTCCTTTTCTTTAAGCTAATGAGTTTCCTTTTATAGGCTCCATACAATGTGATTTGTTACTCGGATCAAACGCGGTTAAAAACTGCTGTCGAGCTCTTGAATGCTACCGAGTACATCGAATCACAAGTTGATAAGGTCAGTATTTCACACTCTCTTTACCCCATTAGTAGTGTTTTATTACTTTTTGGCTCGTATGTTAAGATAAGTTGTGTTTTACATGTAAAGTAGTGTGGTTCACCATGTTAAATTAGAGTATTATTTTAAATAATACTCCATCCGTCTCAATTATCTTGTCAAGTTTGGTTGTGATGCGGTTTTTAAGGTGAGTTGTTAGTTGTGTGTGAGTGGTGTAAAGTTGTGGGTCCCGCAAAAAAATTATGTGTAATAATTTTCTAAAGAAGGAAATTGGACAGGATATCCAAAATGACAAATTGGACAAGATAATTGGGACAGTAGGAGTAGTTCACTTTTAACGGATGGTCCAAACAAGAAATATGAAAGCATGAAAAACATTAACTTGAAGAGTGATTTGTGGGATTCGAACTCGTGAATCATGATAGGTAACGTAGCCAATGCTCTGTTGGGATTTTGTATACTGGAAGCACTTTTATGCTTGTATACAATGTGTTTTTGTCCTTACCACTGTTTTATTCTCATATCTGATAAATATGTATATTTGCACATGTTATCCTTTATCTTGTATAAAAGTTAGATTTGTGTGGTGTGTTGGGTATCACAGAAGACAACACAAATTGGTTGAACTGACAAGATATAAACAGTTAACACAGCTGAGACAACTTAAGGATGAAGTTGTCGGTTTAAGCTGCAGTTTAGATAAGAAGTGGCTTGTCTTAGCTGCTTGTCTTTATTGGTACACTTAAGGTGGTGTATTGAAGGATCACGGTGAGATGTGTTCTCCTAATCGACCTTAGTGGAGAACCAAGATCTCGGTGACTTAGCCGATCTTAAGCTTGGTAAGACTTTGGTGAGTGCATTTGGCTATCTATCACTTTGACCTACTATGGTGAACGTCAAATGAGCGGCGGGATCTACGTATCTTGGGTGTTAGTAGTTATTTGTGGCTCATTTGGTTGTCTCGTATCTTGCATCCGTATCCTAGTAAAATGGGTTGATAATATCCCCCGAGGAACTCGAAAGGATTAGCACACTAAACCCCGTAGGTTGATTAAGTTCGGGTGTGTTAATAAGGTCGAGTGGTACTACTCGGGAATATAAGATGTTAATTAATTTAAGGCCGTCGGTGAGCTTAATTAATTAACGGATATTTCTATCTTAAATACGGAGATTGATTAAGTCTAAAATACAAGCCCTTGCTCAAATTGGGATAAAGGGGTAAGTCAAAGACGGATTCTCTAGTGGAATAAATGCGTGTTAATTAATTAATTTTGTTAACGGTGAGCATGGATAATTAATTAATTGGAGGCCCCGCTTTATTTCTTGTATTGGATCCCCGATCCGGCCCAATTAGTTGCCTAGTAATTTATTGTCTCTCGAAATCATTATTAATGGATTAATATTTTTTCACATTATTTAATAATGTTATTTATCTGGAATTAATTGGCTGGGCCAATTAATTGATAAATATTAGTAGCCAGTAAATTAATTAATTATATTATGGGCTAATTATGTGGAAGTCCATTAGAATATAATTAAATTAATGGGCTACAAATATATTAATATTATATTGGCTTTTGAAGCTTATATATATTAGTATTACGTTCGTAACGTAATACAGAAAAATCATAACTCACGCACGCGAGTTTTGAGAGAGACATATTTTTATTTTCTTCAGTTCTCTGACCACCCAGAGGAAAAAAAAAGGCCGGGACACAGATCAGAATATCTGACAGGGAAGCAACAATCAGAGCTACGACAACATACGAAGGAGGAGGTATCTATTTCTTCCTTTCATATTCCTTCAATTGGTATCAGAGCCTGGTTTAGGCTCTGATTGTTGCTGTTAGATGCATGATTAAGTTTCAATTCCGTCGTTATCGGGCTATTTTTCGTGTTTGGGGCGGCCTGCGAGCCACTGTTTTGACCCCGTTGTAATGTTTTTCTCGTGAGAAAATCCACGAGTAGTTGATAGGACCAATGTGTTACTGTTTTTGTACTGTATTTTGGTCCGGGTTGCACGAAAATCGAAGCACGACGCGCATAAAGACGAAAAAAAAGCGGAACCCTAGTTTTCTGGCAGAACACGAGCGCCTGATTGCAGAGGCGCGTGCGGGCGCGTGCAACATCTTTTTTCCGATCCGTTCAGACAAATTTGTTCGTCTTCTCGTTATCTTCGTCTGAATAGGTCGCACGACCCATTACGATTTTCGGTTTGTCCAGAATTGCGTCGGGAAGGAGAAGTGATCGTGCTGTCCAGAAAAGCCCCAATTCGAGCGAAAACCCTAGTTTGGCTAGGGTTTCGCCGCATCTTGCGGCGGAGATTCCCGGCGCATCCGACGTCGGATCGACGATCGGCTTAAACCGATGGAATCCTCGTCTTACGAGCTTCGCGTCGATAGGTCGTAAAGGATTATCCGATCCCGGATGCGACCAGAATTGACGTCTGAAGTAGGCTACTCGTTATGAATTCGTTCCGGCGAATCGTTTGAAATTCGAGAAATTGAGGAACTAATCTCGACCGGAATCCGTTACCCGGTGATCGTGAGTGTTCCAATTACGTTTCCCCTCTTTCAATTGATCGAATCGCGGCTCGGAGAGGATGAATTTTGAGCGGCAAAGGGCGGCGGAGATGGCGGCGCACGGCGACGCGTTTTCTCGCGTTTGAGGAGCCGGCGCCGGCTGTTCTTCACGGCAAACGTCCGGGAGACGTCGGGGATGACGAGGCGACGGGCGGCAGCGGCGCGAGGGCGGCGGCGCCGCCCGCGGCGACGGGCGCAGATCGCGCGGCCGCACGCGCTCCTAGCCGATTTCACGTGGCGGCGCCGGTCGGGGAGGTCGCGGCACCGGTCTGGGAGGCGGCGGTCGGCCGACGCGCGCGCGGCGACGCCGGACGGGCGGCGGCGGCGCGATGGTGATGAAGAAGACGATGCCGACGTGGCGCGCCACGTCGGCCCTCTCGGCCGGCGGCACTGCGTGTGTCCGCCACGTGTCTACCACGTGGCGGTTCCCCTGATGACATGGCAAAGGCGCTTTTTCGGCGCTTTTAGCCTCGCATTCAAAGATTTTTGAAGATTTCGAAGATCTGTATCATGATCGGGAAATGTAATAGTTAGGGATTACGTGTTTTTAAGCCCGATAACGATTTTAAAATTCCTATTTGCGTATTTATTTTTACTTATGCTTTAGCATGCGATTATGTGATTAATTGCGCTTAGAAAAGCATGTAAATAGGATTTATATCGTTTCTAAAAGCATATTTTATTTTTTGCGAGCACGTTTTATTATGTGCGTTTAGAAATTGCATGCTTTAGGAATTATGTGGGATTGCATGATTCGTTACAAACCTTTTGAACAAAAAGACTAAGCAATTTTAAAATTAAATGTTTAATTAGATTCCATTAATTTGGATATTAAACAGTTAATCGGACCTCCATTAATTGGACTCTACACGAAAGTAGTAAGATTATGTAAGTAAACGTCCACCTGCGTGGCTTGCTTGCATTTTTGAGCTACCAGTTTTGTGAGATGAGTTTTCCAAAACAATATTTGATTATTATTGAGTAGTGAGAGCGAAGCCGTAAACGTCCACCTGCGTGGCTTGTGTGCCTAGTAAACACGAGTACTCTAGAAGATAATAATAAAATAGGATGGCTAATTAGATCAAATTGAATGCGGCATGGTTCGAGTAAGTATGTCAATTTCGAGAATTTGATTCTATTTGGTCAAATTAATGGCCAATGCTTAGATGTCACCGCAGGTACAATTCACTTCCCTCGAAGTCCCTTCCCGCGTTTTAATAGTGACATGGTCCAGAATATCGAACTATTAATTTCATTCGTCTCAAGAACCTAGACGTGGATTGAAATTAAAGAGCTAGGTAAATAGCTTGGTTTAGGGTTACGCTAGTAAACGTCCACTGCGTGGCTTGCTAGTGGAATTCTTAGAGTGTTCGAGGTTTTTAACATCATTGTTTTTCAAAAGGTTACAATGATAGTTAATTACGAATTATGTGTAAATATTAATTCATACATGTTTTAAAATTATATTTTTTCAGATATGTCTGTTCGAAATTTTTCAAGTTCCTAAACAGTCTCACCAATCAAACCCTAATGGGTTTAACAATTTTTTTAAATAATTTTACAAAGTGGAAGAGATATCTTACCGCTCCCAATAAAAGCTCTGCAAAGGTCCTATAAGAACTTCTGTTTAAGGACCGCTATGTCTAAGAACGAGTTTACTATGAGTATGTCACTCAAATCTTTGGTAGCGGTCAAATAAGTTATAGGAAAGGGCAAGAATGCTCAAGTCTTGAATATCCCTAGTAGTTCAAGGAATCCTCCGAAAGGCGGAAACCAGAAAAAGAGCAGAAAGGGTGGACAATTCAAGAAGAGCAGTGGGAGTAAGAAGACGGTCCTTATCGGCGGCATGTGAATGCCAAAGAAGAAAGGAAGGTTCTTCAATTATGGTAAGAAAGGACACTGGAAGAGTTATTATCCAGATGTCAAGGCAAAAACAGAAAGAGACGCGAGTCGCTCTTATGAATCGAAACCTGCTCGGTTTCCTCTTCTACCCACGAATGGGTAGTGGATTCGGGGCAACCGATCATGTTTGTTACACCTTGCAAGGTTTCTTGCGTAAAAGGCAATTGAGCAATGGCGAGGTGGTAGTCTCAATGGGCAATGGATCGAAAGTTCCCCGCAATTGTCATTGGAGATTTGCATCTATCTTTTGATAGTTCCGTTTTAGTACTTAAAGATGTTTAATATGTGCTCGAGTTTAGGCGAAACATTATTTATGTTTCAAAACTCGCACCATGGATGGTTATAAATCAAGTTTTGATAGTGAAGTTTCTATCATGAAAGACGATGATTTTATCGTGGTGGACCATTAAACGGATCTTTATATACTATTACTTGTAAACCGCGTAATTACGTTAATATTGCTTCCTCATCATCAAATCCTAAGAAGAGGAAAGAGTCTTCTAAGGTAAACCAAACTTATCGTGGCACTTAATACTAGGTCACATCAATCTTAACAGGACTCGAGAGGTTGGTGGAATATGGATCGGTGGAGTCTCTCCAAGATTGAACCATTTCCAACTTGCGAAACCTGTTTGGAAGGAAAGATGATGACTAGGCCTTTCAAGGCAAAGGGTTATAGAGCCACGAAGTATTAAGTTTGATACATTTCGACTTGTGTGGGTCTATGTCTACACAAGCTCGTGGAGGGTATGAGTACTTCGTCTGACGATTACTCGAGGTATGGATATGTTTACCTTCTTCACCACAAGTCGGATTGCTTTGAAACCTTTAAGGAATTCAAGGCAGAAGTGGAGAGGAAGTTAGGTAAAGAAATCAAAACACTGCGATCTAATCGTGGTGGGAAATACCTATCCAACGAGTTCAAGGACTACTTGACAGAATGTGGGATTACATCCCGGTGACAAAGACCGGGCACGCCTCAGCAGAATGGTGTGTCAGAGAGAAGGAACCGAAATCTCTTAGAGATGGTTCGGTCGATGATGAGTTATGCAACTTTGCTAGTTTTCTTTTGGGGATATGCCCTAGAGACTGCAACATACTTGCTGAATTCTAAGGAACCTAGATCTCACAAGGCGTCTAAACACATAGACAGGAAGTACCATATTATACGAGTATTCGTAAATCGAGGTGACCTGGTGATTAACAAAATTGGAACTGCAGTCAACCTAGCTAATCCTTTCACGAAGAGCTTACCACTCCCGGCTTACGAGAAGCATGTTCGTGGCTTTGGGATGGTAGAGATGCCCTACTTAGGACTACAGAAACTTTTGTATAAGTGGGAGAAGATGTCGTGATAGATAGGATAGATAGCTAAGATATAGTTGGGTACTAGTTTGTACCTAGATAGCTGAGATATAGACACAATGTATACTAAAAGTTTACTTTAGTATAAGTGGGAGAATTGTTGGGATTTTGTATACTGGAAGCACTTTTATGCTTGTATACAATGTGTTTTTGTCCTTACCACTGTTTTATTCTCCTATCTGATAAATATGTATATTTGCACATGTTATCATTTATCTTGTATAAAAGTTAGATTTGTGTGGTGTGTCGGGTATCACAGAAGACAACACAAATTGGTTGAACTGACAAGATATAAATAGTTAACACAGCTGAGACAACTTAAGGATGAAGTTGTCGGTTTAAGCTGCAGTTTAGATAAGAAGTGGCTTGTCTTAGGTTGCTTGTCTTTCTTGGTACACTTAAGGTGGTGTATTGAAGGATCACGGTGAGATGTGTTCTCCTAACCGACCTTAGTGGAGAACCAAGATCTCGGTGACTTAGCCGATCTTAAGCTTGGTAAGACTTCGCTGAGTGCATTTGGCTATCTATCACTTTGACCTACTATGGTGAACGTCAAATGAGCGGCGGGATCTACGTATCTTGGGTGTTAGTAGTTATTTGTGGCTCGGTCTGGTTGTGCGTATCTTGCATCCGTATCCTAGTAAAATGGGTTGATAATATCCCCCGAGGAACTCGAAAGGATTAGCACACTAAACCCGACCAGGTTGATTAAGTTCGGGTGTGTTAATAAGGTCGAGTGGTACTACTCGGGAATATAAGATGTTAATTAATTTAAGGCGTCGGTGAGCTTAATTAATTGACGGATATTTCTATCTTAAATACGGAGATTGATTAAGTCTAAAATACAAGCCCTTGCTCAAATTGGGATAAAGGGGTAAGTCAAAGCACGGATTCTCTAGTGGAATAAATTTGTGTTAATTAATTAATTTTGCTCTACGTAAGCATGGATAATTAATTAATTGGAGGCCCCGCTTTATTTCTTGTATTGGATCCCCGATCCTACCACGATTAGTTGCCTAAGTAATTTATTGTCTCTCGAAATCATTATTAATGGATTAATGTTTTTTCACATTATTTAATAATGTTATTTATCGGAATTAATTGGTGGGCAATTAATTGATAAATATTAGTAGCCCAATAAATTAATTAATTATATTATGGGCTAATTATGTGGAAGTCCATTAGAATATAATTAAATTAATGGGCTACAAATATATTAATATTATATTGGCTTTTGAAGCTATATATATTAGTATTACGTTCGGAACGTAATACGGAAAAATCATAACTCACGCACGCGAGTTTTGAGAGAGACATATTTTTATTTTCTTCAGTTCTCTGACCACCCAGAGGAAGAAAAAGGCCGTGACACAGATCAGAAGATCTGACACGGGAGCAACAATCAGAGCTACGACAACATACGAAGGAGGAGGTATCTATTTCTTCCTTTCATATTCCTTCATGCTCGTACTCCACGGGGCATCGGATAGAGTGACGGATCCACGTGTCAGCCAGTTCTTATACAACAATGCTGCCAGCAGGGACAAGACTTTGAAGCTCTATGATGGTGGGTTTCACTGCATTCTTGAAGGGGAACCTGATGATAGAATCTTGGAAGTGCTTACTGATATTGTTACATGGCTTGATTCTAGGACAACTTTGAGATAGATTTTATTTCTATTTTGACTTAGAATTTGAGTATTTATTGATTAAATTGTTAGTCTGTACTGGTTGGTGATTTGCATTAAAATCTAATGGAGTTTTGGTTGAATCATTCAAGTAGACAGTGTGGTCCAAATGGCCGGTGTTTGGTGTATTGCAGCAACCTTTCATTTTCAGATTAATTTCTTCATAATAATTTCTTCACTATTACTGTTTTTATTACTACTTAATTTTTCATTTCCTAATATTATGGTTGGCTAACTTTGAGGGCGTTTGGTAAGAGCATTTGGGAATTAGAAATGGATGTATCCATATCTAAAGTGTTGGATTTCGAAGTAAATAGGAGTGGATACAGAATTTATAATTAAGAGGGGACGAAAATGATTTTTTAAAATGTAACTATATTTTTAGGAAATGCAAAAAGAAATCATCAAATTGTAGGAGGCCAAATAGTTATTTATTTATTTTTTTTAAAAGTTTAAAACATACACAAATTTCAAAAATTTAGAGAAAAGTCATAAATACGTATTGGAAATCGATCACACCCACATGTTCTCATTAAGTCCGTTTTATGGATCCGTTGAATCATACTTAAAACATTTGGGTCTCTCAAAGTTATAGTAATTTGGTGGATTTTTATCCAAAACTATACAATTATAATTCATTGAGAACTCGATTTTAAGTTACAGATAAACTTCTTTAGAAAAATAATATTGAGATTGGAAAAAAATATTATTTAGTGACGTTATTACTTTATTTAATATTATTTTAATTTATTTATTTAAAATAAAATAAAATAAATTATATCTAAATAAAATTATTACTCTATCAAATATTAATTAATCTAAGTTTAACTCCATTATTTTCCTACATCCTATTGCCCTTTGGGTAGGCAAGAGTTTGTTGGGAGAGAAGTCTCAACCGTCTGAGATTTTTTTTTTCTTGCAATAAAACATGTGGTACTTGTACTACTACCTAACTCGACAGCTACCCTCGTGTAACCGAAATTTAATGCCCAATCGCTAACCAAAACTTTTTTCACGATTTTAATGGAACTTCTCAGTCAATAAATGGAATTATTAATTAACCAATTATGTATTTTAGGAAATAAAAACGTTGTGGATTTGATGGGTTAGGGAAACTATGTTACTAGCAATTGGCGCATCACATGCCCAATAATTCGTGACCGATTTCGTATCGATTCTTCGTTTGGAATTAAGACACGTAAGTAGTGGATTATTGGATAATATTCGACATCCAAAGTGAATAATTGTGTGAAATTGCTTTGTAATGAAACTAATTCCAACACGTAAATGATTCCACAACTCTTTGGTCATGTTCGGTTGTTAATTTGATTCCAAATTATTAAATTCTTATGTTTGGTAGAATTCGTAAAATAATCATATTCCAGAAATGTAAAATTCAATGTTTGGTTCAAATTTAATAAAATTGAGGAAAGTAGTCGTAATCCAAAAAATAAGGAAAATTGTGTAATATTTTTGGATTCTTTTTCCCTACTATAAGCTGGTATTCTTTTTCCCACGTACGGGATTTTAATCATCGAATCCCGTCAAGAACGTCATCATCAATATTTTCTGTACAAGGTTCGCACCTCTCCCATGCCTCTCGAATTGATGGTGGCTAATGGAAAAAATTAATGCGATTGTCAAAGGCTGAGACATGGCAAAATCGAGTTTCCTCGATCTAACCTCGCACCATCATATCTTGAATTGCTATCACCATCGTCGTCGATCTATCCCCTCGAAATTCAAAGAAGGATTGATAGGTTGCAACTGAATTGATGGAGTAGGAACGTACATAAATTCTTCTGGGGAGATTGAGTTTGCAGATCTAATGGCATTGTTACTCAATCTCGCCTCGCACCATTACATTTTAATGTCCTCTCGTCTCGCCTATCCCTCCCACCATCCTCTTACGTGTTAATCTTGCTGAATTTCTTAAGGGTTGAAATCTAATACTCCCTCCGTCCCGCTATTACTGTCCCCTTTGATTTCGACACGAAGATTAAGAAACTTTGTTTAAGTGTGTATTTTATGAATTTTAATTATATTAAGAAATTGGCATAATTTTCGAAGAGTGGTTGGTGGAAGAAATGTGAATTTATCCAAATTTTTATAGGGCATATTTGAGGCAATCGATTTTTTTCAGTTTTTTTTTTCATATTGTATTTTAAGAAATAATCTTAAGTTTCCAAAAAGTTAAAAATCATAAATTTTCGAGTACATAGTGTAACGAAAATCATGTGAAATAGGTTTTTCGAGAGAGAGAGTATAGTAATATGGGGATGAGTATTAAGTAGAAGGGACTCATTTCATTTTTTGTTTAAGAGTAGTTTTTATTATTTTAGGAAAGATAACACTAATAGCAGAACAACATATTAAGAAAATATGACAATAATAGCGGGACGGAGGGAATATGTTGTTACTTGATCAGTTGAAGGAGCTATTTGTTCATGTATCGATTTCGTCGGATATGCTCTCGGTTGATGTTTTATTGCTAATGTATTCAATAATGGTGAATAATTTAATAATATAGTTTCTGTCGATTTTATGTTTTTGTTGAAATCATCACTTTGGAGATTCAAAATGTAAAATATCATAATTGAGGTTGTTATGTTGAATGCATCTTCCGTGTTGGTTAAAATGCATATAAGAACATATTATTCTTTATTAAATGTGACTATAATTTTTCAGATTAAAATTTTTTATAAAAATTGAGAATCCGTATAGATTCTTGATATTTATCAAACATCGTGTAAGAAATCTATTTTCCTCATAATTATATTCTACGGAATTACATTTATGATAATTTTACTTTCGTGAATCATTTTCTGTAGAATCATATTCCGCATAATTATATTCTTCAACAACTTTATTTTCCTGACACCCAAACGAACCCAAAGAACTAAAAAAATCTTTTGAAATAATGACGGAAATAAAATCGTTTCTATGTAGTGATTGAATATTAATAGTATGTTAAATTAATAATTGTAAAGTTATAGATGAATTAGCAACGGAATGTTGATTGAATATTTCATTGTTAATTATAAGTTGGTTTTATATATTGCCGACTAAGAATTCGTTACTATTTGAGATACTATGTCTGTAAACTGGATCAACCTAAGAATACAAACTTCAAATTTGATACTATATTTTTTTAATAGAAAATTAACGGATATTTTCTTGTCAGTGAAATCAGCACCCGTGATTATTCAATTTAACACTAATTGAATGAATTCAATCAAGACCACAAAAACAATAAGAAGAAAAAAACAGAAAAGAAAAAGAAAAAAGTGGCGACTTACATATGAAAGACGACGAATCCTAAGTGTGTTCGTTATAGTATATCGTAAGATTTTTTTTCCTACCGCATACCTATCAAAAATGTTCAGTATGAGAAAATACATATAGTTGTCGTACCGATAATTTCAGTATACTGTAGTTTAGTATAAGCAATCTTTATACCGTTGTCATACCGCTCTTTCGGTATACCATACCGTACTTCGGTATACCGAAGTTTTCAATATACCGAAACAGACGGCATACCAAAACAAGCGATATACCAAAATTATCACATTATACCGAAGCAACGGTATATCGAAAAACAACCTGCCAAGAAACAAAACATGTCGATGTAGAAAACGTGCAAATCATATCCAACAAAAGTGTCTAAGATAATTAGTAGAACATGCTGATACAATAAATAAAATACAAACCATGAATGGCAAATTACATTCAACATATCAAAAACTATTCAAATGTCTAGTAATAAATAAATAACGTGAATACGGTTAGTTTATTAGATAAATATGAATCTATAAATTTATGATATAAATATTAAGATTGGTATAATGGATAATTCGGTATACATCGGTATAGTTCGATACGAATCGACATAGAAAATCTCATACCGTGCCGTACCGAAAAACTTTGATACAGTATCATACCGTATCAAAAATCTCGATATATCGAAAATTTGATATTTTCAATATTTTTTCAGCATGATATCAACGGTATAATGATTTTTCGAGTTACCTTAACACCCCTAGGTCTGCATGCGCTATGACTTATGATACGACATTATTATGGTGTTTTGCTTTGATTGCGGATAATCTAAAGATATCTTTCACAATGATAATTCTTAAAACTTGTATTTTAATTATGTTAATCGCTTATTATTTTCTTCTAACATCGTTGATAAAAAAATATATATATATTGAACATAAATTCGCCTACTTTCACTACTAGGTGTTAATTAATTCCAGCCGATTATTTTCGTTTATGTTGAATAACTAAGATACAAGTACTAGTCCTTTTTAGTAAGTATTACTATCTCCGTCCCATTATTATTATTCTATTTTTATAGTAAGGAGATTAATTTTTTAATTAAGGAGTTATTTTATAAAATTTAATTTTATTAATAAATAGACATAATTTAGTGACGTGGTAAATGAAAAGAAATGATAATTCATGCAAATTATATGAACAATTGTTTGGTTGTTTGTTTTTTTGTTTTTTTATAATGAATAAATAATTTAAAGTTTCTAAAAGGTTAAGAATTTTACAATTTTTTTAGTAAAGAGCGAAACATAATCGTGAGATATATTCTTTGAGAGAAAGAGAGTATAAGAATGTGAGGTGAGCAGTGAGTAAAGAGACCTCCCACAGTCCCACTTCATCTTAGGATGAGTTAATTTTTTATATTTTCGAAAACATAACAGTAATAGCTGGACAATTTATTTAAGAAAACAAAAGTAGTATGTCTTAGCTATTAAATTTTGGATTAATAAATATATAAGTCTCATCGTCATCTAATGTCATTGTAATTGTGACATTAGATGATACAAGAGTACAAATTGCGAGATATAACAAACTTTTAACTTAAATATGAAGACTGCCTCCATACTAATTGGTCATTATTACAATCATAATAGCTTCAATAATGTTTTTAACATATATACTATTTCAATATCAACTACAGTATTATTATTATTATTATTATTATTATTATTATTATTATTATTATTATTATTATTATTTTCCTTTAATGTGGAGATTTTAGCACATGTGAATTAATTCATTTTAACTATGGAATTGGAAACAAAGTATGCTGGCTCTAGTTTCTAGGGCGGCTATTCTCTCTCCTCTCTCTCACCACACCAGGCTGTAATTCTGTCACTTTCACTACTTCAACTTTATGTGATATTTCATCAGATTTTTTTACCCAACTAACAATAATCAAAATTGAATTTATTTAATGTATAAATCGATAGTAATTATGGTTTTTCTCGTAAACTAAACACTTTATAGAAACTACATTGAGCTTATTTCGGCAACTTCAATTTATGGCGGATTTGAGATTCCTAATCGCTGAAATCCTCTAAAATAAATCCAAAATGTATCATCCAAAGAAAAGGGAAATTGATCTTAATTATTAAATTGAAATTATTTGCCGTTTTTATTCGTGGCCCCACATTACGATATAATTAATTAATTAATTGGCGATGTAATAACATCATGTACGGTCACATGGTGTATATAATCCCGCGGACTTGTTGATGCTCCTCTCCCCCTCTATATTCGTCTCCGTCTCTCTTTTTTCTCGCTCTCATTTTATTATTATTATAATTATTTTATTTATTTTCTATTTCTAGCTTCGTTCTTCCTCAAGGAGGAGCCTCGCCATTTTTGTACAGCCTTTTCAGGTATGATTCATCTCTCTCTCTCTCTCTCTCTCTCTCTCTCCTGGACACTCGAGTTGTGATTTTGATTTGATTCCGTGACTCGCTGAGTACAGAGCTTCTAATTTTGTGAAATTTGGCGCTTGAAATTAGGTGATTTTGAGTTGATCTGGAAACCTAGTTCTGAGTGTATTTTTAGCCTTCAACTTATGGAAAAAAACGCATCTAGACACTCGAGGTGCGATTTTGTTTATTTTATGACTCGCTGAGTTTAGAGCTTCTAATCTGGTGAGATTTGGTGCTTGAATCTAGGTAATTTTGAGTAGATCTAGAAACCTAGTTCAAAGTGTAATTTCTAGCCTTCAGATTCTGGAAAAAACTGCGTTTTTGAGCTTCTTTTAGCTGATTTTCTCTTCTTTCCTTTTTAGCAGACAAATCCAGCTTGTTATTCATAAATCCTAACGCTACGAAGGAAAGCTTCGAGTAATCCAATAGATCTGCATAGTTCTTTTCTCTTTCGAAAAAATTAGGTTATACATACTTTTCGTTGATTAAATAAATATATATTTATAGTTTGCAGCGAACAAGTCTTCGAAAAATACAACCGACTTCTTAATTTTCTACTTTGACCAGATCTCATCTTCACTCTTCGACGGGCGAACTAGTATTTTTTGTCTAGAGCGCGTTTGTTACTATGTCCTATTTCTTCCAGCTGTTGACAGATCTGAAAGTTTTCGTTTTCAAATAGTATTTGTTATAACAAAATTCACTTTTTAAGGTTTTGATTTCTCGTCCGAGATCTACAAAATGAATCGCTACGCGTTTCACCACAACAGCTTTGCAGCATGTGAGGAGATGAGGGGCAACGCCGCCGCCTGCAGATCTGTGGAGATGAAGGAAACTATCATCTGCCCTAAACCGCGGCGGCTCGGCTTGATCCAGACCACCACCCTTTATGAGCCTTCTTACCCGAGACCCCTCCGCTGGCAAGCTAGGTAATTTTCTTTCTTTTTTTTGTTTTTCTTTTAGTCAAAGAAAGAATTTCTTTTTAAGTGTTCTAATTTTGTGTATTTTCTATTCATGTTAAACAGCCACTGCCATCAAGAGGCTTTTGATTCCGAAGCCGGAAGTGAACTTCTGGACATCATCCTAGCAAAGGTTTGCCTTTTTTTTTAAATTCTTAATCAAGATTTCTTTCAATTTTCAAGAAAATGAGTTCTTTGCACATAATTTCAAGAATAATACCTAATTCTATGTGTCAAAAAGGCATCATAACATGTATTTTTCAAGAAATCAATTCTATACACATCATTTCAAGAATAATACATAATCCTTTGCTAGATTCTTTGTGTCCAAATCTTTAACAAAAGCTTGTTTCTTTAACCTTGGAAGAAAGTACTTGAATATTTTATTTGTATGTTTAGTATAATTTTCTTCTCTCTGATCAAACTTGTTATTGAATTTGCAGCAGGGTGGTTGTGCTACCGATCAACCCGTCCCACAAATAGCCTCGTCGCCCCCATTTTTTTCTGGGTCTCCGCCGAGCAGAGTATCTAACCCACTAACCCAAGACGCTCGATTTGGGGACAAAAAATGCACCCCCGTATCGCCTCGAGCAATCCCAACCCCCACCGGACGGGCCCCTTCTCCCTCCTCCACCTGCAAGGGTGCGGGTGGCTGCGTGAGGGCGAGTTTTGGGAACAACCCGGCCCGGAGGGTCGAGGGTTTCGACTGCCTAGACCGGGATAGGCGCAACCGCAGCATCCCCGCCCTCGCATGAGGAGGAGCATTAGGAGTTTTGAAGATTTTGATCAAGCCAAACAGCTAAGTTGGAGGTGCATTGATTATTCATCATATTTAGATCTAGTGTATATATATATATATATATGTATGTGTGTGTCGATGTTGTGTCTGTAATTAGACGATTATGTAAGTATTGAGTTGGAGTCGTTGGCCAAGGAATAATTTTTAGGATTCATGAGAGCTTCTCCCCCCTTTTTGTAATGGTGTAAGTAGTGAGGAAGAGGGAGGGTGTTCTGGTAATTTATGTCTTGAGGTCGTTTATGAGATTTCACCGTGCTGAAATTGAATGTGTATAAAGGATAATATATAGTTGGCATCGAGTCAATCATGTTTTGTAGTCGGAATTCACTTTGTAAATAAATGATGTAATTATTACTCCCTCAGTTTCATTCATACTGTCATGTATATTATTTCGGGTTGTTCCACTCATACTGTCTCATACCTAAAATGGTAAGAAATGAGTGGATTATAATCATCTAAATAAGTGGATTTTACTATTTTATATTTTTACACCATTATTTTAATTTTTACACCCACTATTTTAAATTTCGTGTTACACCCACTATCTTAAATTTCGTGTCGAAATTCAACAAGACATTATGAATGGGACGGAGGGAGTAATATTTATGTTTCCATTTTTTTTTTATTTGAGGAATCCGCAGCCGAAATCCAACAAGACATTATGAATGGGACGGAGGGAGTAATATTTATGTTTCTTTTTTTTTTTTTTTATTTGAGGAACCCGCAGCCGCTACCTTCGGTGCGCTCTGGGTAAACTTCAACTCCTTGTGCAGTAGTCTGCAAACCACACAGGAGATTAAACCACCCTCGGGCGACGACTCACTACGGAATGGCTTGAGGATTAAGCCTACGACCGCTCGGCCCGGGAAACATCACCTCAACCACTCTGCCATCCCCTCTACGTAGCGGAACTTATGTTTCCATTATTGCCCTTAGTTTGATTGTATGGCATGATGCCTTGCCTTGTTGGCAAGCGGGATCGTGGATCCGTTCGTCATCGCATATGGTTTAGTGGGTTTGGATCGGGTCGAATATGTCCGAATCAAAACATAACCCTAAGATTCGTGGCATTTCATACGACACGAGTAGGTAGCTTTAGGTGAAGAAAAGGGTAAAAAAGAGAAAGTAGATTCGATTTTGATAAAAAGAAAATAAATTTCAAAATTCTAACAAAAAGAAGCTTATAGGTCGATGGTAGGGGAATACAACACGATATGGGAATATAATACGACAACAATTTCTGGAGAATTTAACGTATAGTGGTGTTGAGATTTTTGAAGTTCATGTTTTTGGGCTGTAAACCAGCTAATTGGGACATATAGTAATTATTCTCTCCGTCCAATAGAAAGTGTCTTTCTTTCCTTTTTGAGATGTCCCATAGAAAGTGTTCCCTTTCTTAAAAATGAAGTGGATCCTATATCTTTACCAACTCAAATCAATTCAATATAATTAATTAATTGCATGAGTCTCACCTCTCTAACACACAAACCAATTCTAAATAATTTATTAATTTTATGAGTCCCATATTTTTATCAATTAAAATAATTCTTTACAAACTCCGTGTCTCATTTAAATGAGGCAACTTTCTACATGAAATGGAGGGAGTATGATTTTTGACCATATTTCAACTGTAATATGAAGTATTATTATTCTTGTTCTTAAATCAATTACAAAATAAATAATAGTATTACTTACCAATTGAAAATTATTAATCTTGAAACCAGATTTCATTATTTATTTAAAATATTCTTAATTTTCAAAAGATAACTATATTTTGAAATTAATGATAATTGAGAGTTTTGGGTGAGGTTTTGAGGGATTCATTTCATTCTCTTTCTCTCTTTATTTAAAAATTAAAACATCCTCAAATCGCTTTAATCGCGCTTTCTCTTCTGCTAAAGCATAATTGCTCTTTCTAGTGTCCACTTCACCCACTGCTCTCTCTCTCTCTCAACTCTGCAAACCACAAGCACAGACAAGGGTGGAAGTAGTCAAGCAGTCCCGCAAGTTTAGATGGCAGAAGGCAAGGGGTCGTCGCTCGTCCATCTTCTCGTTATAGTACTGAGCTTAACTGCATTTGGATTTTCAATCGCTGCCGAGCGGTGCCGCAGCTCTGTAATCTAAAACTAATCTCTCTTCTCTTCTTATTCAGCGATTTTTTGTGTTCGTTTGAAGAGATTCGAGTTCCGTTTTGTGGATCATTTTGAAATGCTTCTGCTTCTTGTTCTGATTCTATTTGTGGTTTAGTTTGATTTTACTTGCTTTATGTGCTTAGGTTTCCAATTCTGCCTGGGGTTTTGTATTTTGTCTTTTATGGGAGAGTTCATTTTTTTTGTGATTTTGTGAAATTAACTGCTTATGGTACTCTAATGAGAGCATTTGCACTTGAAATCTGTAATGTCTGCTTCTATAGGTTTTGGATTGATTAGGATTCGTTGAATCGTTCTTCATTCATACCCTAACTCGGTGCTTTCTGGCTAGATTTTTATATTAGTTTTCTTGTTGAGAGAGTAGTGAAACATAGAAGAATTGAGCTCGAATGTTTTATTTTTTCTTCTTGATATGCATTTCTGCTCAGGCTATACTGAATTTTATTCCTTTGTTTTGTGGTATAAGAAGTTGCATTCCGATGGTACAAGTTATGATGAAAGCAGCAAAATGCGAATTGAATGTAGTCTAGAAAACAAATTTCTTGCCTTGGCTTACTGGTGCCCTATTGTACCAATATACTTATCTGTCGTCATACGTATTTCTTTTACGGAAGTTTATACGACACACTTTCTGTGATACAGATTTCTTTATACAAAAATTTATTTCTCTGGTTGTATGGTTATTTGTGCAAGATGCCTCAAATGTATACTCCCGGCTGGCTGCAAGTCTTGCACCCAAGAAATCTTTAGTTTGAGGCTCCAAAATTAGAAATGGTCATTCCTTTCTCCCCTACTTATTCAAGAGATTGATAAATTACTCCATTTGTTTGCTCTTTTCGGTGTTCCTCCTATCATTTTTCTTGTGAATTTCCACATTGTTGTGCTGCTGTTGTTAATTTCCAGTTGTTTCATTGGGCCACTCAAGACTGAGATATTTCCTTCTTATATCCAAATTTTAGACTCAAACAAGTTACTTTTTTGGCTTAATCATTTCACAACTGATCTTCTGGATTTAGAGTGGTTTTTCGCATTATTTGAGTATTTCTTTGGCAATATAAATTTGTCTTTCTTGCTTCATTTTTCCTTTCCTCTCCAAGATACATGTTTTCTTGATTTTTTCGGTGAATTTAAGGAAATGCAAGAAAGGTTGTACCCATAGTGGCCCCAGTAACTGAAAATTCAAGAAGACATGTATCTCGGTGCTTTCTTTGTTTGTTTGATGACATAAGTTGTCTATTATCACCCCCCCTATTCGACCTACTTGCTAACTTTGCTTTTTTAGAGCAATGAAGAAATCCTCGGGTAAACCAAATTCGCTTACTCATCTGTCGTTGGATGGCAGGGTATTTTACATAAAGATGATGCTACTAATCAAACATACTGTGTTTACCACTCAAATGTTGCAACCGGTTATGGAGTCGGAGCTTTCTTGTTTCTCCTCTCAAGTGAGTCTCTCCTCATGGGTGTCACAAAGTGCATGTGTTTCGGTAGGCCTTTGTCGCCCGGATCAAACCGCGCTTGGACCATAATTTACTTCATCTCTTCATGGTAAGTCTCTATTCTATACTTAACCATTTTCATAGGATGATATGGTTAGGCGGGGCACAAAATTTTCTAAAAAAAATTAGCACACCATACACAATTAATTATACATTTTTTTGAGTGTTGAGAGTTTTGAAGTCTCCTTGTTTTCTACTATACTTTCTCTTTGGATGAATGTTTTAACTTGAATTTCATAGGATGACATTTATAGTGGCCGAAGCGTGCCTAATAGCGGGTGCAAAGAGGAATGCGTACCACACCCAATACCGGAACATGATCTACGCGAATAACTTCTCTTGTGAGTCGCTCCGGAAAGGCATATTCATCGCGGGTGCAGTGTTTGTGATTGCTACGATGGTTCTCAACGTCTACTTCTACATGTACTTCACGAAAGCCACCACTCTACCGGCTAAGAAGATCAACCACTCAAGCTCGGGTGTAGGCATGACCGGGCGTGTATAGGAGGCGAGTTCTCAAAACTTCTTGTTAGCTTCGTAGTGTTCGTAGTATTAAGAATCCTAATTTTTGCTTGGTTAGTTTTTTGATGTGGGACTTGAACAGAGATCTCTATGATTTATGAAAGGTATGATGTTTTAATATAATGGTCTACATTGGAAGAATCTTGTGAATTGTGGACACTCTTGTATTTGAATTGAAGTGGAATAAATACAAGATTGAAATATCAGGAATACTTCTCTTCACCAAATTAAGTAGTATAGAGGCAAGCAGAAAATGCCAAAAATAGGGAGGGGTTATGAAGAAAAGTGAAGTACAATGTGGTGTAAGAAATAAAAAAGAATTGGTAAAATTCAAGTACGAGACATCAAGAATGATAACAAATCCAAGGTACACAACTAAACGACTCAAAACTGTTTTAGAATGCACATATGGGATCTTTTCAACATTGCAAAAAAAATTACACTGTTCGTCCCATTATTTCCATTTGATTTTTTTTGCGTTCAGAGATTAAAAACATTTATTTGAGTATTTATTTTATGAATTTTAATTATATTGAGAAATAACCGCAGTAATAGCTATTTTGAATGCTTGAGAATTCGTCCAAATTATATTAAGGTATAATTGAAGTAATTGTTGTTATTTTTCTATTTTTTCATCTCGTATTGTAATTGAAAAAATAATTTAAAGTTTTCAAAGTGTTAAATATAATAAATTTATGAGTTAGGAACGGAGTAAAATCATAAAATAGAAAGACTTTTGGAGATAGAAAGTCTAAAATATGGAGTGGATAGTGAGTAAAAAGGGTCTTATTGTATTTTAAAATTATGAATTTAATTTTTTTCATTTTTAGAAACAGAACAAAAATAATTTTATTTACATACTCAAAAAAATATAAAATGAAAGTAATCATTTTTTTTCACCTTTTTCTGTATGTAGAATCCAAAATTCTGAAATTAATTTGGACGTCACAATATGTAGTACCTTTGAGAGCTGTGACATCCAGCAAAACAGCAGAGAAAAATAAGATGTAATTAATTAATTTATGATTGGTACACGTGTAACATCAACGACGAAAATGCCTAAACAGATTTTAAATCTTGTTCTTAATTGATGTACAATTTGGGTGTGAGACCGACCAACAATCTGGTAATGTATGGAAAGCTGATGTGATTAGTAGATTTTGATATATGAGACCATAACGCCTGCTGTACATAATCTTTAAATTACTTAATTACTTAGTGGATGATTAAGGAAAACCCGCTCATATTTCTAAATCCGCTCCTATTCATGACTTATTTAATAAATATCATGTTAGCTTCAGTTTTACCGGAATGGATTTTATAAGAAGTCTGCATAAAATAAGAAATAAGTAGAATTCTGCATCCTTCATTTCATTATATGCTCTGTAATATTTTTTATGCATATTCTTATATGTTTTATGTATAACGATAAAATTATAAAAGTTATAAGATTTATGCATTAAAAAATTTAGAATTATATATAAAATATATATAAAAAATATGCATATTTTCTATCTTCCAATATAATTATGCATTCTCACTGAATCCATACCCCAATTAATATCTTATATATTTAATTATTCGTCAACTTATACCAAATGGCACTATAGCTTCTTACAATCACATAACATGGGACTTCTTGGACTAATTAGAGGACCAGACGACCACAGGCAGTACACATTTTTGTTCATATTATTTCGATTTTTGGATATAATTCAAAAAATAATACATACTACTCCTTGATGCTATTATGTATTTTTTTGGTTGTGCCACTATCATTGTCATTTTTCCTAAATTGACCAAAAAATAATTCTTAAACTCAAAATGAATCGGGATCCTTCTTACTCGATATCACCCCACATTCTCGTACTTTGTATTTTCAAAAAAAATTATCTCACACGATTTCATTTTGCTCCAAACTCAGAAAATTACGATTTTTAATTTTTTGAGAACTTTAGACTAATTTTCAATTACAACATGAAAAAAATAGAAAAAATAAATAAATCGAATGTCTCAATTATGCCTTGCAAAAAATCAAATGAATTTTCATTTTTCCCATATATTTCTTAATACAATTAAAATGCATAAAACACATGTTTAAATAATTTTTTAAAATTTTTATGCTGAAAAGGAAATGAACAATAATAACGTGACGGAGAAAATATGATTTATAAAATTACAGATATATATAATATGAATAATTATGTGACCCGATTGAATTGATCCGACCAATCAAATTCAAAATCACAAGCAGACAAAAATAACAACGTAAATAATCGAAGAAAATTTTCCCTTCATCAGTGGGTTCCATCCACTGCAGTAATTTGCTTCTCCCCCGCCATTAAAACACAAACATAAGCTGTAGAAAAAACCGCTTTCCCAACATTATACGTGTAATGTATGATCAACAACCCCACCTCCTCCCTCTCTCTCCTCTCTCTAACATGTAAAACGGAACACGAAGCCGTCAATTCACACCTCTCTCTCTCTCTCTCTCTCTCTCTCTCTCTCTCTCTCTCTCTCTCAGAATAGTTTCTAACGCAGAGTTCAGTAGCTGCTGTACTCCGCCGCCGGCGATATAAAAGTTGGGTAAAAACTAAAATCCCTTCATGTGGATGAAAAGACTGCTGTGCCCTTCACCCGTGGCGGTTCTCTTCATACTATCGATTCTGCATATCTGGATTAATTCCGGCCACATCCAAGCAGGTGCAATAAGGTCATTTCCGCAGCCACCAAATCAGAAGAACCGGAATCAGACCGGAATCTTCCGACAGTACTTCTACGACAGAATCTCCGGCCACAACGTTACTACAAACGGTACTTTTCTTGAGAATCAAAGAAGGGTTCCTAGCTGCCCAGATCCTCTACACAATTAGTCGCTGATTTTTTTCCCCCATATTTGTAATGATGGTATGATACTGAATTAGTGATTATATTAATGGGATTTCAAGATTCTTTCTTTTCCTTTTGCTTGGGAGATTGATGGAGAAGAAGAGGAATGAATCATGATTGTACATAGAATTTTTGAGTTCTTGAATTACTTAATTATCTCTAACTATTACTCCCTCCTCGTCTTATTAATAATGTCTGCTTTTTTCCGGGGTACGGGGATGAACAACATAATATTATGTGGTGTATGATATTTGAGTTTTGATTAATTAATTTGTTTATAATATATTCTTTATCTTTTTTGAAACAAAATATTACTAACTAAACACCTTATAAAATACAAGGCACTATTAATGGAACTAAATGTAAAATTTTCTTTTACGAGTGTTTTTTCGTGTGATTTCTTTTCATGATTGCGCTTGTGATTAGTTTGGGATTGGGAGGATTAAAGCAGTAATGAATAATGATGGCGACTTTTGGAGTACTTTTCTGTATTCATATCTGGATTCAATGATGTGAAAAGTCAATTTATCTCAAGATAAACATATAGTTCAAAATTAATATCAAAATCTTGTTAATGGGATAGTTGCGAAATTAGGAATTTCAGAAGAGAAGTGCCGGAAGTATAGAATTTCTGGGATAAAATAATTCTGTTTAAAAAAATTACATATAAAATTCGAGTTTCGCAGCGTATGTGCTGTCACTGTTTATCTCCCATGACCAAGTTTTATATGGCTTTACCCAGAATTCAAGCACAGTTCACATTTTTGGTATTGGTTAGAGATATTTCTCTTACATAACAGAACAGTAAAACTTTTTCTCGTGTAAATTACCTCATTTTTCCCCAAGTGGTAACTTTTTATTCTGAATACTTTTCATTAGGACTACATAGTTTTATACAAGTGTTACATGTGGAACTCTTCTTTTTAATTTTTACTGTTATCAAAATATGTAGGATTGATGGGCCTGGGATTGATTAGCAACTTCATCTATCTTGACGTGTAGCTAAAATGTATGGAATTATGGGATAATGAAATGGGTGCATGATCATACATCAAATGGCCCCACATAAATTTCATCAAGATTTTGATAAAAAATCTTGATTTCAAGGTCTTAAATTTGAAACGTGGATAGGGGATAGTGTTGTGAATCATGCACGGTTTTACGATTTTGTGGAGACTTATGGTTGTTCGGCTTTGATTAATGCGATCCTCCCTTATGAGGAAGTAAGTAACCATTATCTCGAAATTACACTATTATTTTACCAAATTCTGAATTGCCATCTATCAAAATAATATTATACATAAAAGTTAAATTTCGTGTTAAAACCCTACATAACAGTATGAATGAGATGTACATATCGCATTTCATTACAATTATTCTTGATTGTGTACATGATGATGATGGCAATACTTAAATGGGTCCACATGCAGTCATTATGCACTCAATACATAACTCCATGTCTTTACTTAAATTAGCTATAATTTTGCATCTGTTAAGTAGTTTAGAATTTCACGCACTAGTTTATTAATGTTTTGCTTGTGTGTGTAAAAATTACTATCATATGGAAACTCATTAATAGTCATTCATTTTCACTAATTTGTGCCATTACTTATACCGACATGATTTCAAAAATATTATCATAACTAAACCAAACATAAGATAGAGTTTCTTAATTCTAACGGTAGGAGCACTAGTCCTACCATCCTAAAATACGACACATGTACAAATCATTTAATTTTTTTGATTATTTTTACAATTATATTCTATTTTATTAAATTTCTAAATCCTAAGAACTAAGGATAAATATTAGGTATTTTGAGGTTGGATAATGCGCCTCTCCCTAGCATCAAATTTATCGACAAGATAATTGAAGCTATTAATTTACCCAGAAGAAGTTAGAATGTTTGACAGGAAGTTGTAACTGTTAGATTGAGAAGATGGATCATTAGACAGACACATCACAGATCCATTCCACCCAACAGTTAAAATTTGGTTCACTTCACCATCAAAACTCAAAAGCAAAAAATCTGGCTGAAATCCATATGAATATAACCTCTTTGTCTTTTTCTTGTAAGAAACAAGGCATGGGGTCAAATAATTATTACACAATCTCATAGGGAACAAAATTTACTGGATCTTGTCAGTGGATTATGGTAAATATTACTCCCTTAGTCTCTTATTAATAGTGTTTGATTTCTTTTATGTATTTAAATTAAAAAAATAATATTGTGTAGTGTATATTTTTTGAATTTTGGTGATTAATTTATGACAATAATTTTTCTTTTATGGTAATATACACTCATGGCCAATTCTCTTAAAAAAACACAAGTTTAGGCATTGATTAAAACTTTGTTCATAAACTAGCTTCTAGACCTGCTTTGTGACAGGAGTAATGGTCTATGTTTATTGTCTGATGAGTCAGCAGTGGCATTGAATTCTTTATCAGACATTGCATTAAATTAATGAAGGGCCGAACTTTATCCCCTAGGCCACTCCATCGACCATCAAGCATATTTCATACAACAACAGCCGATCGAGAGAAAATTTGTGTAGAGGCCGAAAATTGCATGTATAGTGAAAATTGTTGTAGGGCCGAAAATTCAAGCATCCTTCGGCCATGCCATAGGCCCCCTCATCGGCCCTATAACTATTGTAATTATTTTGTAACGGCTCCTCTTCATTTGACCGAGAGCAACAAAATGAATCTGGGGCCGAAATCTACCCATTCTAAAAAAATTATTGAGTTGAAAATTGGCCGAGAGAGAGGGACGACCACAGACAGTCGCCGACCACCCTGAACAACTGCCAACCGCTGACGACCGCCCAATTGTCGCCGTCACTGCCGCCATGTCTTCTAGCCACGAAATGGCTAAAGGCCGATGGAGAGCCGAGGGACGACTGACGGGTATGCTTGTTAGGGCCGAGGGGAATACTGCATATTACTTTTTTGGCAATTAGTTTTAATTCATCCATAGACCTTCCATCGGCCGCTTTCGGCCCTCCATCAACCCAGGCATTTGACAAGAAAAAAATAATGTCGACAACTTAATGATTGGAACAATGTGATTGAAGTCAAAAAGTGAAAAAATGGCTAAAGTGTTTTAATATAGTGAATGACTATAGTTGCCTTTTACTTAACCTATATGGCTATAACTGCAATTCACTCATTTTCTTTTCCTGTTTTAAAATACTAGATGTTATTAAGAGGCATCATTTTCGGGAATATAAGATATTATTAATGGGATAGGTATTTACTTTATTGTTTCAACTTCCATACAAGGGGAGACATGTGACTTGTTTCACTCACAAAAGCCCATTGGGCCCAACTCATTTAGTTTTACGGCCCATGTCAAAACCGATTGGATATGGGCCGGGCTGTAACGGACGATCCATATCAACTGATTTTATTACTCCCCCTAGGGATGGGTACTGAGTTAATTATAGATATACAATCTTGATATTTTAAGAAACTGAAATTGTGGTAGGAGCGTGTAAAATAAGCTAAAGAGCAAAGCATCCACCGCTTCAGTTTACTTCGTATCAGACGTGGAAATTTACAAAATATCAAAATCACAATTTGGAATTGGAAATTCTTGCTAAATTTCAGAGGTATGAATTCCGCAAAGTGTTTCTTCGTAATCTGGAGAGGGTTCGACTTACCGTATGATTGTATCATTCTTCAATTTTTGAAATTTGATTTTTTTTTGTTTCGTTTGGGTACCTTGCGTATTTTTCTGGCTGGAGTTTCTTCATGTTGATGATTAATACCCCAAGAAAAATCCGATTAGTGTGCATAACTGAAATAAGTGTTTATGAATTCGATGTTTGGATCTTCTTTCTCTTCATGAATGGCAGAATCGGTTGATTTTAAGCTAGTTTTCCGGTGAGAAAGGGCGAATCTCTTTTTTGCCCTAGATAATTCTGGATGAATTTTGGAAAATGTGTTTTCCTTTTCGTAATATAATTTGGATTTCTACGCGATCATGCTCTTATTGTCAAGAAAAGGATATTGAAAAAACTCAAGTATCATATTTTCCTGTGGGAATCTTACGAATTAACCTAGGACTGGTATTGGTAGAATTTTTTTTTTTTTTTTTTTTGGAGGGGATGAGGATTTGATGTTATAAGTCTTTGGCCTAATCCTAACTTTGTAAATGGCATATAGGCTACAGCTATGTTCTTAGCATATCAACAAAAAATTAAAATGGGTAGCGGCAGGTTTATAGGAGTCATGCCTCATCGCTAACTGCTATTGTAGTTCCTCGATCTTTTTCTGCTGCGACTTTACTTCTTTGTGTGAGCACGTGGTTATTATAAAATGCTTAATGTGATTTAGCTGCTAATGCGCATTCGAAGATGTGGTATGTAATGTGATTTGGCAGTTTATGTGCCTTTGAAGATGTAGTATGTAATCGTAATTGATCTAGCTGTTTATGCGCTTTCAAGAGGTGGTACTCACAGTCACATGGGTTATATGTGTCCCATCTCGCGTACGATAAATTATTTAAGGCTGGTATTAACTTCTTGAAGTATTTATGCATCAAATGCTCAGCCCTTGTCAACTTAACATATTGATGTTCATTTCATGTCTTATATGGAGGTAGTTTCTTTTACCCACACTTCTTCCAATAGTTTACATGCATTCACTGAATGAATAATCTCGTCCAGCACGTCTGTTTAGTCATATATCAGGACAATTCTAACTTGTCCTTGCTTATGCCTATATGGGTATTTGTGAATATTTGATTTTGGAAGAATTGGTATGGTACATTCCAGATAATATCCTGCCAAAACATCTTAAAAACTTATTTCTGAAACTATTATTTTCAAGTTTGGAGATGAGTCTACTCTCAACTATTTTTCTTGTACTTGTGCTTGTTGGTGAAAAGCATTCAAGTTTAATATGTTACATTCTTAGAGATGATGGTTGTGTAAATGCTTCCAAATGCTTCAGGAATCCGAAGGGAACGAAATATTATATTTAGGATATGTTGTTCATTACACATTTACACTAAATCTAGCTCTTTATCTAGTAGATAGTAAAAATACAAGTGTTAGCTTATGCAGGCTCTTCTTTATGGCTGGGAGAAATCGGATGCCCCGGCACCCCGATGATTATCGGGGTGTGCATGAAGATCCACGTTCCCATCCGCACAGGATGCCAATGCCACTTCCTCCGCATCCTGCTTCCCTTGAAGAGGAACTTGAGCTCCAACACAGAGACATTCAGAGGCTCCTCTCTGACAATAGGCATGTGGTTGATGACAATGTGATGCTTCAAAGGGACTTGACTTCAGTGAAAGACGAAATTCACAGACTGAATCAGCTCATTCCCAAAATGCGTGCTGACAAAGAGGCTCAGAAAAGGGAGTTGATTGAGAGAGGGATGAAACTAGAGGCTGAACTCCGCTCCGTTGAGCCTCTCAGAGCAGAGGTCGGGCAATTAAGAGCTGATGCACAGAAACTGAACGCACAAAACAAGGAATTATCGTCCCAGCTCCAGGCTTTGACCAAGGATATGAATAGGCTTAAATCGGAGAATAAGCAAGTGGATGCCATGAAGAGTGACATTGATAAGATGCATAAGGATCTGGTTGATACCAGGTATAGCCCTTCATCATGCTGCATTTACAGAAAATTACTATGAATAGACTAGAAAGGGGGAAATGATACTCTCATATAAATTGGTTAGTACTCTAGTTTGAAATTTCTATATTATCTAATGATCATGACATTTTGGCAAGGGAATTTATTGTGGAAGTGTTTGAGATGGATTTTCCTAATGTATTTCTGCTTTCTTTGTTCAGGAGAGTATATGAATATGAGAAGAAAGGGAATGAAGAGTTGGTGGAACAAAATAGATCCATGGAGAAAAACCTTATTTCAATGGCGCGGGAAATTGAAAAGCTACGAGCTGAACAATCAAGTTCTGAGAGGAGGGCTTGGGGTATGGTTTTCCTTGCATATAAATAGACACGCGCAAAGAACCAACTGTGTTTGCTTTGACTTTTGTGCAGATGTTGGAGGATATGGAGTGATGAATGGAAGGCTTGAAGCAAGATATCCAGGCACATATGTCCCTGGCTCGTGGGGGTCGTACGATAAATTCGGCCCTCCACGGCATTAAAAGTGTAATCCTTGTTCAGCATCACAAAATCTGTGAGTTTGGTTTGCTTTCCAGCTTCTGTTTATGTACTTAGCTTGTTCGACCTTTGTTGTATAAGGGCTACTGGTGATTGTTGTTGCTATTTACATTTTTGATGATCTTTTAAAGAATAGTTCGGATATGAATTTATTTACTGGTTGTAAAGCTGGAAAGTGAAATTGTAAAATGGAGTATTATTATTTTGATGATAAGCAGGTTTTTAGGACCATGGTAAGAAATAATATTATGAGTGAGGAAATTTTATTACATGGATCTAAAATGAATTCGAACACATTACAAAGTTTCCGATATATGAGTAGCAGATTATATTAACAAATTTTCTTTAAAATGAGAAGAAAAAATCAGTTAAATTTCGGTTAACTCAAATACAACCAGAGAATGAAGAATAGAGAAGGCAGCAGTTCATTTGAATGAAGTAGTTATTGTGAAAACAACCACAATAAATCAAGAACAATTGCACAAACTCAAATTTACTAACCTAACCTGGTGGTCTTTCCGCCGTGGTGATGCTCAAATCATCGAGCTTGCTAAATTCCCCCACCAGAAACCCGTTCTGATCAACAATTTGTACACCGCAGAGAAATCCGAATTTGTTCTCCCCGGAATCTTCCCCTTTGCCGCCGCCTCCATAGGAGGCATCCGCAGTCGGAATCTCGAGGACTGATGATGGAGAATTGTCGGTTTTCTCACGAGCAATCCAAGTAATTCCATTTTTGCCACTCGACTGTTTGTTGATTTTCGAGTGCCCTATGTAGAAATTATTCAGCTCTTTGCCGGAGGTGAAATTGCCCAATCGAACACGTTTCTTCTTCCCCGGATACCTAATTTGAGAGGAGAATTTTGCCTGCTTTCTCTTGTGCGCGTCGACGAATTTCCACCTCGCTTTCGCCGGCAACCTTTTCTCCTCTTGCGCGGCGTCGCCGCCGCAGTCATCGGAGGCATCTGCGATCGGAATTTTGGCAACCGGAGACGGAGAATCTCGACTTTCTCCCCAAGCAATCAACACCTCTGCTCCCTGTCTGGCGCTCAAGGCCACCTGAAACTCGCGCTTCTTCGATAGGTAAGCGGCGGAAGCCTCCTCCGCGGTGGTGAAAGTGCCCAACCAGACGCGTTTGTTCAATTGCGGATCCCTAATTTCAGCGCAGTACTTACCCGACGGCCTCTTGCGGCAACCGACGAAATTCCTCTTCGCGATCAGATTAGGTAATCTAACGCCACCGCAATCAGACTCCAATTTCTTCCCAATCGGAACAAAAAATTCGTGAATCACCCGCTTCGACCTCCTCTCCGCCGGATCGCGTTCGTCCGAGGATGAATCGGTTGCGTCTGGATCGGAATACAACAATCTGATCTTCCGGGGATTGGCCGAGAAATATTCCATCAATCTATACCAAAACAATTCAACAATTCCGGAAATCGTAAGCGAAGAGATCAATTATACGACCAAATTAACATTCAATGGAAATTCAAAAGGCAGATAAGAAGCTGGTCTCCGTAGATTTTGGTGCGAATATAATTTTTGGGGGTTCCATCTGAACACTAGGCTGAGGACCATTAAATCAGTATATGCTGTTGGATATTTAATTAATATACGAAACCAAAAAAATATAAAAAAATATTGTAAATATATTATATATATATACTTACCATATGTTGTAATGTCTATATAAATTCTAAAAAACATGAGTCCATCTTGTACTCTCTATTTATTCTCTACATTCTCTCTAATTTATAACACGTTATCAGCAAAAAAGAGCTCTAAAAAAAAAAATTGTCGTGGAAGGTATAACTTTTTCCAACACCCTTTTTAATGTTTCATCCTCTTTTCAATTGTTATATTAAATTATTATATAATATTAATAGTTATATCATATGATTATAATAGTTATATTATCGTGCATGGTTTAGATAAGTAAATCATTTACTTATTTTGAATCATGCACTTCCTTCGAGAAAATCAATATGATTATATATTGTTGCTCCAGAAGTAGCACAATACATTAATACCCTGAATAATATTATAATCACTTAAAGAGCAATTCCAAAATATATTTTCAACTTGATTAGTTGCTCCAAGAATAACACAATCAATATTCCTGAAGAATATTACATGCTCTTGAAGAGCATTTACTCTACGCTTTTCTTTATTTATTTATTTGTTTGTTTATTTATTTAATGTTAAATCACAATTGTTGCTCCTGAAGTAGCACAATCCACATTCCTGGAGAATATCACATGCTCTTAAAGAGCAAATCAAACTTACTTATTGAAATGATTTAATTGTTGCTCCAGAAGTAGCACAATTTAATATTCCTGTAGAATATTACACTCTCTTGAAGAGTTATTTATTTTATTTATGTATTTACTATGTACCCCAGGTTTTTTTTTCTTCTGCATATTATATAATATATATAAAAAAACTGGGGTACATATATATATATATATATATATATATAGAACACCCCCTTATAGAGAGAAATGAGAACAATACTACACTATAGATCTTATTAGTTGGAAGGTGAGGATTTTCCCAAAATTTTGGCTGATTTCCCATTTTTTTAATGATAAAAGCCTCATTAAGGGTAAATTGGGGAAAATGAGATTTGCATAATATTAGATGAGAAGGGTAGGGGATTCAAAATTCGAAAAATCTCACTGCAGAAAATTTGGGAGCAGAAAACTTTCCCCCTCCCTTCCTCCCTCTCGAGAAATCGACAGCAGCGGAGGCGACCTGGCGCGAAATTCTCCCCATCTCTTCCGCCCTTCCCCTTCTGAAAAACTAACACGACCTAGCCCAACAAGAATCGAGCGACCTAGCGTTGAATCGAGTCGTTTGCACACGCAACCCAGCAAGAATCGACGCAACCTAGCAAGAATCGAAGGTGTGGTTCTAGTATATTTCATATTTTGAAGCTTTATTTGCAAATTTTCTGATTTTGAATTTGCTGTGGTTTGGAATTGCAGAGTCGATACTCGAGTTGAAGATTAGCGAAATAGATTCGAGAACTCAGATTTGTGTAGATCTGTTCATCCTCCCTGTCTTCTATCTCTCTCATCTCTTCTCATTTATGTAGATCTGTTCCAGATCTATGTAGATCTGTTTATATTTATGTAGATCTATTCCAAATTTGTGTAGACATGTCTCAGATTTGGAATTCGAGATTGGTGGTGTTGGGGGCGTATGCATCTAGAGTTCGAATCTGGAGTTCAACAAATATTTTGCGAATTCGAGAAGCATGTGCATACAAATTACAGTTAATGTGCATAGAAGATATAAAAAATGTGCAGATAAATTATAGAAAAATATGCATATAAAAAATGTGCATAAAGATTATAGAGAATATGCACGGAACACACAAAATGTGCATATAAATTAAAAAAATGTGCATAGAACACACAAAATGTGCATATAAATTAAAAAAAAAATGTGCATTAAACACACACAAAATGTGCATAAAAAATATTGACGAAATCAGGAGAAGTAACAAGAAAAAATCGTCAGCAATCCGATCTTGAATTATTGGCTGATCTTGCACATCAAAAACGCTCTCGCTCTCTCCCTCCCATGAAGAAGTCGATCCCCTTCTTCAAAATTCCTTGTTGACTAAATTAGAAAGACAAAATATCCTTAATGAGTCTTGAAAAATTACGAAAATACCATTAATGAGCTCCTTATTAATTCAAAAACATAATAAAGATAGATTCAATCTTGACCACACATCTTGTAAAAGAAGGGTTGAGATTTCTTCTCTATTCTCTCATTAAGACCATGTTCTCAATCTATCCTCCCTCTCTCTCTCTCTCTCTCTCTCTCTCTCTCTCTCTCTCTCTCTCTCTATATATATATATATATATATATATATTTACGTATAATCTTAATTTGTTGCTCCCGATGTAGCAACAATTAATATTCCTGAAGAATATTATCTATTTTTCTTATGAGCAATTATATATTATGTCTTATTGATGGACGAATCTTGGTTCTTGAATTATTATTGTTGTTGCTCCCGAAGTAGCACAATTGATATTTCCAAAGAATACGACACTTTCTTGAAGAACAATTGAGTTTCTACAAAATATTAACCTTTCGCCTGAACTATTTTAATATAGACTAAAATTGTTGCTCCCGAAGTAGCACGATTGGTATTCCTGAAGAATACTACATGTTCTTGCATAACAATTCAAGCTCTCGATTTTGACGTTGAAAAGTATTTCTATTAATGATATATGTTCATATTAACTCTAATTGTTGCTCTTGAAGTAGCACAATTAACTCGGCATGTTCTTAAAGAAAAAATCAATCGTTATTTGCTTAATTGTTGACGAAGTATAACCTCATGATAATGATGCATCATCGTTGTTTACTGATTATGGCTTATTTATTTTTAATACCCATTTTATCTGAACGTCATTCATTATTTTAATTATTGATTAATGACTATAGTAATTGATGGTATATTAAGTTAATATAAGTATTGAGAAGAGTTCCAATAAAAGTTTGATATAATTATGCAATTGAAATTAACATCTATTTCATGTTCCTGAAGAACAATGCCCATTTTTTTTTTTTTTTAAAAATGATGTGAGATCTAGTAGATCTTATAATTCGTAATTTATTGATTATATTTATATTGAATAAATATATTAAATTATTGCTCTAGAGTAGCACAATTAAATTCCTGCAGAATAAATATATTGCGATAATGATATTATTACCACATATTTGTGGAAATGCCTCAATGAAAGAAATGTATTATCTTATTTACTATTCATTGCTCCTATAGTAGCATAATTTATATTCCTGAATAATATTACATGCTCTTAAGGAGCAACTCGTATCTTGAGTGATATTTTTATTCTTAAAGAAAAAGAATAATTTATGTCTTATTGATATTAATTTGTATACGTTTAACTTGTACAGAGTTGCATGATGACAAATATCATCAAAATTGAGTTTGTTGCACTTGTTATACTTTGGTTATTAAATTAATATTCATGAAGAATATTATTAAATCAAATAAGTTTTTGTAAAACCTTACTCTTGGTATTAATTACAAAATGATTAAAGCCTTATGTTTTAGGTATTTGAAAGAAAGGCATCCCAGAAGGATTGACGCAAAATGATTAATTTTCCTTAGTCATCATCTTCGTGATGATTTGAGATATTTTTATCTTTGAGTTACATTAGCTAAATGTAACATTATATTTAGAGCATCGAACATCATTGAATGCTTTCGAAGAGCATGTATCATTCTATCAAATGATACGAAATCAACTATCGAGTTTGCCCTTTTACTCTAGTAAGTCTAGAAGGAACTTACTAAGTTTTAATGTATCCACTGCAATGGATACCATATTGAAATAATATACAAATGTAGCAATTCTTTTGTATTTAGCTAGAAGCTAGCAAAAGACAAAGTTATCACACTACCATTTTAAATGTATTACACATTTATGAAAACAAGTGAGACAAACCATGTCATGAACCGGAAGTTCAAAAGGCTTTATGCTTTGACATGATAGGCTTTGACATTTATGAGCACCTATCATGCGCAAGATAATTGAAAATTTATATGAGCGCAACATAGGGATCCCGAAGAATATTTACATGAATTTTTCATGAATGCTTGATTTCTTGAAGAAATTAAGCAATTGATAGAACTAATACTTCAAATAATAAAGAACTCAATTCCCTCAAGAAGATTTGTCTTGATAAAGCGAGTGAGTTTATTAAACTCCAAGTTCATCTTGAAGAGGATTTAAATTATATCGCTTTGGGATTGAGATTCAACACCTAGTTGCTCATGTCCATAATCAAAATGGTTTTGTACGTATAAAAACGAGCCTCACATTAAAATTGTTATTATGATGAAATAACATTCCCAACATTAGGTGGAACATATGTCACATTCGAATTTCTGAAGTAATCAATGTGAAATCTACATCTAAAAAAAAAAAAAGCACAAGGAAAAACTAGTCACATTTGGATTCCCGGAGTAATCAATGTGAACACGAAGTCGAAAGATTCACTTGCAAAAGATTGCAAACCAATTTCTTGATGGTCTTGATTATATATATATATAAAGAAGTGACAATATCAGACATTTATTGTAAATACCCCCAACAAAAATTCATGTCCCTGAAGGACAAACATAAATGACAGCAAATGCATTTAAAATTCGTCAAAAATATGGTCGACCAATGGGTTCTAAAAGATATTTTGTGCCTAAGATAAAGGGGTACAAGGTATGAACCAAACAATGACGAAAATGATTAATCAATTAAATGAAGTTCCTGAAGAACTACAAGCGTCTGAAATAATGAGATCTCAATATAATGGAGAGATTAAATATTGTTGTGGACGCATGACGATATATTCGCCTTTAGGTGGTGTTTGCAGTAGCTGAAGCTTATCGATAAGTGCTGAAAGTTGTTAGAAGCTGCTGAAAGTGGCTGAAAGCAGCTGAAAGCTGTTGATTTTGATAATTTGTAAGTGTTTGCAAAAAGTGCTGAAAGGCAAAAATTATAATACAATTGTTATTATATAATTATAATTGAGTAATCTTTATTACCTCTAGTGTTATTATACAATTATAATTATAATAAATAAATAAAATTGAGTAATTATTTTTTGTATATTATAATTTCAATCTTAGTGTATAAAGTATTAAATTAATCTATATTTTATTTTAATAAAAACAAAATAAAATTATTGTTTTTCATGCAATGTTAATAAAATGGAGTTTTATAGTTAGTATTATTTTATATTATTTTTAATTTAATCAATCAATTTAAGAAACATGATTAAATGAAAAAATAAAATTACAAGACTTGGAAATTAAAAGGAAGAAATCAGCTTTCAGCTAGTTTCAACTACCATTCCCCAGCTTTTATAAATCAGCTGAAATTATCAAAATCAGCTTTCAGCTAGTGTAAAAAGTTGTAAATGCAAACACCCAGCACAAAAATCTATGCAGCTTTCAGCTATCTCTTTTAGTAGAGAAGCTATTGCAAACACCCACTTAATATAACTCTTGAAATGATAAAAGATGATCATCAACGACGATCTATTAGAGATTGTCAAGATAGAAATAATTGGCCAAAGAAGAACAAAGTCATACAAGGTGAATTAAAACTCCCTAGAAAGCCGGAAATATTTGGACCTGTAGTTCCAAAATCCGGAAAGTATATTCCCAAAGGATAAAATGTGTCTTTGTTACAAAGAGAAATATAAAAATTATGAGATATATGGCAACACTCGTAACATAATATTTATCTCAAAGACCGGGAATTAATTGTGTACTCTCCCTTAATAGACACCATTATGTTTTAGAGTTTGATTAATCTACTTATGTCACAAATGCTTGATATGCGCTTTATGGATGTAGTAAATATCTATCTATATGATTCACTAGATAGTGCCATATATATAAAATCTCTGAAGGACATATAACTTTCTCAAAGAATGTAAGTCAAAAGATGTTTGCAAAAGTCGTTGTACGGGTGAAATAGTCTAGCCGTATGTGATATAGTAAGAAAATCGAGTATTCCTTGAAAGAAGGATACAAGAATGAAGAAAACTAATATGACAACTTGAATTTGATTGAGACTCCTGAAGAGCATAACACTTATTTGTATGCTCCGTCAAAGTGACTTATATAGAGCACATTATGGATTATTGTATTTATTGATTTATTGATTTTATAATCCAACTCACATCATTTTTGGCATTAGGGGGGAGATATGATATATAAATGATAGAATGCCGCAAATATCTCATTGGATTAATTGTTTAGATTCACGCACTATGAACTAGAAGTTCGTAAAATTATTAAGTGCCAAAGGAGTGTCATAATCTTATATATCTGTTGTATATGCACCATAAAAAGAACTGAAGTTCTTCATAGTCAAAATAACTCAAATTGATGTTAATTAGCGCGAGAAGCGTGAGAGATTTATTGGTGCAAAAAAAAAAGTCCGCATAATAGAAATTTAGAACACATCACTCCAAATTCCTTCTGAAGAGGCTATGTGAATCATTACATGAAATACAAAAGTACTTGAGGAAATATCCTCATGCTTAAAGACAGAGTTTGAATTGAAAGACTTAGGTAAAACTAAGCATTGTCTCGACCCGTAGATCGAGCATCTCCTCAATGGAGTTACACTTTAAAGAGATTTTAAAGTGTCGAATCCACATAGCTACCTAATAGTTGTTTCAATCACTTGAAGTAGATGGAGACTCATTTAGACCTATAGAACATAACAAAAATGTTTTAGGACCAGAAGTTCCTAACTTATATGCAATAAAAGAATTTGAAATCGGTATTGACCTTCTCTTATTTAAGTCAAATATGGTAGGTCTATTTGTGAGAGTAATAATATATTATCTACTATTCTCTATGAGGATGATTGAACTGGTGTTGCATATATTATTGTGAACCTTGAAGATAACCTTGAAGATTGTTATCTTGAGGGGGAGTGATAAATTGTAAATAATCTTGAAGATTAGACTAACCCATAAAGGTCAAATGATTGTACTATTTTTTCCTTTCTAAGTAGGGCTGTTCATCGGTCGGAAAACCGGACCGGTCTACCGGTTAACCGGACCGAAGAAGCCAATAAATCTTTGACCGAGAACCGGGCCGAAGTAACCGGTTCGGTTATCGGTTTTAACCGATTGATTTCGGCCGGTTAACCGGGCCGACCGACTAGTCAAACTTTTTTTTTAAAACGTTTTTCATTATTTTTGACTTAAAAAAATCATTATATTTTTTGTAGTGCTTGAATGTGTTCGTCGGCGTGTTTGCGAACATACCAACAAAGAATTTCTACAAAAACAAAACACACAGCCGCGAGAAATCCAAGTCTGCTTGAATGTGTTCGTCGGCGTGTTTGCGAGCAAAGCGGCGGCGGACGGTGTACCTGAGGAGCGACTGCCGGCGGCGGCGGCGAGTGGTGTAAGGTGGGTGTTCTTGTCTTCTTGAATCTTGAATCGAGATTCGAGTTGTTGAAAAAAAAACTAGGGCTTCTTGTTGAAACTTGAAACACGATTCGTACTTTAGTTTTAGTTGTTTAATGCTTGTTTTTTCAGTATTTTTTTTAATTTTATTTTAAATAAGTGTAAACAAATTATTAATTAAATCAAACTAAATCGGTTTTCGGTTCGGTTCGGCCAAACCGGTCACTTTAACCGGACCGAATCGAAAACCGAACATTGTATATTTTACGAACCGGAAACCGGGCCGAACTTAAAAGTTCGGTTCGGTCATAGTCGAACTCAATTCGGTTCGGCCGGTTCGGCCGGTTTGGCCAAAGTTTGAACAGCCCTATTTCTAAGTCTTTTATCAAAGGGTTTTTCTTAGTGAAGGTTTTTAACGAGGCATCCAATGCAACAGATTTTTCAAAAGAGTGGCAAAATCAACAAATTCTCTCAAGTGATGATCTAGTTGATTCTCTTACGAAGACATTACCAACAGTCAACATTCAAGAAGATGGTACACACGATCGATATGTACCGACTCAAGGATCAACAATGACTATATTGAGGTGGAGCAGATGTAATCTTTTTCCTTCGACCAGTTTTTATTCCAATGGGTTTTTCTGACAAGGTTTTAATGAGACAACAATTTCTTTTAGGGATGGTCAATCAAGGGGGAGTGTTGTAAATATATTTTATATATATACTTATCATATATTTTGATGCCCATGTAAACCCTAAAAGCTCATGAGCTCATCTTGTACTCTATAAATTGAGGTCTCCACCCTCATAATAATACATATCTCATTCTCGATCTCTCTATTTATTCTCTACATTTTCTCTAGTTTATAACAAAAAAGAAATTACAAAAAATAAACCTTAATCGGCCTCACCCAACAAATTCGAGGCCCAATATAACTCCACGTTAAATAGCCCAATTTGTGTATAAGCCCATTAGTTTATTACACATGCAAGGCCTATATAGGCCCAATCTAGTTATGAATAGGTTTAAATAAAAGTCAAGGAGATTTACTCCATCCATCCCACTATAATAGTTCATTATACAGTAAAACTTCCATAATTTAATATTCGGTAAATTAATAACCTCTCGAAATAATATTTTTCTCCGATCCCGACTCGGACCAGTATAAAAAATCATCAAACTCAAAAGATAATAAGATAATAATTTTTAGAAAACTCCAATGTAACTATATGGTCTCGTCAATATCATAAATTAATAATTATTTAAAATTACCTATAATAATAAGACATTTTGTGAAATATGATTCTAGTGTTACCAATTTTTTTTCTTAAAATTTTAATATAACTGGATCTCTTATCTAATTTTTCTAATTGAATAAAAGAAATTCCAATTTTATTTTCTCGAATTGCACCATAAAATTTCGAAGAATCCTTGACGCAACAAGTGCTTTCTGCACGTAACTGGTTCCAAATGAATCGTAAGATCTTTAGTGTTTTTTAGTGTTGATTGTCATTGATTGTTAACTTTACCATTGTACTTGTTTTTTAAATGAATAAATTTATTATTTCATAACAAATTAATACTCCCTCCGTCCCGCTATTTTATCTTAGTGGTGTTCGGTGTGGAGTTTAAAAAAGTGGGTGTATGTATGTTAAAGTGGGTAAAAAGTGTATTAAAATGTTGGGGTCCATGTTTAATTAATTGTGCTCCAAAAATTATTTTCCTTTTTGAGGGGCAAAATAAGAATAGCCTAATGGTCGAAAAAGGAAACTAAGACAAAAATAGCGGTACGGAGGGAGTATAATTCATTGTTTTAAGATAGTAAATAGTAAAATGACATTTAACATGATATATAGATAAACTTATAGCTTCGTATTCATCTAATTAAAATTTGATTCCGTTGAAGTTCTAAAACACTCTTTAAATCAATAAATATTAATTTATAGATAAATTCATCTCTCTCTAAACTAATAAAATCTCACGGTCCTAATAATATTAATTTAGAGAGGATTAACTGTACTTTTTTCAAGCTGTCCAATTGGAGTTGTCCAGATTCATTTTTTTTAACAAATTATTACATACATTTTTTTAGAAACCCACAACTTTATACATACATCGACTTATTTCTAAAAACTGTGGCTAAAAAAAACTTGACTAGTTCAGTAATACTGATGGAGATATAATTTAAAGGAATTAAATAAATTTAATTGACATAATGTGGTACAGCCTATGAAAAAGAAAGTCGCCGTAACGCCGACGTTGAATTAAATTTGACTTTTTGCCGTATAATACTTGGTGATGATATCATGATATAATTAGAAGAAAAATCAGCAACTAATTTTATTTTTCTAGAACATGCATCGACCGAGACATGTTCCAAACCCAACAATATGATGAAGAATAAGGACCAATCAACTAATACCCACATGTTGTCTTCGTTCATCTTCGGACACGAGTCACACGATGATTCTTGTTTTATTGGTCCACTAAACTAGGTGTGAGTGAATAATTCAATAATATAGTTTAATGGTGATTGCCATAATTTTGAAAAAAAAAAACAATTTTGATCGTGAATTATAGTTGTTATAATCAATAATATGAACAATTATCCATTTTTTATAATTTCACGGAGAGTTTATTTACGTATCTCTTTTGAGGTCCCATAACATTGAGGTTAATTGCAACTACCTCCTCCGGGTGTAAATATCCGTTGTAGTTTTAAAGGTACGCCGAGCCCCCTTATGATTTTAAATGAAGTACCCTGCATGAGAATTTAAAGAACACCCGACTCACGTGCAGTTATCATGTGAAAATTGATTTAGGATTAAGCACAATTCCCCCGAGTCAGGTGCGAATTACACCCCTTTAGTTTGCAAAGGTGCGATTCACGACCCCCACTCGAACATAGTGAAAAAGTAAAACATTAAAATTTATGTGCTGTCTATTAATTCATCAATGAGCAAGATTCATGTAGTTTTCCAGTAAAGAATCTCATCAGTAGGAGTTTTTTTTGTGTAGAAAATGAGTGGAATGCACAAGAGAGAGAGAGTTGTATATTACATCTTAAAACGTAGAAAGATAAAATTATACAAAACCACGAAATTCAACAGAAAGTAATAGTAATAATAGTAAATTAGGCAACAAAAAAAAGACGGCACAAGTTACACTTGCTCAAAGACCGAATACAAACATTTGATAAACACTACCACATTATTAAAGAACAAAAAATCAAACTCCTCACCAAAATTTCGGATGATTTAGCTTCCTTAACAAGCAACAGTTACTAGACGAGAAAAGGCACTGCCCCATTGTCAAGAAAAGGGGCACCTGCTCTGCTGCCCATTCATGACGAGGCCCCACATTCAATTTGCATGCCGAAGTAGTTCTTCACTATTTAAAACGATTTTCAAATCGGCATTTATCAAAAATAAATCTTGCATTTTCTATTGGATGTGGGAATTTTGTACCACAAAGTCATTAATGCGATAGGCACAAAATCCCACTAGCCATGATGCCTAAACCCCTCTATTCATTAGCAAGTAACAATTCTTCAATTATCATGGGATGGCGTAGCAGTTAAGATGGGTGGCCCGGGATCCATAGATCATGGGTTCAATTCTCACCATTCCACGAATCAAAAAAAAAAAAATTACAAGACTTCTTGAAGAAAATTTTACAACTTTTTCCAACTAATTCAAAACCTTATTGCAAGCAAGTACTAACTATCACGTTTTCTGATCTGCTAATTTACAAGACTTAATAAATTTGTCTCCCCAAAACCATAATAGGACAGCTCAAGATATGACTTGACCTTAATTTTCCTCCACCTAAATTGGTAGAAATAATTTACACAACCACATTTTATAAGAGAATAGTCAACAAAGTGTGACTGCCTAAATAGTGAAGCCACCACACCTTCCTACAATTTTGAAGAAATTCCATAATTACAACTATAATGCTCCTCCCATCAAATCCAAAAGAAGATTTTCAAAAATGAAATTTACCATTTACGCACAAGGAATGACACATCTTTAAACATTTGAAGACTGCAAAACTCATTAGCATAGGAAGTTCATTACAACTCAAATTTAGATCCCAAAAAGAAAGATAGCAACTCAACTCAACCAAGACTCTTCTTCTTCTTCTTCCACAAACATAAACTAGAGAGAGATTGAAGCCCATCGGACGTCTCCAAACGGCACAAGAAAACCCAAAGGCAGCTTCAACCTCTCACTAAAACTCTCTCTCTCTCTCTCTCTCTCTCATAAACACATTATAAAATTCCTCATTACTCAAACAATTAAATTAACTAACTTATTTTGCTACTTCGCCACTACTCATAAAACACTACTACCTGCAAAACTTAAGGGCATGCTATATTGAGGGCTGCTCCTCCATTCATCAACGGCGCCGCCGTGTCGTCCATCCACGAGGCTGCCTCAAAATCAAAGTCGAAATCGGGCAATTCGATAGGCTGATTAACTCCATCAATCCCACAAATTGGGAGATCATTGAGGCCAAAAATGTCATCAAGTGGAGCTCCAAAATCATCATCAAACATGAGCGAATCAAGGGCGGAATCCAGGGCAAAATCGAGGTCGATTTCTTCTCCGATTCGGGCTAATGCGGCTAACTCATCATCCACGACTAAATTGGACTCCAATCCAAGAACAGAAACAGAGGATGGGGAAGTGAGTGAAACTACACTCCCACTCGAATCCTCACTCACACAAACAACACCGTTATTTCTTCTATTCGATAGGCTCGAGCTTTCGAGAGGCTCCGAAACCACCGTAGAGTAAACCCTTTTGCTACAACCATCATCACCAACTTTACCAACCAACGCCTCGAATTCCAACCGTTTGTTCTCGTAAGCTCTAGAAGCTTCCTCGGCTGTACTATAAGTACCCAGCCAAACCCTCTTCTGCTTCACCGGATCGCGAATCTCCGCCGCCCATTTCCCCCATTTCCGCTGCCGTACTCCTCTGTACTTCCCCAAATTAGAGCTAACGCTAACGCTCTTCGTTGTGATTTTCTTCTCGCCGTTGCTGCTTTCTTGAACGGACGAGGCGTCCGATTCGGCCGTACGGTCTCCTATTGGGAAGAAAACTTCTCGAACAATGCGTTTCACCTTCTTCACCTCGTCGTCCGAGGAATCGGTAGCGTAGGGGTCGCTGCAGACGATTCTAACCCTCCTCATGGGTTTCGATGAAGGCTTAATTCTTGGCCTTTTGGGCGCAGATTCTCTGTTTGAAGAAATTGATTTTCGAGGCTCCGGCATAATCTGTCTCTCTCTATCTAAACACTACAAAAAATTTATCCCCTCCCTCAACAAGAACACCCAGCAAAATCGAGACTCTCCAAAAAAAATCAATCAAAAAAGGAAGATTTCAAACAAAAGAATTTCGAGAAATGTTTGAATGGGATGTTAAGTGAGAGGACCTCTCAAGAACAAGAAGAGATTCAACAACCAGTTTATGAGATAACCCCCAAAACACTGAACTCCAGAACAAGTCCTGCAAACAAAAATCAAAAACCCTATCAACATAAATCCTCAAATCAATTAAGCCAAACATGAATCAAATTAACAGATCAGCGAGTAAAATCCCCCAAAAATCCACATAATCACACACACACACACAAAGTCAAACAAGAGAGAGAGTGAGAAAGAGAATGCAAAGCAAAACCAATTAGGGTTCAAGGAGGAGAAATTGAAGTACCTTTTGGGCCTCAAACGCATCGAAACAGATGAGGAGAGAGAGAGAGCGGTCTGCTGAAGAGAACAGCAGAGAGATTCGCGCATGCAGTGAACAAAGAGAGAAGAAGAAGAAGAAGAAGAAGAAGAAGAAGAAGAAGAAGAAGAAGAGGAGTATGAATAGCAGAGCTTCTTCGATGGAGCCCCAAACACAACAGCCGAATCAAAACTTGCCGACATAAAACCTCTCGCTCCAAACCTTGACGATAAACCCTCTCTTCCTCTTCTTCCTCCCAAAAAAAACAGAACACTCAAAAAGTTGTAAAAAGGATCAGATGCGGCTATTAATAGAGAAAGACGATAACCCCCCCAATTCTCTCTCCGTATCTATTATCTATCGAGAAATTAAAGCGGTAGATATTCTTGAAGTAGACTCGATGAAGAGTGTGAGAAAGAGATTAGAAATCTATGGTTATAACATTTCCCGAGGTATTACAACATGACAAAGGGCTTGGATTATGGTAGTATCGAAGAAGAATTTGCAGGAACTACAGTAATTAAGACTTGTTCTACCGCCCTCGAAGAAATGGGAAATTGAGACTAATTGAAAAAGCCTTTTCGGTGGGTGAGTATCCTATATACTGATGCACTTAATGTACTACTCTCTCTATTTTTCCCTCTACGTTATATTCTGAATAGTATTTTTTTATTATCATTATATTTTCGTATTGAATTGTTTGGATTTTAAATTTATATAATAATATTTGCCTCATTTTAAAATGCATTTCTGGAAGCGGAGATTTTGCGTGAGAAATAATGGCGACTGCAATTATTAAGCCGATTCAATAAAAATTGAAAACGGTTTTTCAAGTAAATATTCGACCGTACGAGCATAACTAATATCGATCCTCTCTATCCACATGTTCGGAAACTTAGCATACATAATTAGCTCTTTATGACTAACATCTTTTATATAATTTTCGAGTGTTGCAAGCGTGTTTATCCCGTATGCATTTTGCAAAGGGGCTGCCGATAGTCTCAGATTTAGAGGGCGTTTGGTTCGTGGGTTTACAGCCCTACTATGGGAATTGGGGAGGAATGATACTCATATAATACGTTTGGTATGTGGGTTTCGAAACCCTACTATGGGTTTCATACCCGAATAGGTATGAGTTTTCCATACCCATGTATTATTTGGGTTTGAGTTTCCAAACCCATATGGGTATCAAAATTAAATTTTTTATGCATTATTTTTAAAAAATAAAATTAATTTATAATACTTAGTTAAAATACATATAATTTAAAAAATAATTATTATATTAAATAAAATTTAAATTTTTTTCAAAATAAACATTATTATTAAGAAAAAAATAAACATAATTTAGAAAAAAAAGTTTTTAATTTTATTTAAAAGTAAATACAATAATCTCGTTAAGAATATTAAATAAAACTTAAATTTTGTCAAATGTAAACATTATTATTTAAAAATATTTTAACATAATTTATAAAAATGTCTTTATTTTTTTATAAAATAAATATTTGATAATTTCGTAAAAATATGTTAAAAAGTATTTTTATAATTATTTTTTAAAATATTTATTAATTTTTTGTAAATACTCAAAATAAAAGATATTTTGTTTTTTATTAAAATATTTTTGTACTAAATTTCACAAAATAAAAAAAAAAGACTCATATCATTATTATTTATAAATATTACAATGTTCGTAATATTATACATTCTCATTGAGGCATAAGTACAATCAAACATCATATTTGATTATCATACCCATTCACAAGTAAATGTCAAACACCATTAAATGAATCAGTCATATCCATATCCAATCACACTACTATCATACCCATTACTATTGTCATTCCTGAATTCTTACCAAACGGCCCCTTAGACTTTTGAAATGCATAATGAAAGAAGCATCAATCTTCAATTTTAGGAAGAACACGATATCTAATTTTTGGATTCCCCTCATTACATTCCTAAATTCGCTCTCTAACGGCGTTTTTCTCGACGTAAAGGAACACGATATCTGCACTTTAAAAGAGGCAAATCACTAATTTTGTAGCCGCACCTATTACATCTCTAACTTTTTTGAGTTTTTCTTCTCATGAATAAAAGGAAGAAAGGAAATAGTGTGTTTAGACTTTAGATAAATTTGGTGGTTTAGTATATAGTATCATATACACATTCCATAAAGTTTAAGATTATTATTAAAATCGTGTAGTCTGTGTATATTATTACAATTAAATCTTAAAAAGACTTGATATTTTTAGTAGTAGTAATATATCAATATACTCTATTTGACTATTACAACTACAAAATTACCCAACTTTATAAAAATTATCCACTATATACCAAAATTTACTAAAATACCCCCACTTTTTTACTTTTCTCACAAAAAAGTGTCAGGCCATGATCGGACCGTGATCGGACCATGTCGATGTGTCCGACCGATCGGACATGCCGATCATGACCTGATAGTGATCGGCCTTGTGATAGGGCATGACCGATCATGGCCTTGTGATAGGGCATGACCGATCATGCCCACTATTCAAGTAGTGATCGGCCCTTGGTCGGGCGTGTCCGACCGGTCGGACCCTGATCGGGCCCTCTGTTCACGTGATCGGACTATCCCATAGTAGGGGTATTTTCGTCTTCTTATGTATATAGTTTAATTAAATATAAGAATTGAGTATAAATGTGTTTGTCTTTTCCCAGATGAATATTTCACCGCCGGACTCTTTTTAGTACTTGCTTTCATTTCACAACGACGTCCCATTTGACCAACCAAGAACGCGAATCTGAAGAATTTGAAAACTTAATTAAAAAGTAAAAATCATAAAATATAAAAAAGAATCGAAGCAAATATTACAAGAATTCCCCACACAAAGATACGCACGCGGTATGGCTCGACATTTCTCTGCACACCTGCTTTCCTTTGTCTTTTCTTTCACTCACTGATTCCCTGTCCCCTCACTCACTCACTCAGTGAGTGAGTGAGGTGGGTATTTACTCGGCGGTTACTTTTCACTGTTAGGGTCAAAATGGCGGTGGAGTGTGGGAATGGGATTTATAGTGTACGAACAGATTTTGCGTATGGTGAGTTTGGGAATGGGAATGCATGATGAGGTGGCATGACCATCCTCGTCTTTTCATGGTCATGCATATTACCATCCCCATGGGTCATGCCTGGTGAATGAATTCCTCGGCCATCGCGCTATTTCAATTCCACTTTTTTCAGTTGCGCGTGTATTCGGTCTAAATTCTTTTTTGCTTTTTTTTATTATAATATGAAAATTGGAAACTTCTATAAAGATATGTTTTCAAAAGATCTTATTATTTGTGTTATATTGATTTGATATTAATCGTATGGTATGTCTATAAGTTTAGAAAAATTTTCATTAAATCTCGCTCATGTACAATAGCCTGCAAACCACACATGAGAGTTAAACCACCTTTGAACCCATGATGTATCGATCCCGGGCTACGCACCTTTACCGCTACGCCATCCCAATGGGACAAACTCTCTATATTACTTTCTTATTCCTTTTAATTTATAACACATTATCAACACGAATGTTCTACATTAACTTCTTATTCTTGAGATTTACGTTACACCCATTCATAATTATCAGAGAATGATAAGGTTTACGGCTTCCTTTCCAAAGGTACGTCTGTAGATGTTTTAATTTCAGTTCATATGAACGTTGGGGATATCATTCTTGTTTATTGTTTATTGATTTATTAATGGGGTGCCTCTGTTTGCCGTCTGATATAGATTTAATTTATTTGGCAAATCATCATGTTTTAAAGGTTTGTGTTTCAATTAGTCTTACTTGTTGAGTTAATGATGTCGGCTAATATGGAGTTATTTTATGGTTGTATATGGACGCATATTTTGGTTTACATGATGCTAATGCCTATATTTATATTGAATCTAATTAGTGACATATTAATGTTTGATTTAGATTAATATTATTCAAGAATATTACATGCTCTTGAAGAGCAATTCAAAAACATATTTTTAATTTATATTGTTGTTTCAGAAGTAGCACAATCAATATTCCTGAAAAATATTACATGTTCTTGAAGATCATTTGCAATTTATATTTCTACATACGCTTAACTTATTTAATTTTATATTATAATTATTGCTCCTAAAGTAGCACAATCCATATTCCTGAAAAATATCACATGCTCTTGACGAGCAATTCAAACTTACTGACTGAAATGATTTAATTGTTGCTCCAGAAGTAGCACAATTTAATATTCTCGAAGGATATTACACACTATTGAAGAGTTATTAATATTACTTATGTATTTACTATATACCTAAGTGTTTTTTTTTTCTGCACACTATATATATATATATATATATATATATATATATAATGCTCCTGACGTAGCACACAATTAATATTCCCGAACAATATTAGTACTTTTGATGAGCAATTCATATAATATGTCTTATTGATGGCGAATCTTGATTCTTGAATTGTTATTGTTGTTGCTCCCGGAGTATAACAATTAATATCCCCAAAGAACACTACATGTTCCTGAAGAGCAATTGGGTTTCTCGAAAATATTAGTCTTTCGCCTGAAGTAGTTTAATATAGACTAAAATTTTGCTCCTGAAGTAGCACAATTTGTATTCCTGGAGAATACTACATGTTCTTGAAGAATAATTCAAACTCTTGATTTTGACAAATGCTATATATTCATGACTTTAATTGTTGCTCCTGAAGTAGTACAATTAACTCTGCAATTTGAAATCATACTTTAATTGTTGCTCCTGAAGTAACACAATTAATATTTTGGAAGAATATTACATGTTTCTAAAGAACAATATATATTTAAAGATATGTTATGATTTAAAGTATTACCTAATTAAATGTAGTGTTAGCAAAAACTCCTCTATGCTAAACACTTGCATTTCCAATATCCTATTGTGGCTTAATTTCTTTTCAAGAATAGATGTGAAATCTAGTACATGTCAAAATTTGCAATTTATTGATTTCATTTATCTTATAAAACTAAATTATTTGCTTTCGAAGTAGCATAATTACATTCTTGAAGAATGATCATATTCTTGAAGAATGATCATATTTTTATATACTATTTAACTTTTGTTCCTGAAGTAACATCATTTATATTCTAGAAGAATATTAAATGTTCTTAAAGAGCAACTCGTACTTTCGATGATATATGTTATTCATCAATGAAAAAAAATATTATTTTTGTCTTACTGACATTAATGCACTATTGATATCGATGTTCATCTGCCAATAAGGGGCATAAGGAAGACAAAATAGAATAAAACGGAGCATCCTCGCAGGATTGTGTAAAGATATACTTGTTTGTCCTCCCTAAAGCTCGATACGAGTAGATGCATCTTAAACTGCGAGATTTTAAAATTTAGTGCATCGAACATTGTTAAAGGCTCCCGAAGAGCTTGTATCATTCTATCAAATGATACTAAATTAACTATTGAGCATGTTCTTTACTCTAATAAGTCTAGAAGACACTTACTAAGTTTTAAAGATATCCGCTGCAATGGACACCATATTGAAATAATATAAGAAGGTAGTGATTCTTTTGTATTTAGCCCGAAGCTAACAAAAGAAAACTTATCATACTACCATTTTAAATGTATTACACATTTACAAAAATAAGTGAGACAAAACATGTCATGAACCGGAAGTTCAAAAGCGTTTTATGCTTTGATATGATAAGTTTGGACATTTGCAAGCAACTATCATACTCAACATAATTGATAATTTATATGAGCGCAATATAGAGATCCTAAATAATCTTTAAATGAATTTTCATGAATGCTAGATTTCTAGAAGAGATAAAGCAATTGATAGAACTACAAGTTCAAATAATCATAACATTAGAGCAGATTGACATTTGGATAATCGAATATTAGAATATATATGACGTTTAATTTTTTACCTTTTTTGGATTGTCAATTTTCCTAAAATAAATTACATATTGATATTGTAAACAGATAATTTTACGTTTGATTTTAAAATTTCATTGTTTTTGTATTATATTGAATTTGTTGCAAATATATTATATATATATACTTACCATATATTGTGATGACCATGTAAACCCTAAAAGCCCATGAGCCCATCTTGTACTCTATAAATAGAGGTCTCCACCCTCATAATAATACACATCTATTTCTCGTACTCTCTATTATTTTCTTGTTCCATTTAGTTTATAACACGTTATCAGCACGATTGTTCTGCATCTGGATGACGATCCGTAGAAAGAATTGAGAATTGAGAATCGAGGTAACATTCTTATATTAAAATAAATATACATTATTTATTATTCGGTTGACTGCTAATACATCAACTTTTTATATTCGTTATTTAGCACAAGTAATATTCCTGAAGAATATTACATGCTCTTGAAGAGCAATTGAAAAACATATTTTCAACCTAACTTGTTGCTCCAGAAGTAGCACAATCCATATTCCTAAAGAATATTATTTCAAGTGTATTTATTTTTATGATTATATTATCCTAAATTGTTGCTCCTGAAGTAGCACTATTAATATTCTATATGCTCTTGAAGAGCAATTCCAAAACATATTTTCAACTTGATTTACTGCTCCAGAAGAAGCACAATTAATATTCCTGAAGAATATTACATGCTCTTGAAGAGCATTTACATTTAATATTTCTACATATATATACGCTTTTATTTATTTATTTGTTTGTTTGTTTGTTTAATTAATTTTAAATCACAATTGTTGTTCCTGAAGTAGCACAATCCATATATTCCTGAAGAATACCACATGCTCTTAACGAGCAACTCAAACTTACTTATTGAAATGATTTAATTGTTGCTCCAGAAGTAGCACAATTTAATATTCTTGAAGAATATTTCACACTATTGAAGAGTTATTAATATTATCTATATATTTACTATATACCTTAGTTTATTTTCCTGCATATTGTATATTATTTAATATTTATATATATCATATATGTACACATATATATTATCTTAATTTGGTGCTCCTGAAGTAGCACACAATTAATATTTCTGGAGAATATTACGTACTTTTGATGAGCAATTCATCTTGGTTCTTGAATTGTTATTGTAATTGCTCTCGAAAATATTAACCTTTCGCCTGAAGCAATTCAATATAGACTAAAATTATTGCTCCTGAAGTAGCACAATTTGTATTCCTGAAGAATACTACATGTTCTTGCAGAACGATTCAAACTCTTGATTTTGGCAAATGCTATATGTCCATAATTCTATTTGTTGCTCTCGAAGTAGCGCAATTAACTCTAGATGTTCTTGGAACAACTAAAACTTGTCATTTGGAAATCATATATCACAACATCAATACTTTAATTGTTGCTCCTGAAGTAACACAATTAATATTCTTGAAGAATATTACATGTTCCTAAAGAACAATGTATATTTTAAATATTACTTACTTACATAAAGTGATAGCAAGAGCTCCTCTATGAATGACAATTGTATTTCCAATATTCTATTTTGGCTTAATTTCTTCTTAAAAATAAATGTGAGATCCCGTAGATCTCAACATTTAAAATTTATTGATTGCATTTATCTTGAATAAAATTAAATTGTTGCTCTAGAAGTAGCGCAATTACATTCCTGAAAAATGATCATATTGTGATAGAAACATTACTATCACATGTTTGTAGAAATGTCTCAAATATAATATTTTTATATACTATTTAACTTTTTTTCCTGAAGTATCATCATTTATATTCTAGAAGAATATTAAATGCTCGTAAAAAGCAACTCGTACTTTTGATGATATATGTTATTCCTGAATGAAAAATATTATTTATGTCTTGTTGACATTAATGTACTCTTGATATCGATGTTCATCTATCAATAAGAGGGGCCATGATAGAGGCAATAGAAATGAAGCATCCCAGCAGGATTGCATCAAATATTAATTATTTGTCCTCCCTAAAACTTGATACGAGCAGATGCACCTTAAATTGCAAGATTTTAAAATCTAGTGCATCGAACATCATTAATAGCTCCCGAAGAGCTTGTATTATTCTATCAAATGATATTAAATTAACTATTGAACATGCCCTTTACTCTAGTAAGTCTAGAAGACACTTACTAAGCTTTAAGGATATGCAATGGATAGCATATTGAATTGAAATTATATTATAAGGTAGTGATTTTTTTGTAATTAGCCAGAAGCTAACAAAAGAAAATTATCACTTTACCATTTTAAATGTATTACACATTTATGAAAACAAGTGAAACAAACCATCTCATGAACCGAAAGTTCAAAGGGTTTCATGCTTTGACATGATAGGTTTGGACATTTACGAGCAACTATTATGCGCTACATAATTGAAAATTTATATTAGCGCAACATAGAGATCCTAGAGAATCTCTTAATAAAATATTTTTTCATTTGCTTGATTTCTAGAAGAAATGTAGCACTTGTTAGAACTACAAGTTCAAATAATAAATAGCTCAATTCCCTCAAGAATATATGTCTTGATAATGCTAGTGAGTTTCTTAAAATTCCAAGTTCCTCCTGAAGAGGATTTAATATTATATGACTTTGGGATTGAGATTAAATATTTAGTTGCTCATGTCCATCCTCAAAATGAGTTTGTACATATAAAAACGTGTCTCACATTAAGATTGTTATTATGATGAAATAACATTTCCAACATTAGTTGGAACATATGTCACATTTGGATTCCTGAAGTAATCAATGTGAAATCTACATTGAAAGAAGAAGAAAAAAAGCACAAGAAAAAACTGGTCACATTTGGATTCCCGAAGTAATCAATGTGAACAAGAAGTCGAAAGGTTCACTTGCAAAAGATTGCAAACCAAATTCTTGATGCTTTTGTATATAAAAGAAGTGACAATGTTATACATTTGCTGCAAATACCCCGCATACATAAAATGTACCTGAAGGACAAGTACAAATGGTAGCAAATGAATATAAAGTTCGTCAAAAATATGGTCGACCAATTGGTTCTAAATAAATTTTGTGTCTAAGAAAAGGGGCACAACATATGAACCAAACAATGACGAAAATGATTAATCAATCAAATGAAGTTCCTGAAGAACTACAAGCGTCTGAAAATACTGAGATATTAAAATATTGGAGAGATTAAATATGGTCGTGGACGCACGGCGGTATTTTCGCATTTTAATATGACTCTTGAAATAATAAAAGAGGATCCTCAACGACGATCTATAAGAGATTGTCAAGTTAGAAATAATTGGCCAAAGAGGAACGAAGTCATACAAGGTGAATTAAAATTCCCAAGAAAGCCGGAAAACATTTGGACCTGAAGTTCAAATCCGGAAAAATATCCCTGAAGGGTATAAATGTCTCTTTATTAGAAAGAGAATAAAAATTGCGAGATATAGGGCAATACTCGTAACACAAGTCTCTCTCAAAGATCGGGAATCAATTATAAAAACTCTTCTAGAATTGACGCAAAATTTTAGAGTTTTGATTAATCTACTTATGTCACAAAAGGCTTGATATGCGCCTTAATATGATTCACAATATAGTGACATATATATGAAGATCCCTGAAGGATTTAACTTGCTCAAAGCATGTAAGTCAAAACGATATTTTCAATTAGACTACAAAAATCATTGTAAGGGCTGAAATAGTATAATCATATATGATATAATAAGAACGACGAGTATCCCTTAACAGAAGGGTACAAAAATGCTAACTTGAGTTTGATTGATACTCCTAAAGAGCATAATACTTATATGTATACTTCGTCCAACTGACTTACATAGAGCAAATAATTATGAATTATTTTATTCATTGATAATCCAACTCATATCATTTGTCGACATTAGGGGGAGATATGAAATATAAATGATAGAATGTCGCAAATATTTCGCTGGATTAATTATTTAGATTCACGCACTATGAACCAGAAGTTCATCAAATATTTAGTGCAAAAGGAGTGACTAAAATTTCATATACTTGTTGTATATGCACCATGAAAGAACTGAGACAAAATAAATCAATTGATTTTCATTGACGCCAGAAGCGTGAGAGATTTATTGGTGGTAAGAGTTAAGAAGTCCGCGGAATACAAAATTAGAACACATCACTCCAAATTCCTCCTGAAGATGATATGTGAATCACTATATATAAAAGGTATTGAGGAAATCAACTCATGCCTAAAAGACGGAGTTAGAATCAAAAGACTTAGGTTAAACTAATAATTGTCTCGACTTCCAGATCGAGAATCTCCCTCATGGAGTTACGCTAGTCGACCTACCTAAAATATCTTTAAAATATTTTATTGTATTGCATCCACATAGCTACCTAATGGTTTCTTCAATCACTTGAAGTGGATGTAGGCTCATTTAGACCTATGAAGATAACAAAGATATTTTAAGACCAGAAGTTCATTACTTATGTGCAATTGGAGAATTTGAAATGGTATTGACCATCCTTTGTTATTTTCGAGACAAACATAATATTGGTCTATTTATGATAGTAATGATATATTGACATATTTCATGATATTCTCTATAAGAATAATTAAACTTGTGTTGCACATATTAGTGTAGACCTTAAAGATAACATTGAAGATTGTTATCTTGAGGGGGAGTAACAAATTGTAAATAATCATGAAGATTAGACTGACTCCTAAAGGTAAAATAACCCTGAAGGTCAAATGGTTGTACTCTTTTTTTCTTTCTAAGTTTTTTCCCAAAGGGTTTTCTTAGTTAAGGTTTTAACGAGGCATCCAATGCAACACACGAGTAAATGAGTCATTGAGATTGATTCATAAAAGAGTCAATGCAACACATGATCTCCAAAAGAGTGGCGGCATCAACATCCAACAAATTCGCTCAAGTGACAATCTATCGAATTCTTTTATAAATGCATTACCAACGTCATCATTCAAGAAGTTATTACACAAGATCGATATGCGCCGACTCAAGGATCAAGAATAACTATATTGAGGTGGAGCAGCTGTACACTTTTTTCTTCGACCAGTTTTTATCCCAATGGGTTTTTCTTGCAATATTTTAACGATGCAGCAATTTCTTTTAGGGATGGTCAATCAAGGGGGAGTGTTGTAAATATATTTTATATATATACTTACCATATATTGTGATGACCATGTAAACCCTAAAAGTCCATGAGCTCATCTTGTACTCTATAAATAGAGGTCTCCACCCTAATAATAATACACATCTATTTCTCGTTCTCTCTATTATTTTCTTGTTCCATTTAGTTTATAACAGAATTGGTATAATTGTATTAGTTTGTAAACAAGATCTTATGAGGTGTAGTATTCTCTCTATCCCATTATAATTGGTCTAATTTTTTCAATACAGAGATTAAGAAAGTGAATGAATATAACTTGCGAGGTCCATTTATTTCTTTTGAAAATAATAATTATTTTCATGAATAGACCAAAAATAATAAAACAGCACGAAAATAAAAATAAACAAACAGTAATAAGAGAGAGCTTGTATAAGTTATAATGATATTATAGTAGATAAATAGTTCGACACAATCACACAATATTTTCATTATCGTGTATGATAGTTAAAAAAAATGAGTTTAAAAAACACAAAATACTCTTCCACTAAATTTATATTCATAGAATACCCAATTTTACCAAAAAAATCCTTGTTTTTTGGTCAAAACTACTCTTTCTATATTTTCTACACGGTTTTCGATGTTAGTTAAATTAAAAAAGTATGTGGGCTCAGATGAAAAATGTGTGATGGTGGGAGTCTTTTGAGGTGTGTTGGTGGGGGAGTCTTAAGAAAAAATGGGGTTAATTTTGTAAAATTGTGTATATTGTGAATATAGTTATACTACTTGTGTATTTTTGTATTTATTTTAGTAGATTTGGCTAGTTTAGCAAATGCCTCTTTATATATTTATTGATCTTATAAACGGATTATTTTTACATGTGATATTTAGAATTTTTACATTCATTTACTTAATTTAAATTAGTTAGTTATTTTACATGATATTAGTTCTATGTTTTTTTCTAAAATAATGTCTTTCGTATTCTTTCACATTGTATATCGCGTATTTGTGTAATATATTTCTTTTGTTCCGCTATTTGTGGCTATATTCTTTTTGGTAGGAAAGTTAATAGATTAGATGATAAGACCATCTCCAAGGGTTCCCTCATTATAGGGGAGCCATATCTTCTCTAAAAATGAATATTTGACAAAATTTTATTTTTTAATTTTACAAATCTATTTTAAATGTGATTTTTTATATAATTAAACTAAACATAATAATATATTTATTAAAAAATATAATTAAAATTCTATATTAATTGCAAAAAAAATAATTCAAATTACTTAAATAAGAAGGATAAGTTACATAATATATAATTCCATGAAGATTGCTTCTCATAAATAAATAAATAAAAATAGAAGTTTCGAAAAAAGGATAGGGGAGCCAATTTTATCCCCTATGTGTAGAGGAGAATTTTTATTCCTTCATTTTTGTGCAAGAGATAGGGGACCATTGAAGGAGAAAAAATAGGGAATTCCCCCTTTTTTTAAGGAGGGTTGGAGATGGCCTAAAGCATGATAGAGAGAAGTAGATAATAAAGTATGAGAAAGAAAATGAGTAAGATAATAAAAGAGTATGAGAGATGAGATGATAAAGTAAGAGAGGTGATGATAAATATTTATCAAATTAAGAAAATGAACACTTTTAGTAGGACATCCGAATTGGGAAACATAGTCACTTTTAGCGGAACGGAATGAGTATATAATAAATACTCTCTCTGTCTCACTCTAACTGTCCAATTCTTTTTCGGCAAGGAGATTAAGAAAGTTGTTGGTTGTGAGTAAATGAGTGATAAAATAGCGGGGTCCATTAAATTTATAAAATATTAATTTACTAAAAAGAGAAAAGTGGACAATTGGAGTCGGACAGTCCGAAAATGAATATTGGACAATTGTAGTGGAACTGAGGAGTAACTAGGATGCTAAAGGCTGATAAAATAAAATAAAATAAAATGAATTGGGTATTTTGTGGTAATTGGTAAAATAAATTAAATAGTTATATTCTTTGGCCATATGAAACGGAAATTCTTGTTTTACACTTGATTGGAAAATAAAAAAACAGAAATTATTCGATTTTACCTATCGTTTATACATATGAATATAGTATTGCGTCCATCCCATTAAAAATTACATATTTTTCTTATTGAGACTCACATTATAAATGAAACGCTTTAAAACATGATAAAGATTGTATTGATTATATTAATCTACGAAAATGTTAAAAATCGACAACACATAAAACTATTTTCTTAATTTTCAAACATATTGTTTTTAGTTGGGCACGATGCACCATTTTGTTCCTTCTTGCATTGGACTTTTTCCTTTTTGCTAGATGAAAAAATGTGTAAAAAATTAAAAGTTTTAAGTGCGAGAGTTTTTTTTTTTTTTTTTTTAAAAAAACCCGCAGCCGCTACCTTTGTGCAAATTACATATTTTTCTTATTGAGACTCACATTATAAATGAAACGCTTTAAAACATGATAAAGATTGTATTGATTATATTAATCTACGAAAATGTTAAAAATCGACAACACATAAAACTATTTTCTTAATTTTCAAACATATTGTTTTTAGTTGGGCACGATGCACTATTTTGTCCTTCTTGCATTGGACTTTTTCCTTTTTGCTAGATGAAAAAATGTGTAGAAAATTAAGAGTTTTTAGTGCGAGAGTATTTTTTTTTAAGAAGACAGACAAATCACATAACAATTTTGATGGAAATTGAACCCATTATCTATAGATCTTGAGTCACTTACCTTAATCGCTATCCCATTCTAGGGGAAAGTACGAGAGTAATTCTTGAAAAGGGTGGAGAGAGAGTGTGTGGAAGGTGGGGCCCATTGGTTGCTGCTGGGGTTCCCGCCAAAGGTGAAGGCGGCTAACCCACCAACTCCTATTCTCCCGCCAAATTATAGATGAGGCCCAATGTCTATCTGGCACGTGCCACGACTACAAGACACTTTTCGCCTAATGATGCGTGGCGAGTCACGTGGATGGTGGATGCATTATTATTATCATAATTATTATTATAAATATTCTTTTTATTTTTCAGCAAGACACGTGTAACATAGTCACTATGTAGGATTGCTAAATTTGGAATTCAGTCGTCAAATTTCTTTCGCACGGTAAAAATTTTAGTACGGTCTATTCAACTTGTCTCATTTTTTTAATTAATATGCATATTAAAGAGAATTATTCATTATAAGTAAAGAGATAAGTTTTAAAAAATTATTGATTTACTTGTGTCCAACGGCGGATTTAAAGGGGCGGTAGATATTACCGTCCACTAAACTTCTGTATGATATTACGAGTTGTATTTGATTTTTAGTAATTTATATTTTAGTCTTACTTAAATTTTAGAATTTGTTCATTCAAAATTTTAAAATTTGTCTTCCTAAATTAAATTAAAAATTAAGAATTGGTATGAATGTGACAATTAATTTCGAAAACTATTAAAAAATATACTCCATCTGTCCCGCTATTACCATCCTATTTTCCTAATCGAATTGTCCCGCTATTACTGTCCTCTTTCTTAAAATAGCAAAAACTATTTTTAAACAAAAAATGTAGTGGGACCCTCCTACTTAATACTTACTTATCTCACATTATCATAATCTCTCTCTAAAAATCTATCTCTCACACGATTTCCGTTCTACTCCGTACTCGAAAATTTATGATTTTTAAGTTTTTGGAAACTTAAGATTACTTTTCAAAATACAATATGAAAAAAAAATAGAAAAAAAAATCGATTGTCTCAACTATGTCTTGCAAAAATTTGGATAAATTTTCATTTTTTTTCCACCAACCACTCCTCGAAAATTGTGCTCAGTTTTTAATACAACTAAAACTCACAAAATAGACATTTAAACAAAGTTTATTAATTTTCGTGCCGAAATCAAATGAGACAGTTGTTGGTCCGGAGACAAATATCAGGTGTAGAGGGGGGGGGTGAATACACCTGAGTACCGTTTCTTTTTCTCGATGAAGGTCAGCTAAAGCTGTTGGTTGCAACTGATGAACAGTGCCAAATAAACCTTCGATCAAGGGACAGAGTGAGTCAGCTACTGAGCTCTCCTACTGACTTTTGTCAGTACTTCGAAACTCAGTCGGAGACTTAAGTGTGCGTATAAGTGTGGGGCCCGGAGTTTGTCTCTTTTTGAAAACGTATTTTCGCAGATTAAATTCTTTTGGCTGTGCGATTTTAGAAATACGTTTTATGCAAACTTATGATTTTCAAAGGTTTGTATGCAATAAAACAGTAAAGAACACAAGCAGTTTAACGTGGTTCGGATACGCAAGATCCTACGTCAACGGTCCTGAACAGAGCATGATAACTTGTTGATTAGTCTGAGCAAGTCTCAAAGAAGGAAACTCGTGCACATGACAGATCCTTCTAAGTTATAGTCCTTAGCGACTTTACAATTCAAACTTAAGTTCGAAAGGGAGCGAAAACAGTTCTCCAACTAATGAAGGAGTTCTTACAATAAGAACAGTTCACTAAAAATGAACTCCTTCGAATCTAAGCTATAAATCTGACAATGAGCTTAGGTAGAGAAGAAAGGGATCTAAAGACTCTAGAGAGAAGAACCACAAAAATATTATAGTAAATGCAGATTCTTCGCTGGATGTTCTGATTGAGTTGCTAGAGTGTTTGAGAGCTTGAGCAATTTCTCTTTTTTTAATTTCGTGCTTCGCGCTAGTGGAGCTTCGAAATCTTCTCTATTTATAGCCGTGAGCTATGACATATGTCCGTTGGAGACGACGATGCCACGTGTCACATGCTTCCAAAGAAAACGGCCATTAATTCGAACTTGTTGCAACAGGCGCTTAATTACCGTACATGAGAGCGGCTTTACTTGTTTGGAGCGAGTAAGGCGTTGTCGGCTTCTCATTGGTCGAGGTTTGTGGTTGGTGAGAATGTCGAGTTGACCGTTCAAACAACCTCGTATGATCTTCTCGCGAACTTTCGAAAAGACTTAAGTAGTTGGGTCGCTTTACGTCGGATACGATGAGACCGCAAAGTCTCTATCTTCTTCGACTGAGTCGGCTGACAAGGAATGTAACTTCTGAGTAAGTCAGCTGGCGACTGCGAAGGTACTGGGCTTGCATGAGTTCTTCTGCTGATGACTTATCAGCTGCTGGATTGGCTTCTACTGAGGTCTACTCAGCTGATGACTGAAGAACGCAAGCGATTACACTGATGACGTGGGGTTCTGAAAAGTATCTTCGATAGAAGATCAGTTCAACAATTACCCCGTACAGGACTTAGACAAGAATATAAAAACGATTACAACAAGTCTAACCTATACATCAGCTAATCCTAACGACACACTGAACTACTGATATCAGCTCGGTTTTGGGATCTTCAATTCCATAGTACTACTATGATTTCCCCCGATTTTCTTTTAACCACGAACAGCTGAGTATCATCTACTGACTCATATCCAACAACAGTAATAACGGGACGGAGGGAGTATATTTAAGTGCACTAATTTTAGAGGAGGTCTAGAACTTTGAGTTTTAGACATCTATTTTAATATATTTACATATAAAATTTAACATGTATAACTATATACAATTGATGCATTATGTTCATATTTTCTTTTTTTGTTTTTTTTTGTTCTAGATTGTCTTGTGAGTTAACTTAGTACCATTTAAAGTACACAAATACTTTATTTTTTATATACTTTATTGATTCATAAGCTAGAGTTTGTTATTTTTACGAATATTCTCTAACTAATTTAGGATGCTGTCAAAATAGGAATTTGTACTATATTTTTCATATAAATTACGAAGAAAATATAACGGATATCCGTATAAAAAAATATGATATCCCTACATAAGTTTCAAGTAGTAAGTATAGTTAGACTAATATAAATAAACGCAAAAAAAAAAAAATCTCGTACAAGGGATGCTCTGCCTCATAAATTTCGGCCCCCTAACTAGAAATCCTAGATCCGTTCATGGTTGTGTAGAAAAGTTGTCATTTTTTGAATGAAACAAAATGAATGGCACAATCTTAAAAGGAAAGACAAGATGAATAAGACGCACGAGAATGAATTTTTGCTTTTACGTTCTCCCTCCGTGTCTCATTAGTAACATCTGCATTCTTGATTGAGTGTTCCATTAGAAATATCATGTTTCTAGAAAAAGACAAATAATGAGTGAATATAAATTAATTACCCAAATGTAAAAATAATACACACCACAAGACACCATCTTCTTGATTATTGTGTTAGAAAGAAACATGACGTTACTAATGGATGGAGGAAGTATATTATATACTCTCTCCATTTTATTATAAACGACTCCCTTATTTTCGACACTGGTATTAAAAAAATTGTGTGAGATATATATTATTTAATTTTTTGTAGTTAAATTTTATCCACATATTTTTGTTCTTTTATAATGAATAATTTATATTGGACGTATGAATTAAAAAAATGAATCATTTACAATGAAACAAAAACGTAGACTATAATCCCATTCACTAAAGTATGTCTTTGGAGTAATAAATATTTGACATATTCTGAATTTGTTGAAGAAAATAATAATCCACAAAATCAATATTTGAATATTCCACGTAGAATCTAATGTAGAAAAACGGAAAGAAAAAAGGGATTTTAATTCCAAATTCAAATTCATATTCTCTTCCTTTTTAATTATTCTTCCAAGGGGTATTATTTTGTGTTATTATACAAATATATCCACCTACTCTATATCAAATACAAAAGTACCAAACTCCATAAAAACTATCCACTATATACCCAAATTATCTAAAATACCCTCACTTTTTCACTTTTCTCACCTGAAAAGTGTCAGGATCATATCCGACCGTGATCGGACCGTGATCGGACCATGATCGGACCGTGATCGGACCATGATCGGACCCATGATCGGACCGTGATCGGACCATGATCGGACCATGATCGGACCGTGATCGGACCATAATCGGACCCATGATCGGACCATGATCGGACCGTGATCGGACCATGTCCGATGTGTCCGATCGGTCGGACCATGATCGGACCATGTCCGATGTGTCCAACCGGTCGGACCATGATCGGACCGTGATAGGACCATCCCGTAGATTGACTTTATTGAAAAGTAGGGGTATTTTAGTCTTTTTGGATTTATGGTGTAGTTAAATATAAGAATGGGGTAGAAATGTGTTTGACTTACACAAATGGACATTTCACCACCGGACTCTATTATTTTATTTTAATGCATTAACTGCAAATCAGGTGCGACTTGTGAGCGGAATTATTTTGTCACTGCAAAAATACAGTCGACGGCGACGTATTGCTGTCTGCTATTTTCGAGAATCTCAACTGAAAGCGACGTCTTCTGAAAAGATTTTATCATTCTTACTTACTGATTCTAGTCTGATTTGGGGGAATGAATAACGAACCCAATTATTAATTAGTGAGATCCTCTAGTCCAAGTAGTGGACCACTACATGTCTCACCAATAAAGTGAGAACATGTGTCTGTGGTGATAATTTGATGGTACATCAATACACGCATAACATAGTATGATTGGTGGGCCACCAAGTGGTCCACCAAATAATGGGATAGAGGATCCTTTGCCATTATTAATACTTTATCTGTCTCATTAGTAGTATTTATATTCCCTAAATAAGTAATGTCTTGTTATAAAATAATAAAAAAATTGTAACCACAAATTAATTATCCTAAAATCAAATAAATATATTATATAATTATATATTTTTAAAATTCTCGTGCCAAAAAATCCCAATACTACTACTGTGGGAGTTTTATTTTATTATAGTTTTAAGAAAAGAGAATTTCAAGTAGACTGTTATAAATTGTAATGTGATTTATGTCCCTTAATCCAGTAATATGATCGTGTTTGTTTTTTTTTTTTATCAAATGTTAAACAAGACAGACAGCTACAAATGTAATCGTGACATGACAATAATTTCGGGCTTACACGATAAATAAATTTTGATTACTTACATTAATACAAAAAAGATGCTAAATTAACCGCTACATCATCCTATAAAAATGAGTAGGATTTGTGATAAAGCTGTTAAATATTTAAAAATATTTAAAACTAATAATATAGAAACACAAGGGAGAGTGAGCAGTACATTTTATGTAGGATAATTAAAATCAAGCAGTTATAAAGTAAAAAAACGAACATAAACGACATTACACATCAAAACGAATTACGTAATTGATCATAATTCTATTCCAAATTGTTGGAATGGAAAGGGATGAATAAAGGTTGAACACCATCTCCTTTCCATTCACAACCTCGATTTACAATCGAAGCCTACAAGTGTTGTTTAATCATCAAGATTATCCAGCACAAGAAAATGCATATTTAAAAAAATAACAAGCTGATAATTTAACATTAAATCCTCATCTCATTCACCCTTTGATCCCCATTTTCCAAGACATAGCAAAGTTCTTCCCCACCGGCAACTCCAGCCCTTTAATCTCCACCATCACATTCTTCCCCTTCCCGCCGCCCTCCCCTGCCTCCGCCTCCGTATACCGATGCTCCGCCGTGCTAACTTCCGTCTTCAAACCCTCCGCAACCGCAATCCCATCGACTTCAATCTCAACGGCGCTACTACTCCCCTGCAACCCTAGCACCGCCACCTTCTCAATAACCCACCCCTTCTCCACCGCAAACTTGCTCTCCGTAACGTCCGACCACAACTTCACGGCTCCGTTACCACTCAACTTGGCGTAGAACTCAACATAAGTGGAGGTTCCGGCCGCAAGCTTCATCTCCGGGAGCTCATCGTCGTCGAGGAAGAGCTTCCCGGTACACTTCCCGCTTGTTGCTCCGAGCGGGAAGGCGACTATTAGGGTAAAAGGAGTGGTTCTCGCTTCTTTCGATATGAGCCCACCTTGCTGCATTGGGATGATGGAGTTTTGATACAAATGCACGTTTATCGCGTGGAGAGGAGCGTTTAGTACGACCGGATGTGATTCTTTCGAGAGAATCACATTCGTTAGGTCGAACGTGTCATACCAGCTTCCCGGGGGGAAGATGGCCTCGACTGTGGTCTTGTTCGGGTCAAGAACCGGTGAAACCATGAGGCTGCTTCCGAGCAAGAATTGCGTGCTTAATCCGTATAGTGTAGTCTCGTTCATAAATGTGAAGAACAGAGGACGAGCAATTGGTGCACCTGTAGTATGAGATTCGTAGTTGAGTGTGTAGAGATGAGGGAGAAGCTTATACCTCATGCCTAATGCATTTCTTGCAGATTCTGCAACTGATTCCCATTGGTAAAGCTCTTGTCTTGGTGAGTAGAAATTTGCATGATCTCGTGAAAAGGGGTAAAATGCACCTAGCTCGATCCAACGGTTGCAGAGCTCTTCGGTGGGAGCAGGGTAGAAGCCACAAATATCTGATCCCACCATAGGGACACCAAATATGCCAAAGTTTAACATAGTTGAGATTGAAATCTTTAAGTCCTCCCATGTCCCCTTGTTGTCTCCGGTCCAATGTGCGGCATAATGACCCGATCCAACGTAGGTAGATCGGGTCAGGATGAAGGGGCGCTTCCCTTCTAGCCCTTGTAAGGCCTTATGTGTAGCGATGGACTGGGAAAAACCATATAAACTATGAGCATCATACTCGAGAACTCCATTGTAGTGGACCGCGCTAGTGGCTATGGTTTTGTACCCGATCGGGGCTTGTATACCCGAAGCGTTGATCTTGTAGGGAGGATCGTCCCATTTTGTTTTTGTGATGTTCTTGCAATCTAAGCAACAGTCCCAACCAGGGCCGGTACCATTAGGGCAAATCCGGCCCTCAGGGAGCGTGCAGAGGCCGTTGCAGAAGTTGGAGACTTCGTTCATGTCAATCCAAAGGCCATCCACGGGGACTAGCTCGTGGAATCTACGGACCTCATCGCCCCACCATTGGACCGTGGTGGGGTTGAGGAAGTCCGGGAAGTTTACCGCTCCCGGCCAAACCTGTAGAAATATAATCAACTGAAAGATATCACGAACACAATCTATACGACAAATTATAGCAAGTCATGATTATTTCCAACCAGACCTGAGCAAGGAAGGGCTTGCTGTGGTACTTGATGAAAACGTCGTTGGCTAGGGCGCGTTGGTAGACGCCGTAGGAGGAGTTTACGCCGATCCCCGGGTCTATGATGACAATGTACTTCATGCCTCGTTGATGGATCTTGTCTAAAAACTCTAGAAGCTTCGGACGAGGGTAGTTGTGAGGGTTGAGAGTGAAGTCCTTGTGTCCATCCATGTGATCATCATCGTTCCATATTACATCTAGTGGGATTTTGGCCTTCTTGTAATTCTCAACTACATCTTCCACTACTGACAAATTGTGGTATCCCCATCTGCATTGATGGAAGCCTGTGTAGTAATCATCAAAACAAACTCAGTCCCACTTCATATTTCATCAAGATTTACAAGCCCTTTACAAAGATATGGTCCATTAGGTAAAGGGTATATGCGAGATTGGGTTTTTAGTTGTGGTGCAGCATTTGTTATGTGAGATTCCTTATCTATGTTATAGATAATATAGAAATACGAGATTGAAATACTAGTACTAAAATTGGAGATTATGTACGTCTTTTATGTTGATAATGCACAATAAAGCCTGAATGCAACACATGCTACTATGTGGGCCTAGAAGATTTTTTGAGACAGCCGTGGGGAAAAGATTTCATCCAAAGGGTCTTTATCGAAATAGTAACTCATGATACTTTCACATGGGTGTAAGAGTTTTACTTCGAAACTCCTTACTTTGAATGTAAATCTGTACTGGGCTGTGGGAAAATGAGGAGCAAATTTATGCAAAGACTATTTCAAGAGACAAGAAGATTCTATCTACAAAACAATCCGTGAAATTATGGGGAAAAGATATCACAAAACATATTAGAGAAAATTAAAACATATAAAATGCGAAAAACGATGCTTAGCATTTGTTTAATCCTTCAAATGATTAGATACGACCAAGATTTTTCAAAAAGTTGTTCTGCACAATCAAATTAAATATTCAATCCTAATCATATGATCGGAATAATGAAAACCCAAACCACTAAAGCATATTCTTGAAGCATATTCTTGAATCATTCTCCTCACCAAGACAAGTCACAGTCAAAATGTGGTCGTAACTCCTAACGGCAATTGGTCATGTTAATAACTAAAGAATTTAATGCTCATCAAAATACATGTTATGGTCACAATTTCCTAATGTTTTTAAAATCTATTGGTAGTTGCATCGAGCATCCAATATCGGTACTTTCACATATATCCTCAAAAGTATCGAGTGAACTATGTACACTAGTTCATTTTGCTAACCAACGCAACAACGTTCACTATTTTCTATCATCTAACTCAATTAGCATATACTATTTAAAGACACTAATATTAAATAATACCCGAAATTTCGGAATGAAACACTGAAAAGCAACAAGACAACAGAGTAGGAACATAGCAACAAAAGCAAGAACACAAAATTTCCAGAAATTATGGAAACTAACCGAAAGCCCAGTAGGGCATGGCCGCCGGCCGGCCAACAAACGCCGTGTACTGATCGACGACAGCCAGCGGTGTCGAGCCGGAGAAGAAGTAAAAGTCGAAAACACCCCCGATAACTTTATACGTCAAAGAGTCCCCCCTATAGAAAACATCCATCCCGTTACTATTCAACAGCAGAACTGCGTGAGCGTTTGCTTCTCCATCAACGTTCCGCAGGTCCATGTACACCGGGTGGGACCCGTACAAGTCGGCGTTGAGATTAATCGCCGAGATATCTGTACTGTAGAGAGTGTACGGGTCGTTAGGGTAGAGTTTAATCCCGTGCGGCTGCGAGTTTTCCCCCAAACCGTAGAGCGAAGCGGATTTAGGCAATTTCGTCGAGATTTCGAGGTACTGGTCTTTGAACACCAAGGTGTTGTAGCTGGAGTCGAAGAGGATCTCGCCGTTGGATTTGCGTTTCACGGCGAAGGTGAAAGGATCGGCGGTGTAGGCGAAGATGAGCTCCGTTCCGACGTATTCCGCCGCATTGAGAGCGTAGGCGTCCTTCCTCGGGCGACCAATTGTTTGCCCTAATTGAGGAGGCTTTTCGCGCGGTAGGAGATTGTACGGCACCTCCCATCTCTTCTTCCTCGCGTCGGTAATGTGAACCCTCAATCGGCTCTCCGTTTCATGCCTTCAAAATTAATTAGAAAAATAAGAAAAAAGAAGTTTACAAATTACAAATGCAACGAGAATTCGGAAATGGTGAGCTCTTACTTGATGGAGAGCTGCAAGAGCGGAATATCCTTTCCGTACACATTGTTCTTCTGCTTAACTTGAAGGAGACCGATTAGACCGCCATTGGAGGACTCTTCGATTGAGAGCAAGCGGTAGCCATTGCCGATTTTGGTGGAACCGCTAGCTGAAGCTAAATCATGAAAAGTTAGAACTGTAACGAAGAGTAGCAGCAAAAATCTCGGAAGGGAAGAGAGAGAATGAGCGGGAGGAAAAGAGGAGGAGAACATTATGTTGTGATTATGAGGAGAGACAGAGTGGTGGTAGTTGTTGCCCTGTTGGGGGGGTATATGTAGAGAGAGAGTGGCACAAATGCAGAGGAGAGAGAGGATACATGTGAAGAGGATGAGATTGGCATGATTTGAAGAAATTTGCTTTTGCATTACATGTGACTAGGGGTGTAACGATTCGGTTCGGTTCGATTTTTTATATATTTTAGGAATCGAACCAAACATATAGAAATAGTTCAGTTCGGTTCGATTTGATGGATTTTTTAATATCGAAACCGAACCGAACCGAATCTCTTACAAATGATTCGGTTAGGTTCGGTTCATCGGTTCACTTTTTTATTTTTTTATTTATTTTTTAAATCTTAAATAATGCAAGAATAGTAGTTTATAAGATGTCACTTATTTCGAACTCATAAGTATAGAGTTGTTACTTCTTTCTCTTTATTTGTATAGAATAGAATTGATCAAAACTTAAATCTAATATCTAAATCCAACAATATTCTCATATAAGAAAGACAAATATTAAATAAAAAAAATTAAAAAATAGGATATTAGTTCGGTTTGATTCGAACCGAACAAAAATTCTTAAAATCGCAAACCGAACCGAATGTAAACGATTTCTAGAAAAATAAACCGAACCAAACCGCAAAACCGAATCGAACTACATTTTTCAATTTGATTCAGTTCGGTCCAATCAATTTCGCGATTCGGAACGAAACCACTTACACCCCTACATGACTTGGGATTTTTGTTTGGATTCCAATTTATCTGACCATTTTTTCTGGGATTTTTAGCTCATGGGTCTTGAATCATGATTGATTGCAGTGGATTTTTAATTGTTTTTGAGAATTTTGGGTGGCTTAATTTGTTGTCTTTTGTATGGGATACCTGCAATTTCTTCCAATCAGCGCAGTGATTCGCTGACAAATTATACACCCCGCTATTTCTGACACAGTTTTTCAAAATGGACGTCCCGCTATTTTTTGCACACTTTCTAATTTAAAAATAAATACCATCTATCTCATACTTTACCCTCTTATATTTCCTACTTTTTTCTTACTTTATCATCTTTTCTATTGTACTTTACTATTTTCTCTCTCTTACTTTATTATCTATTATCACTCATCTTCCCTCTCATACTTTATCATCTACACATATCTCATTCTTAATCATCTACTTTCTTAATTTCCGTGCCCAAGTGAAATATGCTGGAAATAGCGGGACGAAGGTAGTACTTGTTTGAATTGGCTAAATCTTTTATGATGCTTGTAATGAAATATTATAAATTGCATAATATATTGAATTAAAAATAGAAACTATCATTAACTTCTATATTGATCAATAATATCATGCTTTTTTTTTTTATGACGAGGAACCCGCAGCCGCTACCTTTGATGCTACATTTGATGCGCACAGGGTAAATCTCACTCCTGTGCAGTAGCCTGCAAACCACACAGAAGAGGTAAACCACCCTTAATGTGACAAGGTGACAGACTCACACATAGCGTGTCCAGTGAGAATTGAACCCGTGACCTATCGATCCTGGACCACCCACCTTCACTGCTATGCCATCCCATGGGAACTTTCATGCTTCTTTAACGGATATAGAAAATAAATACTCTATTTTTATTCCGTAATAAGAAGATAATAATTATGCAAAGAATAGTAAAGGAGACTATTGAATAATCATTAAGGTTTCGGTTGCACCTAAGAATGGAATAAGGAATTAAATTAAGGCAATGATTTTATTTCAACTGTTTGATTCGTAAAATTTTCAAAAGGAATGGAATGTCATACCCCTCCCCATCTCCCTCTTGGGACTTTCATCAAATCTCTCTAAATGGAAGGGTTGAGAAAATGATTCCCTTCTCTTCTGGCTCCATCTCATTTTGATTAAAAAAATCTCGCTCCATATCCTCCCCGGAATTCTCTCTCTTCCCGCGCCGTCTCTCTCACCCGACCGTCGCCGTTGCTGACCCTCGCCGCTCTCCGTCGCCGAAAGCAGCTCGCCGAACGTCGCCGACGCATCTCGCCGCCGCCGCAAATCTGAGGTAAGAATTTCTAATCTTCTTTGTAGCTGAGGTCTGCTTTTATGTCATCTACCTTCAATTTCTAAGCACAGAAGACCCTTGCTTCAATTTCTAAGAATTCCGTCCTATTTGCTGAATTCTCTTCAATTTAATTTAATTCTTTTCATAACCCTTCGTCCTATTTGTTGCGGTGGAGAATACGGATTTATAGAATTTTGAAGCTTCTTTTATTTGTTATGTGAACTATTGAGGCTTAATTAACTAAAGGTATTAGATTTAATATTTTATGTTTTTTATGAGTTGTTTATTGGTAAAGAAAAAACAAAGATTTCTTATAGTTCGTCTATGAATGATTCTATTGCATTGTGACTGGTGGAATGAGAAGTTGGAAGACTGATGAGATTGGATATACGGGCTGCAGAAACCAATATATTGCTTATGTTACTTCTCTTTGTTTGATGATGAAGCATTCTATATTTGGTCATTTTCGTGTTGCTTATGCAAACATGTTTTGTTGCTTATGTTACATATAAGATTGTTTCTGTAAGGATGAGACTATACGACGCAAGGTCGTATAGTGCTTCGTACAGACTCATGTTGTGCTCTTCTACATAACCTGATTTGGGAATATATGTCCACTGATAATCATGTAGAATATGGAGGTGAAGAAGAAGAGGACGACATCTGTGGCGGTTATACTCCAACTGAATACATCAATCATATTGAACCTTCAAATGCTTGGACTATTTTTAGAAACACTTTAACTCAAGATTTATTTAATGAATGAAGAGGTAGTAATTGATGTAGTTTTATTTATATTTGATAATTATCTATGTTTGATTTATGGATTGTAATATTTGTATGAAGACGATTTTTTATATTTATGTAATTGCATTTTGAATATTTAAATGTTAAACAAATATTTGAAAAAAAAGGAATTTTTATAATATGGAATAAAAAAATTATTTTTAAATAAAAATATATTTTAATTTAAAAATAGTTGATTCCATTCCTTATGTTAAGCCAAACAAGGAATGAAATCAAGTTCATTCCTGCAGTAAACCAAACAGGTGATTCGAGAATCATTCATTTCATTTCATTCCCCGGATTTGATTCCTGATTCTGATTCCATTCATTTCTGTGAACCAAACGGGCCCTAAGGCCGTTTGAAAAAACAACTTAAATAAGTGTTTATGACGTAAGTACTTAAATAGAGAAAAAATAAAATATAGTTTAAAAAATTATTATCAGAAGAATTTAATATGGATATTTATTTTCCATAAGCTATTTTGACTTATATATAAATGTATCCAAACAAAAGAATTTATTCAATTTAACTGCTTATAACCTAAGCACTTACACCATAAACACTCATTTAAACTGATTTTCTAAAAGGCGCCTTAAAAATATAATTGTTTTTCACGCATGTCTAAGAGATTATTTGAGATAGTAACAACTTTTGCAATAATCGTAATATCATAAGCCGTTTATTTAATCTATTTTTGAAACTGAGCCTGATACTAAAAAGAAATTAATGAACTTAACGACAATAGTAATAATATGATTTTCCTCATCCGGTCAAACTTCTATTTTTTTTTGTTGACGAGGAACCCGCAGCCGCTACCTTTGGTGCGCACAGGGTAAACCTCGCTCCTGTGCAATAGCCTGCAAACCACACAGAAGAGTTAAACCACCCTTAATGTGACAGGGTGACAGACTCACACATAACGTGTACAGTGAGAATTGAACCTGTTGGATATGAGTCAGTAGATGATACTCAGCTGTTGTTCGGTTAAAAGAAAATTGGGGGAAATCATAGTAGTACTATGGAATTGAAGATCCCAAAACCTAGCTGATATCAGTAGATTAGTGTGTCGTTAGGATTAGCTGATGTATAGGTTAGACTTGATGTATTGTTTATTATTTTTGTCTAAGTCCTGTACGGGGTAATTGTTGAACTGACCTTCTGTCGAAGATACTTTTCAGAACCCCACGTCATCAGTGTAATCGCTTGTGTTCTTCAGTCAGCAGCTGATCTTCCACTCAGTCGAAGACAGCGCATCAGCTGACAAATCATCAGTAGAAGACTACTCCCAGCTGATAGTCATCAGCAGAAGAACAGAAACAAGCACAGTACCTTCGCAGTCGCCAGCTGACCTACTCAGTAGATGCCGTGTCAGCCGACTCAGCTGAAGAAGACAGAGACTTTTCAGTCTACTGTATCCTACAGAAAAGCGACCCAGCTATTCAAGTCTTATCGAAAAGTTCAGCAGAAGACATACGAGGTCGTTGAACGGTCAACTCTGACATTCTCACCAACTACAAACCTCGACCAATGAGAAGCCGACAACGCTTACCTACTCTACACAGTAAAGCTGCTCTCATGAACAGTGCATAAACTGCCCTGCTGCAACAGTTCGAATTAATGGCCGTTTTTCTTGGAAGCTTGTGACACGTGGCATCGTCGTCTCCAACGGACATATGCCATAACTCACAACTATAAATAGAGAAGTTTTTGAAGCTCCGAAAAAAAACGGAATTTCAAAAGGGACAAGCTCAAGTTCATAAACGCTCTAGAACACTCAAAGACCATCCAGAGGAAAACTTGCATACTTAGAAGATTTCTTAGTTTTTCTCTCTAGAGTTCTTACATCCCTTTCTTCTCTAGACTAAGCTCATTGTCATATTTATAGCTTAGATTCGAAGGAGTTCACATTTAGTGAATTGTTCTTATTGTAAGAACTCCTTCTCAGTTGGAGAAAATTCCCTTCCCTTTCGGGACTTAGATTTGGATTGTAAAGTCGTTAAGGACTATAACTTAGAGGGAACCGTCCAAAGGTGACAGTATCCCCGCCGAGGCTTGCTCGAGAATAATCAACAAGTTCTCCGCCTTGTTCGGGACCGTGGACGTAGGATCTTGCGTATCCGAACCACGTTAAATCGCTTGTGTTCTTTTACTGTTTTATTGCATAGCATTCAACTGACTTGAAAATCATAAGCTTGCATAAAAACGTATTTTATAAAGCGCACAGCCAAAAGATTTAATTTGCTAAAACGTGTTTTCAAAAGAGACGAATTCCGGGCCCCACACTTTCCGCACAACTGAGTCTCCGATCGATTCTCAAAATGCGACAACGATCAGTAGGAGAGAGTTCAGTAGCTGACTCACTCTGTCCCGTGATCGAAGGCTTATTTGGCACTGTTCATCAGTTGCAATCATCAGCTCAGCTGACCTTCATTGAGAAAAAGAAACTGAGCTCAGGTGTATTCACCCCCCCCTCTACACCTGACTTATCGTCTCCGGACCAACAGAACCCATGACCTATCGGTCCCGAGCCACCCACCTTCACCGCTATGCCATCCCATGGGGGGACACTTCTATTATTTCCATTCAACCTTTGTTGCATGAATACACTACTTTAGTAATAAACATTCAAACTTCTATTTTTGTATTCAACCTGCATAAGTATGATTTGTTGCATGAATACTTCTTTATTAATAAATTATACTCACTTCTTGATTTCTCTTATTTTTGTTCTTTTTGAGTTGTCTTATTTAATTTATCATGTTTCTTAAAATAGAAAAAAGTATTATATAAATTTATGTGTTGAAAAGAAACAAAACAAGTCTAGTGGATCGGACAGAGTAATATAATAATGAATAATAAAATAAAATTTTAATTTCTCTTATGCTTCGATTCGATTAAAAGTAATTTATTGTAGTTTAACATTGGTAATTGAAATGGTGAGGAGTTACTGAAAAAGTTGCTAAAACCTTTGATTGCGTTTTCATGCGGTGGATTTTGTCTGGTTTTTCACTAGTCGCCGATGGTTTCTTGCTACTACTAACCTTGGAAATTGAATGGTTGTAATTTAATTTCTCAACAATCTATATAGTCGATAATGTATTTTGTTTAGATCATAAAAATCGATAGCCACTATCCAAATTATATATTTGTTAAAACTATCAATCAAACGATAATGCATTTCTTTGAAGGTAGAGTTATAATGAAACCAATTTATCATTAAAATCAATTGGGCCAACCAAAACAATATCTTGAATTAGTATATATAAATATTAGTATTAGACTATTAGTTTATATTAGCCCAAGTTAGGTTTTATGGAAATAAAAAGTGGACCACGTCCGATCAAATATTAGGCCACGATATCAAACTTAAAGATAAAACTCTTTGAAATAGTTTGGGCCTAAAAGGATATGGACCAGGCTTTCGTGGTCCGTCAGATTTGTGGCCTGCATTTCATTACACCCATAAAAATCGACATGTGTCACTCGCCGTCAGAGGTTGATGTCGGTCCAATAAAAGCTAGGTGGTGGCGGAAGTCGACCGTCGACACCGCTAATTATTATACAATCCGTATCATTTAAAGTGACATGTTTCTCCACAAGATTTAATAAAATAGTGGTATATAGTGTAGATTGTTTCACATTTTGATAGTTAAATATATTCATATAATTTTTATCATTTTAAAAAACTTGTCAATTCTATTGGGACGTCCCGATAAGGAAAATGTATCACTTTAAATGGGATGTAAGGATTATTATAATTAGAGGTGGTAAAATGGATAGGCGGGCCCATCCAGCCCCGAACCTATCGGGCCAACTCAATTTTTGGGTCGTCCAAGCCCGCCCGGTACTTTATCGGGCCATGATTGTGAAAATCAACCCAATCCCGAACTTTCAAGCGGACGGACATGCCTGGCCCACTATTTTTTTAATATAATTTTATTTTTTAATTATATATTCGTTGTATAAAAATAAAATTAATATGTATAATTCACACTAAATAAGTTGATGTTGAATTAAGTATAAACTATGAAATAATTAAACAAATTAAATAGATCATATTATAGATTTAAACGTAAATAAATATCAAAATTCAAAGTCGTATACAAATAAGCATCACAAAAATTCAAACTAAGACCATAAGCAATTTAAAATCGCAAAGTTTTTAATATATATTAATTGCATTTTGAATCTTTCTTTGATAAGTTTTTTTTCTCCCATTTATTATATTTATATTTATATATTACTATTAATATTATCTAACAATTATGTATTTTTTAGGGTCGGTTTTTTAGTCCAAAAACTCCGAGTTTTTTTAGCCCAAAGTCCATTGAGTCTGTGGTTTTTTTGGGCGGGCTTTTTGGCCCAACACACCTATGGACTTCTAATTTCATAACCCAATCCAACACTTTTCTCGATTACCCTGGGCCGGCCCACCGGGTCGGGCTCTCTGTTTGAATATGATTGTATTTGTTGTGTTTGGTTTCGAGTTTAAGAAAGTGATTGACGGTGGTTAAACGTGTGAAAAATGTGTTAAAGTTGTATAATCCATTATTTAAATAGATTGTGGCCCATTAATTATTTTCTTTCGAATAGAAGAATAAGGAGACAAAAAAAATAACAATATGAGGACAAAAGAATTATTATTATTATTATTATTTTGATCATAAAAATAATTATAATTTGTTTATTACTTCTGCTATCTTTTTTTTATATTTTGATTTTTGATTCGATCTCTGCAACTGAAATCGGCTGCATCCGCCCACCTTTATATCCGCCGGAATGTATATGTATAAACTTGGAAGTCACTTTCGAGATAGCATAAAATAAACTATCCCCAATCTTATCTCACAAGAATGTATTCCAATTCACAATCAAGTACGAGTTAGAAAATATCATCAAATTAGTCAGAGAAAAATGAATATGAATTCAAAAATCAAGCGTTAACATGATTGCTTGGTTTGAACTTTTAAAGATAGTGCGTGACGGATTGTATTAATTAGAGTGAGTAGTGATTTTGGTGTCAAAACTTTCAATCTTTTTGAGTTTTGATGTCTTTATTTTAAAAACTGTGAATTTGGTTCCTAAACTTATAAATACCAATTTTGGTGTCTTTAATTATTTTAATGAATAAATAATATTAATGGTGATTTAAAGAAGGATAAAATTACAAGATCATATAATTTTTTTAAAAAATAATCTTTTTATAATATAATATAATTTTAATAATTATAATGATTTTAAACTATTAAGACAATAGGCTATAATGGTTTAATAGTTAATGTTAATATATTTAATGATTTAATAATTTATGTTTTTATTTTCAACGATTAAAATAATTTAATAGTTTATTTTAATTTATGTAAATAATATTTTCTTATGTTGCACAAATATTAAAATACTAAAATGAGTTTTAAGAACTATGTCTTTATAGAAAATTGAACCATATACATAAAAAAAAATTCTTGGTAAAAAAAATTGTACTACATAAATCTTAACGATATTTAGTTTTTAATTCTTAAGAATATTCATTCACTAATTGTATTTACTAATAAATTATCAAAAAAAAATTAATGGAAATATTACGTATTTTATGATTTTACCCTTCTCAAAATCATTATGGTATTATTTAATTATTAAATTAATAGAAGATACCAAAATCGCAATCATTTCTTAAGTTTGGGAACTAAATTTGCAATTTTTAAAATATAGACACCAAAATTAAAAAACATTATAAGTTTAGGCATTAAAATGACAATTCACTCTATTAATTATGATGCAATTAATTAGTAATTTAGCACATAATTTGTTGCCCCCCGTACAGATATTCCGCTAGCTGTCAACTTTTCTACATTCCTCAACCAAAAACCACCAGATGTTTGCCGTCTCTCTCTCTCTCAAGCGAGTTTTCAACTGTGTGTCGTCATATAAACGACGTCACGTTACGCGTCATTTCGAAAAAAACGTTGCTATAAATTGAGACATTAACCTAACACGAAAATCCACAATAATTTATCGAATTATTATTATTAATTATTATTTAGATGGAGAAACGAAAGCGAGAAGATGACAGAGGATCTAAATCTAATGCTAGGAGAGCAGCGGCGCGAGAAGGCGATGGCGGCGCCGTTAAGAGGGCTGTGCCGGCGGATGAAGAGGTGGAGGAATTCTTCGCCATTCTGAAGCGGATACAGATCGCGCTCAAGTATTTTCAGGAGCGTGACGGCCGTAAGATGACGGCGGCGACGCCTCGGTGGAGTCCGACCTTTGTAGTGGAGGATTTTGACGGAGTTAAGGCGGAGGGTGAAAGCTCGGAGAGAAACCGAAATGTTGGTTTGGATCTGAATTCGGATCCGGTTTATGATGTTTCGGATGATGCTGATTAACTTTGTAGAGTTTTAGTTAATTAAGTAACGTATTAATTGTAGGCTAATTTAGTCGGGCTGCCGTAAATTAGGTCTCGTTGACTTCGTACAACTATTTTCTTAATTTTATGTTAAATACTTCCTACATCCCATTTATATTGGTCTTTTCTCTTTCTCGCAAGAGAATTAAGAAATTAAAGTAAGAGAGAAGATAAGAGAAATGGTGAGAGAGTTAATGATAAACTAGGTGAGAGAAAATAATAAAATATAAAAAAATATAGTATTTTTTTTTCTTATATAAAATGTTTTATTTTTCTTTTTAAATCGTCCCATAAAAAGTGTCTTGTTTCATAAAAAAATAAATAATATGTGCACCAAAATGGAAAAAAGGTCAATATAAATGTGATGGGTCGAAATAGAAAAGGGTCAATATAAATGAGACGGAGAGAGTACTATTTCCTCTGTCCCAATTATATTGTCTCGTATTCTTTTTCCGATCTTCCTTATTATTATTTGGTTCTAAAGTGATAACTACTAACGAATTAAAATTAATTTAAACAAATGGATTAGACCATTTAAAGCAATTATAAATATTTTCTTAATTCACGTGCCAAAAGCAATAAGACAACAATAATGAAATGAGAATATATCGATTATGTTGTAGATAAGATTTACTATATATATGATTACCATATCTAAATTCCACAGCCTATCTTGTACTCTATAAATAGTGGTTTTCATCCTCATAATAATACACATTTATTTCTCATTCTCTCTATTATTCTCTCTTTCTATTTAGTTTATAATACATTATCAGCACGAAGACGCTTTCCTCCTGAAGAAGTCATTTGTGATGCTCTATTCTCCCGAAGAAAATCATCTTATGATCAAACACGTTTCGGTTGGATCTGAAATGTTGGTTTGGATCTGAATTATACCGCCATTTCAGTGGATATCGATTAATGGCGGCTCAATTATTTTTCAACTTTTCGATTGAAAAGAAAATAGTGATTTATTCTTTATTTAACCAATAAACAATTCTATCTTATGATCAACACGTTTAACATAAAGAAAAGTATTATATTATTCATAATGGCGATATACGTGTTCATTTACATTCAAATATATATTTATATATTAAATTCAATTATTGCTCCTGAAGTAGCATACATTTAATATTCCTAAAGAATATTACATACTTTTGATGAACAATTCATTGATGGACGAATATTGGTTATTGAATTATTATTGTTGCTCTCGAAGTAGTACAATTGATATTCACAAAGAATAATATATGCTCCTGAAGAGCAATTCGGTTTCTTAAAACTATTAGTTTTCGCCTAAAGTAGTTTAATATAGAATAAAATTATTGCTCATGAAGTGGCACAATTACATTCGTGAAGAATGACCATATTGTGTTACTAACATTACGATCACATGTTTGTGAAAATACTTCAAATATAGTATTTTTATATACTATTTAACTTTTGCTCCTGAAGTAACATCATTTATATTCCAGAAGAATATTAAATACTCTTAAAGAGCAACTCATATTTTCGATGATAAATATTATTTCTGTCTCGTGACATTAATGCACTCTTGATATGATGTTCATCTGCCAATAAGAAGCATGAGGGAGATAATAATAGAATGAAACGAAGCATCCCAATAGGATTGCGTCAAGATATTAATTGTTTGTCCTCCCTGAAGCTGAATACGACTAGATGCATCTTCAACTGCAAGATTTTAAAATCTAGTGCATCGAACATCATTAAAGGCTCCCGAAGAGCTTGTATCATTCTATCAAATGATACTAAATTAACTATTGAACATGCATTTTTAGTCTAGTAAGTCTAGAAGACACTTACTAAGTTTTAAGGATATGCAATGGATAGCATATTGAAATTATATAACAAGGTAGCGATTCTTTTGTATTTAGCCAGAAGCTAACAAAAGAAAAGTTATCACACTACCACCTTGAATGTATTACACATTCATAAAAATAAGTGAGACAAAACATGTCATAAACCGAAAGTTCAAAATAGTTTTATGCTTTGACATGATAAATTTGGACATCTGCAAGCAACTATGATGCACAACATAATTCAAATTTTATATGGGCGCTGCAGAGAGATCCTGAAGAATCTCTTAATTTCCATGGATGCTCGATTTCTATAAGAAATATAGCACTTGTTAGGACTACAATTTCAAAAATAAAGATCTAAATTTCATCAATAAGATATGTTTTGATAAAGCGAGGGAGTTTATTAAACTCTAAGTTCCTCATGAAGAGGATTTAATATTATATTGATTTGGGATTGAGATTCAATACCTAGTTGCTCATGTCCATAATCAAAATGGTTTTGTACGTATAAACACGTGTCTAACATTAAGATTGTTATTATGATGAAATAACATTTCCAACATTAGTTGGAAGATATGTCACATTTGGATTCTTAAATTAATCAATGTGAAATCTACATCCAAAGAAAAAAGCACAAGAAAAAACTAATCACATTTGGATTCCCGAAGTAATCAATGTGAACAAGAAGTCGAAATGTTCACTTGCAAAACATTGCAAACCAACTTCTTGATTCTTTTATATATATAAGAAGTGAAAATGTCATACATTTGCTGCAAATACCCCCAACAAGAATTCATGTCCCTGAAGGACAAGCATAAATGACATCAAATGCATTTAAAATTCGTCAAAAATATGGTCGACCAATTGGTTCTAAGAGACATTTTGTGTCTAAGAAAAGGGGCACAACATATGAACCAATGACGATAATGATTAATCAATCAATTGAAATTCCTGAAGAACTACAAGCGTTTAAAAATATTGAGATCTCAAAATATTGGAGAGATCAAACATCGTTGGACGCATGATGATATATTCGCCTTTAACATGACTCTTGAAATGATAAAAGAGGATCCTCAACGACGATCTATAAGAGATTGTCAAGATATAAATAATTGGCCAAAGAGGAACGAAGTCATACAAGGTGAATTAAAATTCCCAAGAAAGCCGGAAATATTTGGACCTGTAGTTCCAAAATATGGAAAGTATATCCCCGAAGGACACAAATGTGTCTTTGTTACAAAGAGAAATGGAAACATTAAGAGATATAGGGCAATACTCGTAACACAATGTTTCTCTCAAAGACCGAGAATTAATTATGCACTCTCCTATAATAGACGCCATTATATTTTAGAGTGTGACTAATCTATTTATGTCACAAAGGCTTGATATGCGCCTTATGGATGTAGTAAATATCTATCTATTTGATTCACTTGATAGTTATGTATACTTGAAAATCTCTGAAGGATTTAACTTGCTTGAATCACGTAAGTCAAAAATATATTTTCAAGTAAACTGCAAAATCGGTGTAAGAACAACGTGTATCTCAAAAGTGAAGATATTTGCTCATAAGTTTTCAAGAAGAAAAACAGTTTGTATTATTATTTGAATAAGACTCCTGTAGAGTTTAATACTTGAAAATTATGTGTATACTCCGTCAACATGACATATATAGGGCTACTACTTGTGGACTATTTTATTGATTAACACGTGAATCTATAATCCAACTCAATTATTGTTGGCATTAGGGGGAAATTAAAATATGAATGCCGCAAATATCTCGTTGGATTTATTATTTAGATTCACGCACTATGAACTAGAAGTTCATCAAGTTATTTAGTGCAAAAGGAGTGACTAAAATCTCATATACCTGTTGTATATGCACCATGAAAGAACTGAAGTTCCTCATAGACAAAATAAATCAATTGATTCTCATTGACGCAAGAAGCGTGAGAGATTTATTGGTGCTAAAAATAAAAAGTTCGCGGAATAGAAATTTAGAACACATCACTCCAAATTCCCCCTGAAGAGGATATGTGAATCATTATGTACAAAAGTACTTGAAGAAATCAACTCATGACTAAAGACGGAGTTAGAATTAAAAGACTTAGGTTAAACTAATAATTGTCTCGACCTGCAGATCGAGCATCTTCCTGATGGAGTTACACTAGTCGACCTACCTAAAAGATTTTTAAAGAGATTTTATTGTATCGCATCCACATAGCTACCTAATGGTTGCTTCAATCACTTGAAGTAGATGGAGACTCATTTAGACCTATAGAAGATAACAAAGATGAGGACCGGAAGTTCCTTACTTATGTCTAATTGGAGAATTTGAAATGGTATTGACCATCCTTTGTTATTTTCGAGACAAATATGATATTGGTCTATTTATGAGAATAATTAAACTTGTGTTGCACATATTAGTGTAGACTTTGAAGATAACCTTGAAGATTGTTATCTTGAGGGGGAGTAACAAATTGTAAATAATCCTGAAGATTAGACTGACTCCTAAGGGTCAAATGACCATGAAGATCAAATGATTGTACTTTTTTTTTTCCTTTCTAAGTTTTTCCCAAAGGATTTTCTTAGTTAAGTTTTTTAACGAGGCATCTAATGCAATACACGAATAAATGAGTTATTGAGATTGATTTATAAAAGAGTCAATGCAACATATGATCTCCAAAAGAGTTGTGGCATCAACATCCAGCAAATTCGCTCAAGTGACAATCTAGCGGATTCTTTTACAAAGGCATTACCAACGTCAACATTCAAGAAGTTGGTACACAAGATCGATATGCGCCGACTCAAGGATCAACAATGACTATATTGAGGTGGAGCAGTTGTACTCTTTTTCCTTCGACCAATTTTTTTTATTCCATTGGGTTTTTCTGGTAAGGTTTTAACTAGGCAGCAATTTCTGTTTAGGGATGGTTCATCAAGGGGAACTGTTGTAGATAAGATTTACTATATATATGATGGCCATATCTAAACTCTAGCGGCCTATCTTGTACTCTATAAATAGAGGTCTTCACTCTCATAGTAATACACATCTATTTCTCATTCTCTCTATTACTCTCTCGTTCTATTTAATTTATAACATATTCCATTATAAATAGTTTGTATTTCTTTTCTCTATTTTACTCCATTTCTCCTATTGAACTTTTCTTGTATACCTTTCTGAACTGTTCCACCGAACTTGTCTTGTTTCTAAAACAAAAAAATGGGCTCCACACTTTTACCAATCCAAATCAATTATAAAATATTACACCATATGTCTCTTTAGTAGTGTCTGATTTCTTTTGACACCGAGATTTAAGAAAGCGATATTGTTTAGTGTATGTTATTTGACTTTTAAATAATTAATTTGTACCCACAAATTCTTTGTCCATTTTAAAAACAAGAAATTACTGTGAGACACTCTATTCAGAATTACAAGATACTACTGACGTGACAGAAGAAGTAATTAATTATATGGGTCCCATATATTTATAATGCGAACTAAATTATAAATAATTAATTTATCACATGGATCTCACAAATTTACTAATCGAAACCAACTCTCCTAAATAACAATGTAACAAAGAAACAAGACAATGTCCAATGGGATGAGGGAGTATTAAAAATGACTTATATTTAATCAACATTTTATTTACAAATAGATATTGCTCCTCCGATATGGGCTTTTTAGTTGTCCGATAAGGCTTGGGCCCATACGTTTCTGAACTTTCAGATAATCAATTCTACTTTATCAATAGTTTTATATTTTTTATATTTTGAGATTTTTATTTGTTATCTATAAAGTCCCTTATTTAATTTGTTTTAGATTTTTTTTTTTTTGTTGACGAGGAACCCGCAGCCGCTACCTTTGGTGCGCACAGGGTAAACCTCGCTCCTGTGCAATAGCCTGCAAACCACACAGAAGAGTTAAACCACCCTTAATGTGACAGGCTCACACATAGCGTGTCCAGTAGGAATTGAACCCATGACCTATCGGTCCCGGGCCACCCACCTTCACCGCTATGCCATCCTAAGGGGACTAATTTGTTTTAGATTTCTCACCTACTATGATGGTTCCTAGTGCGGTTTCTGGTGAGGACATTTAATTAAAATTGTCACTCACCTCATCCCAACAACCAATCTAGAAATGTACCTTCCAGGTTTCAATTTTACTCTAGAAAAACAATTATATTCAACGTGTCCAAAATATGAAATTAGATTACAAAATCTAACCTAAGTACCTAACCAAAAAAGAAATAGAGAGAGAAAATATCTACAATATTCTTATATTATTGTAGTTGGAGAGTCTAAATTCGTTATTGTCTGTCGGCCAAGAAATAAAAGGAAATTCCATTCTTTTTTTTTTCTTGGATTAAAACCGGAAGAATATAAAAGGAATTTGGTTTGAGAAAATTAACTTTTTAAATGAGATTTTAAAATTTTGAATTCGACATATCTAAATCTAAACATCCTACATACTTTTATAATATTGATGCATTTTTTGTCTGATTCCATGATGATTCAATAGAATGGTAACAAGTGTCTATTCTTAACACAAAATACCTAAAATAATCATTATATATAAGGTTATCAAATCTCGATTAGGTTATTATATTCTTCGATAAATAGATGGTTATTCATTATAATTGCATCCGAAAATTATAGAGCAAATCCTGACTTGGTAGTGTCTTCAAATATATTGAAAAGATATACAAGTTATTCTCATGTCATTTTTCATGTTTTATCGTATCTTTTTTTTCTTTTTTGTGTATCATGAAACATGTAGTTGTAAGCAAGGATGCGTGTCCATTCAATAGATCGACAAACAAACCGATTTTAGACCAATTTCCGATTCCGAAATTTTCACACCAAAACGTCTCTTTCATACCAATCCAATTATGTGTGTATGTAAATTAGTAGGTTAAGAATCGTATGATGTAGTGGAGACCATGTATACCCCATCACATTCTGCGATCCACATTATTTTGTACCGATCCACACTGAGTAGATTATGTGAAGATATTTTATTCAACATCCTTGATAGAGACAACCTTACAAAATAATTTCAAATTTTAGATTTTGTGGTAGTCGACAACATGTTTATAATACCTTATCTTTTCAATAACATGCTCGAGCAATAAATCAGAAAAAATTATGTGGTAGCATGTCAAACGTGGGTATCACAAGAAAGACCATAGATATATGTATGATCATAAACGAACCACATAGGCTATATAACTACATATTTTTTTTTAATATATTGTTTGTTTCAAACTAGAAAACAAAGAAACTCGAAAAACCTCATTGTATTATATAAGATATATGTGGAACACGACTCTTGTCGACTTGTCCAATTGATATTTTTTTCTATGTTTTTGGCTGCTTTATCTTTCAAATAATTAATTATGATGATCAGTTCATCGCGTATATTATTGAGATTTTGTTGTTATTTTACTTAACTTGACTTTAAACCCCTATTTAATTATATCTATAGGAAATGGATCATATAGGAAGGATTCTTATGAGACTCTGCACGACTGAGATCGAATATGCTCAAGATCCCAATATTGCAGTACATGTATACTTTATGTATGAGGGCAAAATTGAAAGTTACAAGTTTTAGACATAAAATATAAGTCATGTATTGGATGACCGAAATCATATTTAAGTTTGCTATTCTACCAAATCCGCACCATATCTATGTATATATAAAACTGGTGTATCATATTCCAAGTTTTTCCTCAAAATATCATGTCGTGTATCGTATCAGTGCAATATCGATTATTCTAATGTCCTTAGTCAAATCTCCAATTAAATTTGTTCGAAGTTTCTCTAGAAAAGTATACTTTCAAAGAAACAATAATGCTACCTAGAGAGAGACGTATACTTAAATTATTTGTACTCTTTTTCCTTATTGATTCGTTTACCTTTGAACGAAAAAAACGTTTTTCCACTATATTCCGTGTCACAGTCCTTTAAATTATTTAATACGGCTACTTTCCAGATAAATACTAATTAAAAATAAAGCACTAATAAAAGGACTAAGTTGGATTAGTAGGAAGACTAGTATACTTAAAGACAACTAATCAATGAGTCTGGTCCACTTTTTTATTAGGTAAATTGTGATTTAAGGAATATGCTGGAAATTGAATGAGTTAATTATCAAACGCATATATACATATAGTCAAGTACATAAATTATGTTAAAAAATTTAGTCAAATAACATTTATCTAACGGTGTACAACATTGTTCCCACTATTGTTATTTTAACGTGGAGAAGCTTTAATCATGACTCGATAATGATTAGCAATTAACTAATGTCCTATTTAGATTGCATAATATTTCCGTGTTTCACGCTAATTGTTTTGGTGGAGACGACGATGAATTATATATGTCGAGATATTGTATTCTATAGAGAAATTGGCTCAATATGTTGATACACTTGTTAGAGGTGTGAGAATTAAACTCATGATCTATCGGTCTCGGGCCACCAACTTTTACCACTACGCCATTTCATGGGGACACATGTATTATTATCTTTTTTTTTTTGATTCATGGAACCCGCAGCCGCTACCTTCGGTGCGCACTGGGTAAACCACGTTTCTTGTGTAGTAGCCTGCAAACCACACAGGAGGGTTCAACCACCCTTAATGTTACAAGGTGACAGACAACACGTAGCGGTCTTGGTTGGAATTGAACCCAGGACCTATCGGTTTCGGGCCACCCACCTTGACCGCTAGGCCATCCCCAAGGGGACTACACATGTATTATTATCCCTTTTTTTTTAATTCATGGAACCCGCAGCCGCTACCTTCGGTGCGCACTGGATAAACCATGCTCCTTGTGCAATAGCCTGCAAACCGGACCTATCGGTTCCGGGCCACCCACCTTGACCGCTAGGCCATCCCCAAGGGGACTACACATGTATTATTATCCTTTTTTTTTTTTATTCATGGAACCCGTAGCCGCTACCTTCGGTGCGCACTGGATAAACCACGCTCCTTGTGCAATAGCCTGCAAACCACACAGGAGGGTTCAACCACCCTTAATGTTACAGGGTGACAGACAACACCTAGCGATCTTGATGGGAATTGAACCCAGGACCTATCGGTCCCGGACCACCCACCTTGACCGCTAGGCCATCCCCAAGGGGACACATGTATTATTATCTTTTTTTTTTTTTTTTTTTTTTTTTTTTTTTTTTTTTTGAGGAACCCGCAGCCGCTACCTTCGGTGCGCTCTGGGTAAACCTCAACTCCTTGTGCAGTAGCCTGCAAACCACACAGGAGGTTCAACCACCCTAAGGTGACAGGCTCACACAGAATGACTTCAGTGAGGATTGAACCCATGACCTGTCGGTCTCGGGCGCCTCACCTCTACCACTCTGCCTCACCTCTACCACTCTGCCATCCCCAGGGACATGTATTATTATCTTTATTATAGACTACGTGGTGTTTGGGTTAGAGTTATGTTTACAATCAAAGTATGTGACAAGACTGATAAATATGGTGCAATCGATATAAAAATTGAGACTTCAATATTAGTTTATTAGAATCGACGAGTCGGGGCGGATTAGATCCCATGTTACAGAATAGTATATGAGCTGATTGTAAATGAAATGTGAATAGAGTGGAAAAGAAGAATTAATTATTTTAACTTTGAATTGGTATATAGCTTTTACTTTATCGAGGAATCAACTTTAAGCCGAATAAACATTTTAATTATTTGATCCGGTCGAGCCACCATGTGGAAAGTGGACCGGCTTGTTTGGTGGATCCGGTCCACTGGTGTTCTACACGCAGTTGCTTCTTTGGCAAATTGTACCTTCCCGACAACCGGAAGCGTGCTGTCACCGACTGCACGTGGGGCTCAATCTGGTGCGATGTACTGTATGAACCGAAAAGCTCCTGCTCTCGCTTCAACCATTGATGCTCTGCACGTACGTGACTATCATTGCCTTCACCTATTGCTAGGCCCGTTAACAAATATTTCCCCGTTGTCTTATTTTTTTTCGGGAAGGAAATTAAAATGAGTGGACGGTTGTATATAGACGAGTGAGTGATTGTTTGTAAAGATGTAGACTCCACAAAGAAAAAGTGGGAGTTTGTATAGTAGTTATTTTCAATTTTTAGAAACAAGACAAATCGAGTGGAACAGACTGAAAATAAAAACAAGACAAGTCAAGGGGACAATGAGAGTACTTCATATTTTGAAAGTCATATTGGTCATCTATCTTTTAATAATGTTCATATTTGTCATTTATTTTTAAATTGAGTCATATAAGTTTAAACTTTTTAATTTCGTCGCTCCACCCATCCCTCCATTTTCTCATAACATTCAAATTGATAATTGATCTTTCAGTTGAGTTATATAGCCTAAGCAAAATAATTTTATCAAGTATATTCGTCCTCCCGTTCCCAACTTTCCTTAAAATTTTAAATTGTAAATCAGCTCCAATTTTTTACTTAAAGAAAAAAGTTAATCAAATAAACGTCTATATTTTGATATTGTAATGAAGTTCATGTCAGCAGAAAGAGAAAGTAAAACAAATGGGAGGACGAAACTGACAAATGAATTAGAATATTTAGATTTATAAAACTCTAAGAGACCCGTTTTAAAAAATATCTTAAATAAATAATTATAATATAAAAACAATTAAGAATTACTTCCATAAATTACAACACGTAAGTTTATCAAAATAGAAAAATCTTGGCAGGTAATCTTAGATAATAACATTTGAACCGATCCACTATGTTGATATTTCAATTTTAAAGAGAGGAAAAATTCACTATACGTGGCGACATTTAAAATTGATTAATTTAATAAGTTGAGATCTTTGGGAGATTAATCAGAAAAATAAATTAATTAATAGTATATTAATTAATTGTGGCAGGCTAGTACTGGCAGAGACTCAATAATTTGACCGATTGTTTCCGACTTGTTACCCATCTTAGAGCATCTCCAAAGAGCCCTCATTCTAGAGTAAAACGTTACAATACAGCTATTTTTTTATCCAACAGCAAACGGCAAGAAACGTTATTGTAATGTTGGCCAACTTTCATACTGCAACTCTACCGTGGCACTATTCACACGGTAGAGTTGCTTTTTACTTCTTTTTTTTTTTTCTTTAAGTTATTATTATCTTTTACAAATTAGTAATATATTTAATTAATATCATTTCTAATTTATTTTGTTTTACAAATATTTAAATATAACTTTTATAATGAAATATAATTTATATTTTAATTTATTTTAAATTTATTAATTTTTGTTATATTGAGATAAAAATATAATAATGTAAAAATATAAAATTTAACACAAGTTGTTACATAAATTAGATAATAATATTAAAATTATACTAGCATAAAAATACGATAATACTTTATATTTATTTAAATATATTTTTACTTATTTAATTTTTACTTAAAATATTTTTTAGTGAGATTAATACAAAAATAAATATATTTAAATATATATATAATATTAGATAATTAATAAAATATTAATAAACATATTAGATTAATAATAAAAAATATCAAAATAGAATATTCGATTGTAGAGTCAAATGTAGAATTAAATGTAGAGTTGACGGTTGGAGATGAATTCGAAAAAACTCTACATTCAACTCTACAATAGTGTAGAGGGAAACTCTACAATTGAGTTCCTCTTGGAGATGCTCTTAGGTATTAAGCTGTAACGAGTGAGCTGTCCTACACAAGATAGATTTAGCATTCTTAGTGGTGGAAATCAAGTGACGGAAATATCCCCATAATTTTCGTTAATGACAAACAGGTCGCGTTAGGTTCGTAAGTTAGATTTAGCATTCTTAGTGGTGGAAATCAAGTGACGGAAATATCCCCACAATTTTCGTTAATGACAAATAGGTCGCGTTAGATTCATAGCATTCTTAGTGGTGGAAATCAAGTGACGGAAATATCCCCATATTTTTCGTTAATGACAAACAGGTCGCGTTATCAAGTAATTTCATTTTTGTTTCAATGCATGTTTTTTGTTTTGTTTTGGTCTCATATTATGTCATTTTCGGTTTTTAGTCCAATAATTTTGAAAACTACTCTCGTTGGTTTATTTTTTCTATCACAAAGATTAAGAAAGTGGATAAAAGTGTATTAAAGTAGTGTAGTCTACTTATTTAAATTGGTTGTGGTCCATAAATTATTTCTATTTTAGGGTGTGTTCGCAAGAGCTTATTTTAAGCACTTATCTGTTTTTTTACCGTATAAGCAGTTTTTTAATGTTTGCAAAATCTGTTTTCTACTTTTGCTTCTCTAAAATTAAGCAGTTTCTTTTAAGCACCCATTAAGATGCTTTTGGTGCTTAAAGCACCATAATTTTCAAAATTATTAAAAATAGATGCTTTTTAAAGCAGTTTCTTTTAAGCATCTATTAAGATGTTTTTCGTGCTTAAAGCATCATAATTTTCGGATTTACCAAAAGTATCTGCCTTTTTAAAATCAATTCCAAAAATTCTCTGATTTTTTTTAAAAATAATTATTTTCAACTTTAAGCAAAAGCAAATAAGAAGTGCTTATGATAAGCAGTTGCAAACACACCCTTAAGAATTAAGACAATAATAATGAGACAACCCGGAAAAAAAAAATTACAAAATAACAATAATGGAATGAAGGGAGTATATGTTTTAGGTTCTTTAACAAAAAGTGTCTTTCAAAACTTTAACGTAGCCAAAATAATTATTTTGATTACTACATATTAGATACTTAATAAGTTGTTTGTAGATTCTGTTGCTATTAATTTTTATATAATTTGAACATCTACTTTGTTATTGTCAGTAATACAATGTTCTTCATGCAATATTAGTATACTCACATACCATTAGTTAAATATATGCATGGCGACACAAAAGCAGCATGTGTAACGTACACTCTATTAGAGAACAAAAATAAATGCTCATTTCGTCTCATTATTCTTGTCTTAATAATGCGATACGGAGCTTAAGAAAATGGATAGAAGTATGTTAAAATAGTGAAAAATATATTAAAGTAATAAAATCTATTGTTTAACTGATTGTGGCTTACAAATTATATTTTTTTCAAATTAAAGCAAAAATAGTTGAACAGCTAAAAAGTATTAAGATAAGAATAGAAGGACTCAATAACTTTTCTATGTTTTGGGACTGAAGATAATGAAAAAAAAATCATAAACTACACTAAATAATTAAAAGAGGCATTTATACTATGAGCCAAATAGAGTAAAATGAAAAGCAGCTTTAGCCTATAACTAAATAAAAACACAAAAGTAGTCATTTTATCATCATCCAATGATTGGATGATGTGTGTAGTAGGAATCTGTGCCATCAACAATTTTGTCTCGTTTGAAACGCATAGGACCGATGGGGGGTCGAAGGGGGATGTCCATCGGCCGAGAGAAATAAAAGGCCGAGCAAGTCCATCGGCCGAGCCACTTGAATATGCATAAGCAATTACTAGGTTTGAGGGCCGAAGGGAGTGTCCATCGGTCCTCCATCGGTCGAGAGAAAAAGGTCGAGCAAGTCCATTGGCCGAACCACTTGAATCTGCACAGGCAATCACCGGGGCTGAGGGCCGAAGGGGGGGTGTCCATCGGCCCTCCATCGGCCGAGAGAAAAAAAAAGGCCGAGCAAGTCCATCGGCTGAGCCACTTGAATCTGCACAAGCAATCACCGGGGCCGATGGGGACCGAATATGCCCTAGGCTCTCCATAAGCCCACGCTCCCTTTCTTCGAGATAGGCTTCGACACGACACATGGAAGACTTTATCTGCAAAAGTGCAGTAGGCCGATGGAGGGCCGATGGAAGGCCGGTGGAGGGCCGATGAGAGGTGCAGTTTCCGTTTAGCTTTTTCTGCTGAAATGACTAGTCGGATATGATACACTTGCATGCGTTTCAGGGCCGATGGATGGCATATGGAAGGTGCAGTTTCCATTCAGCTTTTTCTGCTGAAATGATTAGTCGGATATGATATTCACATGCACGATTTTCAGGGCCGATGGTGGGCCTATGGGAGGTGCAGTTTCAATTCAGCTTTTTCTGCTGAAATGACTAGTCGACCATGATTTTCACATGGCCGCGTTGCAGGGCTGATGGAGGGACGAGGGTGTACTTTTAGAAGAATTGATTGACAATGTATCACGAGAAAAATTTACGTTGAATTTGCTTATAAGAATGAGGAACTCTATGCATGAACATTCACCGATAAAATTCCTCAATTTCACTTCTACTCTTCTCAATTCTTCACATCTATTTGAAAAGTATGGCCGATTTTCGACCGATTATTGTGAAATTGAACGGCGAGTTCGATGAGGAGTCGAATTATGTCGATAGACATGAGTTCATGGTTTACATTTCTTCAAACAAAACTTCTCTTGTATATCTCCGACAAAGCATTGATCGGTGGCTCAGTGCTTATTTCCTTCCGTTCAACTACTTCATTTCTTATACTGCTGCTTCCCGACGAACCGACAGGATGATGAAGGCTATTATGGGTCATGATATTGATCTTATGCGGTTGTGCTCTATCGTCGTAGAGTCGGTTGTGTTTCTTGTGTATCCTGAAGTGCAAAACCCTCAATTTGATGTCCCCAACCTGAATCAATTACCCGAAGATATTTCTAATTTCGGAGGTCCTAATTGGTTTACGGGACAAGGAAGCAGAAGTAATGCTGGCATTCGGACTCCCCAAAGGAATGTTCGTGTGGAGACGGATTCAGATCGTGAGGCGGATTTGGACTAAACATCTAATGATGATGAGGATCAAGATATTCCTCTCGCCTTGATTAATTGTTCGTTACAAGATTTTGCTGCATAGATTCGGAGAGAGGGTAGCGTGAGTCAACTTATGTCTTTGCTCGTTCTAGTCAATCATCCTCCAACGAATGACGAGACTGTATACGACAACACAGAAGCAGCAAGCAACATGCTACTTCCTATTGTTCCCCTTGATGAATCTGATTTAGTAGTGGCGCGGAACCTAAATAATGTTGTAGACGGAACTTTGCGGGAAGGATTTATGTTCAGCTCGAAAGACAAACTTTATGCTGTTGTCGCTCTATTCCATTTGGAAAACGCTGCGGATTTCAGAGTGTAACGTTCGATTGCTTCCCGGTTGGAATATTTGTGCAGAAGATGTGTTGATTGTCCATTCCAGCAGCGGGCATACTGTAGAGGTGAAAAATGTTGGAGGGTGACTAAATGAATTGCGAACCACAATTGTACAATTGATTTATCCGGGCTTGGCGAACGAAATGTGCGCTCGACGACTGTAGCAGCTTATATAGCTCGTAGAATGCGTCGTCAGAACAAGTTAATGTAACCAACTGATATTCAAGCGGATCTATTGGATAAGTTCGGAATACAAGCAACCTACGGGGTGGCCCTCCGAGCGCGCAATGCAGCTATTTCGATGATTTACGGTGGACATGCAGATTCCTTTACCAAACTGCCTTAATATCTGCATTTGTTGGAACAAACAAATCCGGACACTTATACGGATCTTGATGTTGGTGAAGATGGTCGTTTTCGACATTTATTTTTGGCGCTTGGTGTATCGCGTGCCCCTTGAAGGAAATATTAGGTTAGAAATGATACCTTCCTCCTTCGTATGTTGTCGCGGCTTTGATTGTTGCTCGTGTGTCAGATCTTCTGATCTGTGTCCCGGCCTTTTTCTTCCTCTGAGTGGTCAGAGAACTGAAGAAAATTAAGATTTTGTCTCTCAATACTCACGGTTAGGCGTCTCGAATTTTGTGAATATGTTCTGAACAGAATACTAATATATATAGGCTTCAAAAGACAATATAATATTAATATATTTGTAGCTCATTAATTTAATTATATTTCTAATGGGCTTCCACATAATTAGCCCATAATATAATTAATTAATCCACTGGGCTACTAATATTTATCAATTAATTGGCCCAGCCAATTAATTCCAGATAAATAACATTATTAAATAATGTAAAAATACATTAATCCATTAATAATGATTTCTGAGAGACAATAAATAACTAGGCAACATATTGGGCCAGATCAGGGATCTAATACAAGAAATAAAGTTGGGCCTCAAATTAATTAATTATCCATGCTCAGCCCATAGCAAAATTAATTAATAAACACATATTCATTCCACTAGAAAATCCGTGTTGACTTACCCCTTTATCTCAAATTGAGCAAGGGCTTGTATTTTAGACTTAATCGATCTCCGTATTTAAGATAGAAATATCCGTTAATTAATTAAGCTCACTGACAGCTTAAATTAATTAACATCTTATATTCCTGAGTAGTACCACTCGACCTAATTAACACACCTGAACTTAATCAACCGACCGGGTTTAGTGTGCTAATCCTTTCGAGTTCCTCAGGGATATTATCAACCCATTTTACTAGGATACGGTTGCAAGATACAGACAACCAGCCTGAGCTACAAATAACTACTAACACCCAAGATACGTAAATCCGGTCGCGATGACGTTTACCATAGTAGGTTAAAGTGATAGATAATCAAATGCGCTCACCTGAAGTCTTACCAAGCTTAAGACCAGCTAAGTCACCGAGATCTTGGTTCTCCACTAAGGTCAGTTAGGAGAACACATCTCACTGTGATCCGTCAATACACCACCTTCAGTGTACCAGTAAAGACAAGCAGCTACGACAAGCCACTTCTTATCTAACCTGCAGCTTAAACCAACAACTTATCCTTAAGTTGTCTCAGCTGTGATAACTGTTTATATCTTGTCAGTTTAACCAATTTGTGTTGTCTTCTGTGATACCCGACACACTACACAAATCTAACTTTTGTACAAGATAAAGGATAACATGTGCAAATATATTTATTTATCAGATAGGAGAATAAAATAGTGATAAGGACAAAACACATTGTATACAAGCATAAAATTTGCTTCCAGTATACAAAATCCCAACACCCCTTCGTTAGCCAACCTCCGGAAGGTTATTGTGGTGGACGGGACACACTTGAAAGGGAGAAAAAAGGGAATATTATTCGTCGTAGGGACGGATGCACATTGAGGCATGGGGTGGCCAATGCCACCCCTTTCTTTTTTACATTAAATTATTATAATGCCTTTATATTAATTAAATAAAGTTAATCACATCTTATAATAGAAATTGATGAAAAAGTTGAAATTATGCTTGAGTATTATTGAAAATTTATGTTAGAAACCCTCAAATTCATGTATATATAATTTAATTATGCAAAATTTCTTCGCCTAGCAATTTTTATAGCTTGATCATAATATATTTTAGCATTTTATAATCTTGCCCCCCCTTAGTTAAAATTCTGCATACGTCCCTGGTTCGTGGCTGCTACTTTTGATGCAAACGAATGAATAATCCCACTCGCTTATGGTGTAGGTCCAATTGAAAATGATGTTTCGTTGAATTAGTTTATGATACGACTGAGAACCGCATTTACAATGGATGACAGTTTAGTGATTATTTCAGACCAACATAAAAGCATAGCGAATGCGGTAAGAGACGTTTTTCCAAACGCACAACATGGCATTTGTTACTAACATCTCTCGAATAAGCTTGCGAGATACGGTGATTGGGTCATCCGGTCGTTCTATCAAGCAGCTTATACTTATCGATCGACAGAGTTCCATGAGGCCATGAATGCTATCCGTCGGGGAAAACCGGCTATTTACGAAAAGTTGATGGAAATCGGATCGGAGAAGTGGTCCAGACTGTTCAGTAAAGGTCGCCATTACAGTCTACTGACATCGAATGCTGTCGAGTCAATAAATTCTCGACTATTAGAGGCTAGACGACTTCCAATTCTTGATGTGCTCGAGGCAATTCGTCATATGATAGAGTCGTGGTTCGATATACGACGAGTATAATCAAATTCTTGAAACAATCCGTTGACAGAGGCTTTTGAGTTGAGGATGCAAAATAAAGTTGATATGGCTCGGAAGTTTACGGTTATGCAGGTGACTACTGACAAATACAAGGTCAACGAAGGTGACTGACAGTGGAGGGTTAATCTTCGAGATGAAATATGTGAATGTGGCGTCTGGCAAATCGACCTGTTGCCGTGTAGTCACATTATCGTCATTCTTTTTCATCGCTGGAAAAATTTGCACAGTCGTATTAATGACTATTACACGACGGCGACGCAGAAGGAGATATATGACGGTGTCGTTAATCCCTTACCTCCTTGGAATGAGTGGGGTGTCCCACCGGAGATAGAGAACATGGTTGTTCTTCCACCAATGATTATGCAGCAAACCGGACATCTGAGAAACAGCCGTTGTCCTTCCGGAGCAGAAGCTAGTACATCTGGAACAAACCGTCGAGCCCCAAAAAAAATGTGGTAACTGTGAAGAAGGTCACACAAGGCGGAGATGCCCCAATAGAGGAACGGCAAATAACGAGTGAAGCCTCGTGTTTTCAATTGTGGTTTTCTTTGTACTCATTATCTGTACTTTTATTCTTAGACAATCGGCCATCCATCGGCCCTCGTCCGTGTGGAAATATTTTTCACTAGCCGAAGGAGTTATCTCGGCCTGGCTGAGAGAACATTCCTTCATCTTCATCAAACGGGGCCGAGCCCAATGGTAGGCGTAGCCAATCGGCCCTCGCCCGTGTGGAAATACTTTTCACTGGCGCCGAGGGAGTTATCTCGGCCTGGCCGAGAGAACACTCCTTCAACAGAAGGGGCCGAGGCCGATGGTAGGCTTAGCCGATCGGCCCTCCATCGGCCGTCGTTCGTGACATTTTCTTAGAAATTAGAATAATGTTAGTGTTTAGCAAATTAATAATGTTAGTGTGTAGCAAATTAATAAACAACTAGTGTATTAGAATAATGTCGATTTGAAGCAGCTACAATACAAGCTAGTACATCTTTGAATTTAACTAACAAGATCCATACGAACAATCTAGTCTTCGGTGTAGCATTGCTCGAAACATTTTCACGCCATCCACTCCCGATAGACTCTGATGTTGGATATCCGGTTACCCTAATAGGGTGTAGGTCATCATGTGATTAGACGCTCGATTGTCATACATGTAAATGGACCACAACTGTCCGAGTCCTCTTGCTTGAACTGTCCTGCGACATCAGGACTAATTGGGGACTCCGTGTTCCCAGATGCGACAAATTGAATTTATTAATCATCCAATAACTAGAAGCCTATTATAGAAATTTACAAATATTTTTTCAAAAATTTATTCAAAAAATATTTTAATCACAAGTTGTAATACACTCTTATACTTCTAAAATATTTAATAAATATTTAAAATATTATTTACCGGTGATGCGAAGAAACTGATTCACTCCATATTTGATGGCGTCATAAATACCCACTTAATACAACGGGGCATACCTCCATCATTCACAAGGCGGACACACAGTCGGGCCAAATCTGATATCGCCTCGTATGCCCAAATCTACAATACGATTAAAGATCATAACAAGTATAAATTTGTCAAAAATAAGAAATTGAAACAATTAAATATGGATTCGTACCTGAAGGGCCCAAACTGGCTCATACATATTATATTTCGATTTCATTACATCCACTCGCTTCGGTGCAAAGCTCATGTAGTAGAGGGGGGCATTATACGTGTAGGATCCCCATGGAAAAGCGTTCCACGCGTCTAAATCATCTGCGAGGACCCACACCTACATCTCAACCTTCTTCGTCTTGGCAGGTGCGAAGAAAAAACACATCAATGTCAATACATTGGCCACCTTCAGATGATCATCTTCAGAGAGGTCACCGAGCTTGTCATTTTTCCATATATTAAGCAAATCACCTCCTGTTACTGCTTTTCCTTTTGTTAGTCTCATGTATACTCCGGACTCTACGGGCTCGCGAGCTACCTTCGGATCAAAAGAAGAGGCGACGAAAAATAATCCAATCACGAGTGCATACTCCCACTGCGAAAACCTAAGCCTCGTCCGAATATGTAAAAACGAACCTCCCCGGGTGGTGCCTGCATCTCATAGCACATCAGCTGATGCAATGCCAATACGGAACTTTTTCCCTTCCTCCAGCTTAGCATATGCCCAAACTGTCTGTTTCTAAACCGCTGGACTAAGTTATTACCCCCCGGCTCAGAAGAGTCTTCTTAATCAATTCGGGTAAATTATCTCTCCAATATGTAGTGACTTTAGTGGTATTTTCTATAACCTGTAGTCAGATATAATCGAGCTGCAAGTTGTACAAAAAAAATGAATTAATTAGTTAAGACGATCGATTAAGGGCCGATTGGAGGGCCGAAGGGCCGAAAGCCAGTCGGGCCGAGGACTCTTGAGCACAATTCAGCCGAGGTAGGGCCGATGGAGTATATGCTTAATCGGTCCTGCATTCGGCCCTCCATCGGCCCCGGTTGCAAAGTTCTTAAAAACCATGAACGGTCGCAGTAATCGCAATTCACAACAATTTAATCATAAATCGACATTTCAACATAAACTCAACCCAATTTCAACATTAATTTCGTATATAAATCAAATTCAACACAATTCGCCGGAAAAAATAATACAATAAATGGCCAGAAATAGAAAACGCATAGCATCTTTAATTCAATTAACGAATCGGGCCTTCTAACATGAATTCACTCGAAAAAGAAGACAAATTATTGAAATTCATACAAAGAATCGCAAATACGAACCTCAATTTCGCCGAAAGACATGGCGGCAGGCAGCATTCTGCAACGGTGATCGGCGGTATGCAGGGGCGTCTAGTCGGCGACAGTCGTCTGAGAGAGAAATGGGTGAATTCATCCCATCGGTCCTCCATCGGCCTTCAGACACCTTTTAATAGATTATGCGTTGGCCCGACAATGTCCGACGTAAACTTTAATTCTGACTCAAAAAGTATACAATATTGACTATAATTGTGTTAACTTAATTGATGGCTATATTTGTTTTTGTTATAGTGTTTTGGGCTATATTAATACTAATTAAAAAAGCCAAAACCGATATTTACTCATTTTATCCGTTGGATAACTGTCATCGGTGCGGACGGCCAGCTTTAATTAGCCTTTCGCGGCAAATTCGTGAAAGTAAATAAAAAATAAAAATAAAAAACGGGGGGTCTTGATTGACTATGCCGAGAGTAGGCCCCACGGATCCGGACGCGAAACCCACATTGCAATCCAGTTAATCACGCCAATTCAGAATTTCCAGAAAAAGGAGAAGAAAAGGTACCAAGAATACGAGACAAGCAGATGAGCAGACACGTCAAATGAAAGCAATTTACAATTGCCGAGACGTCCGTGATTTGGCCCCCATGTTTTCCCACGTCACCATCACCACCCCCCACGCCTCACACCCTATAAATTCCCTCCCCCAAATTGGCTCCCTCATCGGACCACCTGCTTTTTCTCTCTCTACAAACACTTTGATTTTCTCTCGCTAGTTTGGGGACTTTTTTGCTCGATTAGGTTAGGCGTGAAATTAGATGGAGGAGAAGAATGATATTAGTAATAACAAGAGAGGCCGAGATGACGCGGAGCTCGAGATTTACTCGCCGGAGGTGAAGCGCCTCCGCGAGAATCTTCTAGAAAGCTTCGACGATGAAACCGAAACCGAGTTTTTCTCGGAAAATCACGACCTCGACTCGTTCATGAAGAGCTTCGAGGTGGAAATCGCCGCCTCTCCTACAGCCGTCGCCGCCGGCGAAGCGGCCGATTTGGTTGATCTGACGTCGGATTCCAGTGAATCACGGCCGGATCTGGGATACTTGTTCGAGGCCTCCGACGACGAGCTAGGGCTTCCGCCAACGGTTTCTTCTTCTTCTTCCGGTGATGCAGCTACTGATTTGGTAAGGGTTGAGTCCGACACGTCGGATCTGGGGAGTGAGTTCTGGGAGGCGCCGGGTTATCACTCGTTCGAGTTGGGGTTCGGAGGCGGCAACGATGAATACGTTGCGTTGGACGGGTTGTTTGATTATTCAGATATGGGTTTCGGGGCGGATGAATTTGGATATAGACCCGAAACGTTGCCGGCCCAATAGAACATTTTCGGTTCGGAGCGAGTTTAGGCAAAATACGTTGACATACTTTTATTTTATTTTATTTTTATTTTAGATAATGGAAATATTGTTAATTAGCATCGAGGAATTAGAAAGTTGGAGATCTAAACTATTTGGTACGGTTAACCAATAAAATTATTAAACCAATAAGTACTTTAATTATCTATATAATTACAAGTACGGAGCATTTATCATTATTAATTAATCTATAAGTTGCGTAACAATTTTGTGTTACGATGTTCACCGAATTAATCTTTCGGAATTCGTATCCGCGCATAATCTAATAATATTTACAAAAAGAAAATAAAACCCTTTTCTTTGTTGTTGGTTGTTCAATTTTCTTTTTATTTTAATATAATAATTTAGTACTCCATCCGTCCCGCTATTTGTGGCCACGTTATTTTTGGCACGGAAATTAAGAGAGTAGATGATAAATTATGAGATAGAAAATGAGTAGGATAATGAGAAAGTATGAGAGAAATAATGATAAAGTAAGAGAGAGAATGTAATAAAGTAAGAGAGATAAGATGATAGAGTAGAAGATATGATAATAATTTTTTATCAAATTAGGAAAGTGACCACAAATAACGGGACACTCCTTTCGGGAAAGTGAGCCACAAATAGCGGGACAGAGGGAGTATTTCATTTTGTTCAATTGGTAGCCTTTTTATCTATATACTACTCACTTCTTCCCCATCCAATTAAAAATAGATTTAATTTTTTTTCAGGTAAGTAAAATTGATTTATTTTCTTTTCAATTTAAAAATATATAAAATTTAATGAGTCCTACTAATTTAAACTATATTTTACACAGTAAACAATTTAAAGAAATATCAAGTCACTAATGGCACAAATGAAGTATTGTCTTCGTCTTACAATTATTGTTTATTTATTTTGGACACGATAATTTAAAAGAGTTATTTATTATAAACAAAGATGTTATAATATAAATAAAATATTTATAATAACTTGTTATTTTATAAATGAAAAAAAAATTATAAAACAACTGAAAAAGAAAAGTAGAATAAAAATTATGAGATGGGACATAATAATTTATTTGATTTCACTATTTTATACGCAACTTAATCTAATTTGTGGATTGGTTAAACTAGGCTGTCTTCAAATGCCCTATTTGTTTGAACTGGACCGCCTAACTCAAATTTTATGGGACTGATTCATTGGGCTTCGCCATATTTTTTCAATTCAAATAATTTGATAACTCTATAGTCAGTCTACCATTTAAGTAGGACACGTCTAATACCTCTCTTTATGGAAATATGGCTTTATTTTGTTAGGCTAAAGTTATAATTAGTGCAAAACTACAAAAGGTCAATATTTCAATGGGCTACGACCATAATCGGCCCATCTTATTGTTTTATTCAATATTAGAAATCACTACTATAAGATAAACTTCGTATTACTAGTATAATTCTTCTGTTAAAAGGCCTCCTTTCTATTGGCCGGCTACTTGTTTTCTAGGTCCATAACGAGCACAGCATTAACCTAACCAAAGTGACGATTATATAACGGTCTCGTAGATGCTACACTTGATGAACGTTATATGATTGATAAATCGAATTGACGCGATAGCGTCTGGTTTATAGTTAAAATTGCACCAAGTTGTTGGTTAAAGCTGCAATGGTGTATGTCCTAAAATTGTAGGGAGAGTTATAGTACCACTTTAACCGTTTGCAGAGTAAAGGAAAAGGATACTTCTAAAGCAGCTTTGTTTATACATGTTTAATTTACAGCCTAATTTATTAGGATTATGTATGTTAATGTTAAAGCATCTTTCACTAATGGAGTTTGCCTCTCTTCACTAAGTGCAATTCCCCTTTTATATATGCATGTAATCATCAACATCATAGTATTTCAATCTATTTATCTTCTTGCCTATTTTAATCTTTTGCTAATTGGTGCTTGTTGAATGTAATTAAGCATGTGAAAATTAATTTAAATAGTCATATGTAGACATCACTACCTAAAAACAATTACTCCATCCGACCTCCTACTACTTTCATATTTTTCTAATCGGATTGTCCCGTTATTTCTATCTTGTTTTAAAAAATGAGAAAAAAATTAACTCTTAATCCTAAAATAAAATGAGGCCCTCATTACTCACTACACACCTGACTTTCCCAAACTCTTTTACTCTCTCTCGTCCACGAGTATCTTTTCTTACACGATTCTGTTTCGTTCCGTATTAAAAAAATTACGATTCTTAACTTTTTGAAACCTTTCAATTACAACGTGAAAAAAAGAAAGAGAAAAAAAATCAATTAGCTCAACCATGTCTTGATATAATTTGGATGAATTCTCATTCATTCTCATCTACCCTTAATCGAAACTATGCTCATTTCTTATTTCAATAATAATGAATAAAATAAACTCCTAAACAAAGTTTATTAATTACCGCACCGAAAAGAAACATGACAATAATAACGAACGAAGGAATGGATGGAGTAATTCTAAATTGATAGTAAGGGATTCATGTGTAGAGGGCTATTTTTGAACATAAATACTCGAACATCGTTAAAAAAAATTATGTGTTCACCGAACCGATTAAAAACTCATATTCTTATCCAAAATGATGTCGAAAACAAAGAAATTTTTAATCACAACGGTTGTGACACGTTGAAAGATATAGGAGATTGGATTCAGCCACCGGCTACACCAATTTAAGACCCAAGTCCAAAGTGTGACCACATTGTCTAGATCACTCATCCTCTCCACTCTCCAGCCAAGTAGCCAACCCCACTAGCTTTGAGTTAGGACATAAATTTTCAATCTCATTGGAGAGAGAGAGAGAGAGAGGGAGAGAGAGAACATGTGGTGTTGCCACATACAAAAAGATGGATCCATTTTGGTGCACATGTTATGTCACCCCACACGTCACTCTTCTTCGTGTAATAATCAAGTACAACTTCTTATTTACCTTCGCTAAGATGTTACATTAAATTTTGTGCTAATTTTTTTTAAAGATGTTAGGAACCACAAATAAAAGAAAAAAAGTTGTTATCCCCTTAGTTTTTATGTTAACGGTTAATAATCTCCAACGTTATTGAGCACAAACATATTTCTAGAATAAACTTACCACACAAAATTTAGTAGTTCACACGTGGTCAAACTTCTCCAAAATTATACTCCCTCCGTCACATTATTAATGTCCCATTGGGACTGAGCACGGTTATTAAGATAGTGGAGATAAAGGTGTAAAAGTATAAAGGGGTGGGGTCCACTTGCTTAGATTGATTGTGGTCCACTCATTTATTTCTTTATTTGATATGTGACATAAATAATGGGACAACCAAAAAAGACAAGTGGGACATTAATAATGGGACGGAGGGAGTACTATAATAAAGCTAAGAAACATATATAGTTAAGTAACTTAATACAAATCCGGTCGAGATTGGGATATATCATTCCCAAACTTTGTCCTTGTTAGTAAATGACGGATACGAGCGGGACGTGTTGGGTATCGTCCCTAAATTGCTCTTGAAATTTGATTTTTAAGTGTAATTTTAAATTTTTTTATCCAATAAAAGTTTACACTGTCTCATTTTTCTAACGAAATTGTAGATGTTGCATTTTTGTAATTCTGAATCCGTTCCTTATTTTAGGTGGTATATAAGGTCTCATGAAATAAATCAACCTTCTCAACGTACAAGTGAATATAAATTGCATAATATTAATGATATGAAATGAGTCAATTTCAAGAATCTTGAATTCGTGATTTGATCTCAACTCACGCTTGAAAGCAACCTCCACTTTGCTTTGAATCTGTATTCTGTTCAAAAAGCTAAAATGAAGTAGTGTCGATTTTGTTAAGCAACACGATAGAACACATAACTCATATAAATTCCATCTCAATAATTGACTTGCTTATGAAAAAGTAGAATAAAAAAAAGAAAAAAAAAATGGCACGATAACAAAATTCTTTTCAAAAATTTCACTGTCCATTTCTCTTTCACTAACAAATTATTTCACAATTTTGTATCTTCTTTGTAAGCAATGTACTTCGATAGCTCTTATCACTCTCTCATTCCTCCCACCTTTGTCTTGTTTTTCTTGTTCTTTTCCCATTGTTTCTTCCTCACTATTGATATACCTTTACCAAGGTAAAAGGGTCTATGCTACAAACGGTAATGGTAAAAGTGAAAAGATTTTAGGCTTCTTTATATTTTTTTTAATAATGAGGGATACCCGTAAATGCTACTTAACGTGCGTATTGAGTAAATCTCACTTGTATGCAATAGACTACAAACTACGCAAAATATGCAAACCGCACTAGGCTATAAATATGTGATGCCTATAAATACCTATCTAAATCCACCACAAAGAACTCATTCAAAAGATGGTTAAGATGAAGAAGAATGACTCAAATGTCCGAAAGAAGCAAGGTGGCATTATCACTATGCCATTCATCTTTGGTAACTTCTTACCCTCCTTCAATACTTAAGATATGGGTATCATTCAACAATTTTGTTTTTTAATATTTATTAATTTATTTTTATTATTTTTTGTGTGTTAGCAAATGAAATTTGTGAGAAATTGGCTGTGGTTGGATTTAGTACAAACATGTTAAGCTACTTAACAAGCGAGCTCCATCTCCCTCTCACTAAGGCGGCCAACACTCTCACCAACTTCGGAGGGACTGCCGCCATGACGCCGCTCATCGGAGCGTTCGTCGCCGACGCCTTCGCCGGAAGATTTTGGACCATAACCTTCGCCTCAATCATATACCAAATAGTTGAGTTTTCAAGTTGCCCTAATTATCACGTTTCATGCATGAAATTAAACATGAACATTCAAATTTTTTAGTTGTATGAGGAATCTTGATTTATCAGACTTAAGTTTTCGTATTTTTGAAAGATACCACTAATACATTACATTCGAATTCGAACAGGGGATGATAAGCCTTACTCTATCCGCAGTCCTCCCCAACTTACGACCCCGGTCTTGTAAAACCGACCAAGTTTGCAAACAAGCCGATTCCGGCCAACTCGCCGTCCTCTACATCTCCCTCTTACTAACTGCCCTAGGCTCCGGCGGGATCCGGCCCTGCGTCGTCTCATTCGGGGCCGATCAATTCGATGAAAGCGACCCGAACCAAAAGACCACAACATGGAAGTTCTTCAATTGGTACTACTTCTCAATGGGGGCTTCAATTCTTGTAGCTAACACAGTTATTGTCTACATCCAAGACAACATAGGATGGGGGTGGGGACTGGGGATACCCGCAGCCGCTATGTTTCTCTCCATCATCGCCTTTGTGTTTGGATACCCTTTGTACCGGAAAATAGAGCCGGCCGGCAGCCCATTTACGCGACTGCTGCAGGTGGTCGTGGCGGCGTTTAGGAAGAGGAAGGTGGCGGTGGTTGAGGGCCGTACGAAGTTGTATGAGAATGATGATATTGATGCTGCTATATCTGTTGGTGGCAAACTCCTCCACACCAAAAACATCAAGTATGTCTTGTCTGAATATGGTTACTACAGTATACCGTATACTGTACTTATTGTTAATTGGTATACCAGAATATTATATCAAATTCTCAAAACTTAACGGTCTCGAACATATTCTACGTAATTTGGTATTTATAGAATTGTCGGTATATCAAATTCATTGGTATATTGTAGTATCTGAAAATCGATACCGTAAATTTGCAAAAAGAATACGGTATTCGATATTTCAAAACTTTTTTCCGGCGGTAAGTATGATAAAGTAGACACTAAGCGCTTGAGGGCGACCGCACCCCTAAAATTTGCAAAATTGTAATTTTAACCTTCATTAAAAAAATAAAATAAAATAAAATAAATAATAATAATAATAATAATTTAACCCTTAAAAATTCATATTCCCGCATTAAAAAACAAAAAAAATTGTAAAAATTCTGACAATCGAATCGAATCCGTTCCTACAGGTTTCTGGACAAGGCTGCCGTAGTAAGTGAAGAAGACAACCTCAAATCCCCCAACACATGGAAGCTAAGCACCGTCCACCGCGTCGAAGAACTCAAATCCCTAATCCGAATGGGGCCCATCTGGGCGGCCGGAATCCTCCTCATAACGGCGGCGGCCCAGCAAAACACCTTCTCCCTCCAGCAAGCCAAGTCCATGAACCGCCACCTCACCCCCTCCTTCCAAATCCCCGCCGCCTCCATGAGCGTCTTCACCCAAATCTCCATGCTCTCCACCATCGTCCTCTACGACCGCCTCCTCGTCCCGGCCGCCCGCCGCCTCACCGGCCTCGACCGCGGCGTCACATTCCTCACCCGGATGGCCATCGGCTTCTTCATATCCCTCCTTGCCACCTTCGCAGCCGGCTTCATCGAGCTCCGACGCAAGCACGCCGCCGTGCCGATCTCGGTCCTGTGGCTGACGCCGCAGTACTGCCTCCACGGCGCGGCGGAGGCGTTCATGTCGATCGTCCATCTCGAGTTCTTCTACGACCAGGCGCCGGAGAGCATGCGGAGCACCGCGACGGCGCTCTTCTGGCTGTCGATCTCTGCCGGAAGTTATACCAGCACGCTTCTCGTTACCGTTGTGCATAAGGTGACCGACTGGCTACCGGATGATAATCTGAACAGGGGGAAGTTGGAGTATTTCTATTGGCTGATCACGTTGCTGCAGTTTGTGAATTTAATATATTATCTGATTTGTGCCAAATTTTATACGTTTAAGCCGGTCGAGGTTCGTGGGGAGCGTGGGGAAGATGGGATTGAGGTGGGCCCAGTTTAGTTGCATAGTTTGAGATTTTGTTGTGAAGATTAAGAATTTGTGTAGTTTCGAGTTGGGCCTAGATTTGATTTGGGGTTTTATGGACTTGTATTAGTATATATTAGAAATCTATTGAACTTTACAAAAAGGGCTTCATTGGGACGAGCATCACATTTTCATGAGATTGGCCCAAGTCCCAGATAATAGGCCACAAATTCCTTCTTTCATTAACAATAAAAAATTTGTAAATAGCACTAGTATACTCACTCCATCCTATTGAGATTGACTCACTTCTTTTTTATTCGGTGATTAAAAAAAATGTTAGTTATGGGTAAGTGAGTGAGTTACACAAAAAAAAATATGAGTGGAGAAATTGTCATTTTTGGATGGGACAAGATGAATAAGACGGAGGGAATACATGATAATAAAAGTATACTCCCTCATCTCCTTAGTAGTGTCTGGTTTCTTTTGGGCATGGAGATTAAGAAAATGATATTGTATGGTTTACATTACTTGATTTTTAGATAATTAATTTGTGGCGGCAAATTCTTTATCTTTTTTAGAAATAAGATGTTTCTAATGGGAGACCCTATTCAGTAATACAAGACACTATTGATGGAACGAAGGAAGTATTATTTTTTAAATATATCTTGACAATAGAAGATAATGCCAAGTTGATTGACGACAATGTGGGAAGACTATGATTCTTTTCTTTGGGATAATTAGTAGTGTTTGGAAGAGCTTTTTATAACTATCTTTTAGTTGCTTAAAGTTGTTAAGTAAAAATTGTTAGTAATTGGAATAGTAGAAGAAAAATAGTTTAATTTTAGACAATATAGTTTTGCACACGCTGTTATAAACTGCTTTTCAGTTTCTTTTGGCTTCTGCTTTTAAAAAGCACCCCTAACCAGCTTACCAATTTCTGATTATTCTAGCTTATTTTAAGCATAAAAAAACAAAAGTACTTATTCCAGACATTAAAAAAAATGTTTTTTTACGATCAAAATACCTAAAAGCAGCTTATTTAAGCTCTTTCAAACACTATCTAAGAAGACTTTTGCGATGGAAATGGAATATCTAGATTTTTATCAGACACGAACTTCCCATGAGTATCTTTATTCCTTCACAAAAGATTTGAATATATAGATGAAAAGGGGCAAGTCCAACCAATATTCCACTTATCCATTTTCCAACAAGACTAAGAAAAAAAAAAGTCTTATTCTAATAGGTAGATATAAATATAATAATTTATAGAAAAAAAAAATTTAGAGAGAGGATATTTGGTGTAGAGAACATTTGAAAGTAAGAATAGGAACTGTAAATAGAAGGATAAAAATGGAATTAAGGTGAAAGATGAGGATGGGGCCAAATCGTTGCCTTGTAACTACTTCGGGTCTAAATGGCGCCAATTTAAATAAATTCTCAGGGCAATTCGCAGCCCGAAGCCCGAAACAACGGCCCGAGAACTCCATCAGCGAAAATTACAGTTTCTGTTGCCATGGCCCTCAAATTCCAATCCATTTTCTCAAGAGTCCGATCGGGCGCAGTAAGAATTTTCCAATTTTTTGTCGTATGATCACAATTCGAATCATTGGAGTTTGAGAAAGTGTTATTGATGTTGAAGGAACGGGAGACCGGTCGCGAGTACAGAAATCTCGATCGCGGCGGACGATTCCTACCGGACCGCCGCGTTCACGCCGCTTGCGGCGATGGCGGACGCGTTCGAGGAGCTCTCGGCGTCCGATTACGATCTCGATTTGAAAAAGTTCTGCGATGCTTGCTCTCGTGTGCCAGTTCTCTTCAATTCACATTTGCTGAATTGAAGTATATTTCGAAGGTTGGTTTGAAATTTTGGATGTATGCATTCATTTTATCAATTATTTGAGTTAAAAACCCTAGATCTATCACTCTCGTAGGTGCGTGATCTCGCGAAGCTACAGAACGTTGAATAATATACTTGATTATGATAAGCAGAATAACTCAGTTAGGATCCAAGGAAGTCTTTCAAGAAATCTGCGCAGAGTGAGGCAGGGCCTTGATCTCATCAGAGCCCTGTTCCAGAATTTCTTGTCATCAGAGTAATAAGTCTGTTCTTCTTTATATACTACTTGCTTGTTTATAATTACTTAAGTCTTTCACTAAATTATGGTTTAGATATCTTGTTGCAATATAAATCGAGCGCAAATACCCTATGTATCACGAGATTCTCAATCATTATGGTTTTGCAACCACTAAGTTAAGGAGTTTGACACATAACACCACAATGCGGACATAGAAAGTTTTCCATAAACCGAGCGATGCAAATAGTCCATCAATTAGGGCTGCCCAATTCATTTCTTACTAGGGCTTCATAAATAATCTTGTTTTCCGTGTAACTTGTATTCGAAAATTATAGTGCGGCAGTAAATAATTTGTGTTTCTCGTTATTTTTCGTGTTTAATTGTACAATAAAAACTTACCATGTTGGTTACAGTGATGGGTGCTTAAAAGATGCTGCATCATCAGCTTCACACATGGGCAGTGAGGACTGCTGTTTATGCTGGCATGTATGCTCTGCCAACTAGGGATCAACTGCTTCTCAAGCTAAATGAAACTGGTAAGTTCACAGAGAGATTATAACCATTTTTAAGGTTCTTCACTAATGTGTTTAATCTTCAACTTGTGACAGAGAATTCAGCTCAGAAGGAAATGACTAGATACATAAACGCTTCGCTCCCAGTCACAGAGTACGTCGATAAGCTCTACATTTTGAGACATATAAGCTTGGACTGGTGAGGAAAGGTTCCTCCTAGTCTGTCCAGATTCTTAAGCTCAAGAATACCTAGCAATGTAGCTTTGTTTTCTCTAGGCCAAAAGTTAGGTATCCAACATTAAATCTCTGTAATATATTTGTGGTTCAAGGTAATGAGAACTAAGCTACTTGTTCAAATAAGGAAGGCAAACTTTACTACTATCCTCTTCCGAAGACAACACGTATCAGAAGATTTAAGTTTCAATGCCTAAAATCACAAAATTTGTCTATGTTCTCAACCGTACATCTCTTACAAATAAGGGAAAAAATCAAATACGACAAATTGACCCCAGAAATCATAAGAAAAACAGAGTGGAGCTTTACTTGGAAAGATTGTGCTTAATGGGTTACCTGTTAGGCTTTTGACCAACCTAAATGTTGATTTACATCGTCAGGCTTTCTGGGTTCTCGATGATCTTTGAGAAGGTCTGAAGGAACGCAGCCAAATCAGCACCATATATTATGCGGTGGTCAGCTGTCACGTTCACCTGAAACGTGTGTTTACAAATTTGTTTAATCACGTAAATTTCTTAACTAAACAACTTAAATTCCACCAATAATGTATGTAGGAAAGCAGCATATTTGAAACATAAAGTTGCTGTTGGGAATAAGGTTATGAGCTAGATTATTAGAGTGATTATATCTGGCTCGATCTATTATCACAGTGTAGCACAACAAGCTCTTAGGATGGTTATGAAGTTACCAAGAAGAGGTGACTTACAGTCATCTTGTTTTTGACAGTGAAAAATCCATCTTTTCCGGCTATGACAGTAGGTTTTGAGGCTCCAACAGCCATAATCGCCCCCTGAGAACATTCACAATAGTTCAGCAAAGCAACCAATATTTATCTTGTTTGACACGGAGAAAAAATCGATAGTTTGGTAAAGTATGAAAACCATACTGCAAATCTACTTCAATAAAACAACCTCCCATGAACACACAAGGAAAAAAGGGGGAAAATATCAAAATGGAAATAAATTCAATTTTCAAATTGCCAAATTTGAACAAACGGACTATCAGCACTCCAAAGTCCAAAGAGAAAATTTGACTCATGGAGAGGTAAGACTACAGAAAGCATGAAACTCAACTACAACATATGAAAAAAAGTATAAAAGGAAACCATTATATGCTTTGTCCTCAGTAGGAGGATGGGGGCAGAAAGAAGAATTGATGGAATAGAGTAGAAAGGGAGAAAAACGAGGAGGGAAATAGATGAAGTAAAAGATATTTCGGTAAACAATATTATGTCACAAAATGTTGATCTCCTTGCTCACCTGGCCTGGAGGAAGGATAGCATCAAATCTATCTACTCCGAACATGCCCAAATTCGATAAAGTGAAGGTTCCTACATGTGACAAATATGTAAGAATTAGTCGTCTTATAATTCTTTAGCTCCAAAATGCTTACAATTTTTTCCGTCTATTAGTTACCTGAGTTGTACTCCTGAGGCTGAAGTTGCTTCGCCCGAGCCTTCTCGACTAGTTCCTTCCATTTTTGAGACAACAGGTAGAGATCCATCTATAATCAACAGCAAAAAAGTTGTGGTCATCTAAAGCTTCACCACTTACAATTCTCAAAACAAATAGATGCAAGAAGAATGAAATATTTACTTCATACATAAGAGTTGTACCTTATCAGCATCCTGAAGAACAGGGGTGATCAATCCACCATTGATAGATACGGCCACAGCTATGTTTATACTACTGTTGTAAGTAAAACTTTTGCCATCTTTACAAGTAGCATTCACCACAGGATGCTGAACCAAAGCCATAGCTGCAGCTCTTGCCAACAAAGCCGTCATGGTCACACCCTTTGGCTTCACCTATCGTTCATAAAACAATCCTAGTATGTAAATTTGTAAGAAACTAAAATGACTTTAGATGAACACCTCATAAACTTTTTGGACACTACTACTACTGCCACAATTTCAATGACACAAGTCAAATGGCATCCATCCACCATGTAGAATAATAACAATGTAATTTACTAGCAATATGTAAATGGCAGCTGATAACCGCTAGAAGATTATATGCACGTTAGAAGATAGCTTCTCAAGTTCAACATTGCCAACAAAGGTCAATAGAGACCAGCAAGATTTAGGAGGTCTTCTAAATAATGACTATGGATTCACAAGATATGTCTCATAGCCTGCATTGAAGATGACACAAATATAACTTATACTCAACCTCTAACCATCTTTAATCAATTACTTTCTTCTCTCAATTATGCTCCCAGCAACATGGAAATTTCTAATTTGCAAATAATGAGTTATTAAGATGAATGAGGCTATTAGAATATGTTAGTTTCATAGATGATTATCATCCTAATCTCCACAAGCTAATACTCTTAGAAGGTACAAGAATCCTAAACCCCCAGGCCCAAACCTAAATTAGAGATGGTAGATATAAAAATACCGTCCGGTAAGAAAACCCAATTGTACCTTCAATAAATTTCAAATCAACCAAAATTAACAACCTTTCAAGAAATGTACCTTCTCATAGAGGGCATCGAGCGCACTGGTAACAATTGGGTAACCAACTCTGAAAGTCGGCACGCTCAGACTCTCCACCATATTCTTCGACACAGCGGACTGCATTGTAGTGAACGACACCACGCTTGATCCTGGAATCTCAGGGAAACTTGATGCAGCCTTCGCCGGAGCCGGAGCAGCCGCAGCTGGAGCGGCGATTGCAGCCACACTAGCCTTTGGCGCGATCCCAGCCGCCTTCTCCACATCCTCTGGCGTTATCCTCCCAAAAGGACCCGTCCCTACCAATTTGTTGATATCCACCTTATGCTGCTTCGCCAATTTCTTAGCAAACGGCGTCGCCGTCACTTTCCCCGGCGTAGCCGGAGCAGCAGCAGCAGGAGGGGGAGATTGAGCTTCCACTTTAGGAGCGGCAGGAGCGGACTCCTCCACTTTCGGCTCCGGCGCGGCGGGCGTAGCCGACGACTGAGACGCCGCTTTAGCCTTTGCCTCATCAATCTCCGCCTCGGTCTCGGCTAAAATCCCAATCGCCGCACCGACGGGAGCCGTCTCGCCCTCATTAACAACAATTGCTGCTAAAATTCCGTCGTAGAACGTCTCCACGTCCATGTCAGCCTTATCCGATTCAACGACGACGACAGATTCTCCCTTCGACAACACGTCCCCTTCAGATTTCACCCAGCTCACGATCTTCCCCTCGGTCATAGTGGAGCTGAGAGCGGGCATGAAAATCTCGCGAATCTTCGCCCGCACGATCGGGAGGCGGCTGGATCGGCGTCTGACGAAGAATGCGGAGGGGCGACGGAGCGGGGTGGTGGAAGAGAGAGATGAGGAGAAAGACATGGAAGGAGTTTTGGCCTGGAGGAGCGATGCCATTTCTGCAGCGGCGGCGAAATTAGAGGAATGGGTGCAGATGCGCGCTAGATGTTTGTGAAAATGTCTGACAGAGATGAGAGATAATATGGAGATTTGGGCGGAGATGGCGAGGAAGAGTAAGAGAGTTGATTTCTAGTTAGCTTCGAGTTCTCCGCCAGTTTACCATAAACTCGAGAAACTTTGCCTGTCAGGGAATGACGGAAACTCCCCCACCTTCTTCTCCACACACATAAATGTATATGTAGATGGATTTGGGCCTGAAGGATCGGCCTAAAGAAGCCCAATATTAACTTTATTGGGCTTAAGAAAACCAATTTTTTTCTCAAAATATAAATATTACATTTATATATTACACATACTTGTAATTTGACTTGAACTAAGTCCCTCATTCGTCACACACACATCGACCTGATGTTAGTCGTATACAGTTTGCATATACAGTAAAAGCTCTATAAATTAATAATCCAGTATAAAATAATATTTTCTCTGGTTTGATTCGACCCAATCTTAAAAAAAGAGCAAATTTAATAAAATATAAGATAATGAGTTTTTAGAACCAAACAACATAAATACGTTTATTTTCAATTTTATAAATTAATAATTACAAAATTATAAAAATACAATTCATCAAGAGATTATAATATAATTAGCATAGTTAGAAACAATTAGTGAAGATGGTTTATTTCTTGATTCTATCCAAAATTGATGTCTGCCAACAACAAAAAAAGGTAAAAGGAGTAAAAAAGGAAATAGAGTTGTCATTTCCCTCTGTACACCTGTAATAAATTCCTAGTGGTACGAATTGAGGAAAGTAGATTTCTCAACTGTCACATAGTTTTGTGTTGGTTTCTTATTTGCCTAGGCATAACATAATGCATGTGCATATATCAACATCAAATTTAAAACACATGATTCAAATGATTCACTTTTATTGCCACTTGTTTCAACAAATGCACTTCACAATCTTGATCATCCTATCCAAGAAGCACACTTGCTTTTCACTATTTCGCTTATTTTGGATTGTTACTTCACACGTATTCCTTTCCTAAAACATATAAACCTTTTTTGTGGCAACAAATGCATGCTCCTTCATTATCTTCTATGTCAGGAATAATCTGAATCTGCTGTCGTTATTTGAGATATGTAATGATAAATTGTACTTTATCGGTCATATTAGTAACATTTTGTATTCTTTATTAGGGTGTTCCATTAGAAATGTTTTGTTTCTAAGAAATACCAAGAATGTGTGGATATAAATTAACTGTCCAAAAATCAAACAACATATACCACAAAATACCATTTTCTTAATCTTCGTGCCGAAAGAACATTACATTACTAATTCTTAATGGACAAATGTATATTTGAGTTGTTCATCAAACTTGGACCTCAATTAATTAAATCACCGCCTAAAAGATCATAAATAGTTCAAGAAATCTAATTCTTAACTGCTAAGTCTGAGTGAAAATTGAGAAAGGACAAAGTATAAGTCTACATCCCATAAGATTACTTATACACTTAAGATTTTGTACTGCACCATGCTTGCCTGATTTGCACGGACTTAGATTCTACCAGATGCATCTGTATTTTATTAATTACTTCATCCAATTATTAGACTTTATTTAGGAGTCGTTTGGTTCATATTTTGACGAATTTGGATCGTTCACCTATAATTTTGAATGAAATTGAATATGAGTTTTGGTCTTTTGGACAAACCCAAATCCACAAATTATTAGGAGTTTTCGATAGCTTTTTAGATATTATTCTAAAATTTTAATTTCAATAACATTTTATATTAGAGTTTATAGCAATTCCGATCTTATAACTTTCTTATCAAATGACCCCTTATTTTATCTTTTAGTGTATTATTATTCCTTTTTTTTTTCACCCCACCACAAACATTTACGTGTCTATTTATTTTTTGTAGTTTTTAAACTACAATATTAGGAAACCATTTTTACGGTCAAGACTCAAGAGACGTGATCGATTATTCAACATTAATTAATTCGGAAATAATTAGTAATAATTGAAAAATAAGTAGAAATAATCCATCTCTATCTGATCTCTTATCAACTTCACTATTAACGGTTTAAATCAATACTTTTCAACGGAAGAATTTCTACTTATTTATATACTCATAAAGTTAACAACGTGACTCTCCTTAATTGTCCTTATTTGCTACACCTAATTCGGAATTAAAAAAAACGGCCCTAATAATTTGAGTGGTTTACATAGTGGACACTTGTTACGACTTGTTTGGTCTGTAGGTTACAAAAGCTGCTATTACAACCACAAAAGTAAGTCGAAAAACACAAATAAAAATAAAGCTAGAGATCAAAACTTCGTCGAGTCGATGAGTCCTCTCTCCGCAAGACGAAATACGCTCCGGTAGTGCTCTCGGTGTTGGCGTATCGTCCCCAAAGATGAAACGACGAATGTCTCGAAGATAGCAGCACCGCAAAATCTACGAGCTCCGGCGAACTGGACTTTTTCCGGCGAGGACAGGCTGCTGAAGACTTGAGCTAAGAATGCAACTAGAATGCTTGTGAGATGTGGTGTGTTCAAATGGCATGCAGACTGATCCTATTTATAGGCAGTCCCAGCTCAGGTGAAAGGTTGTTGAGTAACACCTGCCAATTAAGGCAGGCTGACGTGTCCAGGGGAGTGGGGAGTGGAGATATGGAAGGTTGGCTGCTGAAGAGTCTCTTCCAGATCCTTCCAAAAAGGCACACTCTGGTGCAGCAGGAGCACTGCACCACGGAGAGAGGAATCAGGTGTAACTGGTTCACTACACCGACGACTGGGCCAGCCCACCTAGCCCAACTGCCAAGCCTGACGAACAAGCCCGACGGACCAATTGCCAAGATCCAAGTCCAAGTCCACGGACACGGACACGGACACGGACCGGACCGGAACCGAAACCGAAGCCGGAGCCGGGCACGGGCGCGGCGCGCCGCGTGTGAGGCGGTCGGCGAAAAGGCTCGCGCACATGAGCATGTGTGGCTCAAGCCCACCACATGTCACTTAGTTATCTCCTACAATGTGGTAGAGACTTAAATACCACACAAAACATTATTCATTAATCGATGTGGGACATTGATTAATGTAATAACTCTCCAAAACCCGAATAAGGTAAGTTTCTCCACTTTAGGTAACATATTAGTTTTGTCCCCCAAACTTCAAGCCACTATTTCTCACTCACCGAAAATCAAAATCGAGAAATTAAGCACACTATAATTATCTACTCGAAACGTAGATCGACATCATATATCTCAATTCTTAAATCGGATAAATATCGAGGCTCGAAAATGCGATCGAAAAGGGCTAAATTTTGCCCAAGTCAAATTAGCAATAAATGCTAATTAACTCTCCATAATAACTAACTAATTTATATATATAAACATTTTTCGATTTTCCAACAATCCCCCACATGAGTGGAAATAGCCAAATGCATGCATGCAGACACACAACTCTGTCCTCAAGAGACAATAAAGCATCAGGGTAGGTAGCTTGTGACCTTGAACCTTCCTTAGTCAGTGCTATCGAGCATACCGGCGGATTAGTGGACACGTGGCCTTGAACTATTCCTCCATGGTGTATACTTAGACAATAGCACCAACACTATAAAGTCTCAACCTCGTCCGTTCTCACGTTTGTGTCATTTACTGGCCATGAACAACATCTTTGGATTCATAAGTGTTACATAGAAGTGGCCCTCACTTCTCACTTACATAGGTGATTCTTACTCGAGTATCCTGTCATACTCCACCTTCTCAAGACATCCAAGAATCATTAAAAATCAAAGATTTAACATCACCGCTTGACAGGTCACCAACACTCTCGAGCTCTTTTAGGGAATAGACTAATTGAGTGCGGTATCAACAGACTCATATAGCTTAGTTTTCCCATTGAACCAAGTTCATTGGATCTCCAATCTACAAGGTTGGGTATCCACTATAATCGTCTTTAGTTTGTGGATTTAACTCACATTCCCTCTACGAGCTTATACATTTGATCTCGATTCAAACTCTTAGTAAGCGGATCCTCTAGGTTATCTATAGATTTGACATAGTGTACAGAGATAACCCCACTCGTGATCAAATGTCTTACGGTATTATGTCGACGACGAATATGTCTCGACTTACCATTATACAACCCACTCTTTGCCCTACCAATAGCCGCTTGGCTATCACAGTGAATCATCACAGGTGGCACGAGTTTCGTCCAACATAGAATATCTTCAAGGAAATTACGGAGCCATTCGGCCTCCTCACCGGCCTTATCTAAAGCAATAAACTCTGATTCCATGGTGGAGCGGGCTATGCACGTCTGTTTCGTGGATCTCCACGACACAGCTCCTCCCCCTATAGTGAACACATAACCACTAGTAGACAACGAGTCTTTAGTGTCGGATATCCAATTCTCATCACAGTACCCTTCAAGTACTGGGGAATGTCTCGAGTAGTGCAACCCAAAGTTAAGAGTGTATTTCAAATACCTCAGAACTCTTACAAGAGATTTCCAATGCTCTCTACTAGGATTACTAGTATAGCGACTCAATTTGTTCACCGGACAAGCTAGATCAGGCCTCGTACAATTCGTGATGTACATAAGACAACCAATGACTCTAGCATAATCCTCTTGAGCAACAGGATCACCCCTATTCTTTCTCAAGTGAACATTAACTTCTAGAGGAGTCTTCGCCGGCGCACTATCAAAGGCATTAAACCTTTTAAGCACTTTCTCAATATAATGAGATTGATACAAAACAATCCATTTGGGAGTTCTTTGAATCTTCACTCCAAGAATAACATCAGCAACTCCCATATCTTTCATATCGAAAGTTCTCTTAAGCATACGCTTGGTATCATTTATGACTTGAAGGTTTTGTCCCATAATTAACACGTCGTCTACATAAAGACAAACAATTACAAAACCATTCTTTGTATTCTTTATGTAAACACACTTGTCACATTCATTAATCTTAAAACCATTCGACAACATAGCCTCGTCGAATTTCAAGTGCCATTGTAATGGTGCTTGTTTCAACCCATATAGGGATTTCACCAACTTACATACCTTTCGCTCTTGGCCAGGTACTACAAACCCTTCAGGTTGTTCCATATAAATTTCCTCTTCTAAATCTCCATTTAGAAAGGCAGTTTTCACATCCATTTGGTGAATCTCAAGATTGTGCAAAGAAGCAATCGCGAGAAGCACACGGATAGACATAATTCTCGTTACAGGCGAATAAGTGTTGAAGAAATCATATCCTTCAATTTGCTTAAAGCCTTTAACCACTAAACGAGCTTTATATTTGTCAATTGACCCATCTGTCTTATACTTTCTTTTTAGGATCCATTTACATCCTAAGGGCTTGCAACCTTCGGGTAAGTCTGCTAAGACCCAAGTGTGATTCTGCATAATGGAATCAATTTCACTTTGGACAGCTTCTTGCCAAAGTGGGCCATCGGGTCTAGAAAGAGCTTCTTTTATAGACCGCGGTTCTTCATCCAAAAGAAAGACAACATAATCAGGACCAAAGTCCTTAGCAACTCTTGCTCTAGTGCTACGTCTCGGTTCTAAAGTTTCAAGATCGTTAGCTTGCCTCTTACGCGTAGCGAGTTCTACCCCCACATTTCTAGAACTACTTGCTTCACCACTAGAGCTCGACTCAACTTTATCATCCTTTTTACATGGATAGATATGTTCAAAGAATATATCATTCCTTGACTCAATAGTAGTTCCAACATTCATATCGGGCACAGACGACTTATGAATGACAAATCGATATACACTACTATTCAGTGCATATCCTATAAAGATACAATCGACGGTCTTAGGTCCGATTGTAACTTGCTTAGGCAAAGGCACTTCTACCTTAGCCAAACACCCCCACACTTTGAGGTATTTATAGGAAGGTTTCCTTCCTTTCCACAACTCGTAAGGAGTCACATCTCTACCTTTTAGAGGTATTTTGTTTAATAAGTAGTTGGCCGTCAAAACTGCTTCCCCCCCACATGTTCTGGGGCAGTCCAAACTTATCAACAAAGCATTCATCAACTCCTTTAAAGTTCGGTTCTTCCTTTCACCTACACCATTTGATTGAGGCGAGTAGGGGGCAGTGGTTTGATGAATAATACCACTTGTCTTACACAACTCTTCAAAAGGAGCTACATATTCTCCACCTCTATCACTTCGTACCAATTTGATTTTACAATCAAGTTGGTTTTCGGCTTCTGCTTTGAAGTTAGTAAAAGCTTCAATTGCCTCATCTTTACTCCTTAAAAGATAAAGAGTACAATACTTAGTGCAGTCATCAATAAAAGTAATAAAATACTTTTCCCACCTCTAGTTTGTACAAACTTTAAGTCACATACGTCAGTGTGAATGAGTTCTAGAGGTTTTGTGTTCCCTTGTACAGAATGAAATGGCAGCTTAACCAATTTTGCTTCAACACAAACTTCACACTTGGTTTTGTTAAACTCATTTACTTTAAGTAGATCGAGATTAACTAGTCTTTTTATCGCATTTAGATTAACATGTCCTAATCTAGAATGCCATAAATCGGAACACTCAATCAAGTAGGAGAAAGTAGTTTCGTTATCATTATTTTTAGCCGGAACGGGCTCTTGGCGAATCGCCATTACACTTAACTTAAAAAGGCCCTCAGACAGGTTTTCCTAGGAACATTCCAAATTTAGTTAGGATAAATTTATCCGACTCAAAAACTAGTCTAAACCCTCTCTTGACTAGTACAGAGCCGGACACAAGATTCTTCCGGATGTCGGGGACATGCAGCACCTCTCCTAGAGTAAGGTTCTTCCCGGAGCTCAACCTTAGCACCACAGTACCATAGCCAACTACCTCAGATGAGGCTTGATTCCCCATATAGAGCTTCCTCCCTTGGCAACTCTTGTACTTGGTGAAGCGGCTTCGGTCACCACAAACATGTGCCGTGGCAGCGGTATCAATATACCACTTCCCCTCATTCTCCACGACGTTTGCTTCTTCAGTGACAACGGCCGCAAGGTCGGCTTCAGTGAGGTCAATCTCCAATATATTGGCTTGACGAGCCCTCTTCTTCTTCGGCTTTCGGCAGTCCTTGGACATGTGGCCGGATTTGCCACAGTTGTAGCAGTCCCCTTCAAACTTGCAGGCTTGCACCTTGCCCTTCCCTTTGGGGTTGCTATTCGGACGCCCTCTCTTAGCATTGTTGGAGTTTCTACCTTTCTCAGCAAGGTTGACTCTTGGCTCCACGGTGCTTTGCCCTTCCCATCTCGAGTCCTCATGTCGGTCTCGATGCGGAGCTTGACCACAAGGTCCTCAAGCGTCATTTTCTTTCGCTTGTGCTTCAAGTAGCTCTTGAAGTCCTTCCAGCTCAGGGGAAGCTTCTCAATTACAGTTGCCACGATAAAAGCATCTGGCAAAAGCATACATTCGGCGTGGACGTCATGGACAATGAGTTGGAACTCTTGCACTTGCTCCATGACCGGTCGAGAGTCCACCATTTTGTAGTTCAAGAACTTGGTGACTACAAACTTCTTGGTACCTGCATCGTCAGTACAGTATTTTCTTTCAAGTGCCTCCCAAATTGCCTTGGAGGTCTTTACATTTGCATATACACTGTACAGACTATCATCTAGTCCACTAAGCAAGAAGTTTTTACAAAAGTAGTCAGAAATTTGCCAATTATCATAGGCTATGCGGACTTCCAAGTTCTCTTCGTTGTCATTTGGAGGGGCAGGTGCATTCTTCATCAGCACAGTGGTGAACCCCAATGTTGTCAAATAGAACAACATCTTCTGTTGCCACCTTTTGAAGTCGGCTCCACCAAACTTGGCCGGCTTCTCGGCAGCGGGCAACACTCTAGACGACTGCAGAGGTGCCGTCAAGGCCGAGTTCGAACCCCCCACCACTCCATGGTGGTTCACACTCCCAAAAGGGACATTGCTCAGCAAGGCAGAGGACATTGCATTGAAGTTGAATGCCGTGTTAGAGGCATTAGCATGGTGAAGTGCTATCCTAGCATCGGTGGCGGCGGACATGGCAGCGAGGGTTGGATTAGCAAAGACTGGAGTAGGTGTAGGGACAGACACCGGTGGAACTACGTTGGCGGAGGAGGCAATGACGTCAGAAACGGCGGGGTTGGTGGCGGCAGCAGAAGCAGCGGCGGAGATGGCAGCAGATGACGAAGACATGTTTTCAAGCAGCTTGAGTAGGTAGGATATTTCGTCTTGCGATTGTAGGTTACAAAAGCTGCTATTACAACCACAAAAGTAAGTCGGAAAACACAAATAAAATTAAAGCTAGAGATCAAAACTTCGTCGAGTCGAGGAGTCCTCTCTCCGCAAGACGAAATACGCCCCGGTAGTGCTCTCGGTGTTGGCGTATCGTCCCCAAAGATGAAACGACGAACGTCTCGAAGATAGCAGCACCGCAAAATCTACGAGCTCCGGCGAACTCGACTTTTTCCGGCGAGGACAGGCTGCTGAAGACTTGAGCTAAGAATGCAACTAGAATGCTTGTGAGATGTGGTGTGTTCAAATGGCATGCAGACTGATCCTATTTATAGGCAGTCCCAGCTCAGGTGAAAGGTTGTTGAGTAACACCTGCCAATTAAGGCAGGCTGACGTGTCCAGGGAAGTGGGGAGTGGAGATATGGAAGGTTGGCTGCTGAAGAGTCTCTTCCAGATCCTTCCAAAAAGACACACTCACTGCACCACGGAGAGAGGAATCAGGTGTAACTGGTTCACTACACCGACGACTGGGCCAGCCCACTTAGCCCAACTACCAAGCCCAACTGCCAAGCCCGACGAACAAGCCCGACGGACCAATTGCCAAGATCCAAGTCCAAGTTCACGGACACGGACCGGATCGGAACCGGAACCGGAGCCGGAGCCGGAGCCGGCACGGGAGCGGGCGCGGTGCGGCGCGACGCGCCGCGTGTGAGGCAGTCGGTGAAAAGGCTCGCGCGAATGAGCATGTGTGGCCCAAGCCCACCACATGTCACTTAGTTATCTCCTACAATGTGGTAGAGACTTAAATACCACACAAAACATTATTCTGTGGGACATTGATTAATGTAATAACTCTCCAAAACCCGAATAAAGTAAGTTTCTCCACTTTATGTAACATATTAGTTTTGTCCCCCAAACTTCGAGCCACTATTTCTCACTCACCGAAAATCGGAATCGAGAAATTAAGCACACTATAATTATCTACTCGAAACATAGATCGACGTCATATATCTCAATTCTTAAATCGGATAAATATCGAGGCTCGAAAATGCGATCGAAAAGGGCTAAATTTTGCCCAAGTCAAATTAGCAATAAATACTAATTAACTTTCCATAATAACTAACTAATTTATATATATAAATATTTTTCGATTTTCCAACATGGTCGCATCACACGTTAAAATATTATTTGTATAATGGACTTTTTGGTACATTGATGACATTATTGTGTGACTAAATTATTTCGAAGATTTGTTGCTCTTGATTGGTGGAGAGAGTTGAATTGAGTGTTTATTTTGGCCCATGGACTTTCCACTTTTTGACTTCTCATTGGCCGTGCAACATTTAGCACTATTTTGTGGGGAGTTTCTAGTTTGGGAAATTACTATTGGAAGTTAGTCCCTCAGAGTGGAAGATGTTACACTCGACATATCATTTAAATGAGTTAGATTTTTTGCGAGTGTTGCATTCTATGATTTACTAATAAAATGGCGACATTCTAATATATATTTTTTGTTGTTTTAAAATATCTATTTTTTATCTGTAAAATTAACAACTCCGAACTAATAGTCGGAGTTGTAAATTACTAAAAGGGAGATATATGACACCATCATATCGGTGGATCATGAAATAATACACTCTATTTCGAGCGAAAAGATTTTTCTCTATAGAAATATGGAGTTGCACCCATTTGCGAAGGGACAGATTCATATAAGGGATTGTGCATAATTCTATATCTTTTATAAATTCTTTTTTAGAATTTTTTTTTTCAAATATAGAAATTGTCTGGATCTATTTCAAAACTGCAGATTTTACCATTTAATTTTAATTTCATACCTCACCAAAAACAGTGCACCTGATTGTAATCCCATATCAAATCAAGTTAGTGGGTCACTTTTGGAGCACAACCATGGATATAATATGTATTAAAATAAAGATGCAATGCCAATAATGGCAAATAAGAACATATGCTTGGCCATAAAATACTATTAATAATACCATTAAAATAACACACTATTTCCATTTGTGCAATCACTCCCAATGAGGGTAGGTGGAGTATTCCACAAGGAGACAACACACAATTTAATATGGAATCCATAAGTATGCTCCCTCTACTCCAAGCACTTTTCTATACATATATATACGACTTTTCACTGAATTTTATAATGACTTTTGTTTCACAGGTGTCATTAGCCACATCCGCCACGATTCTTGAACTATTTAATTGATTAAAAAAACATATTAATATGATTATAGAAGTTGTAACAAATATGTGGACTAAAGAAGTGATGCCAAGTAAGTGTATAGTTATTAAGTGAGGAAACCTGGTCCATGTGAGGGAGGGATGATTGGATGTTTTTGTATTTTAACGCCACTTATCAATTTGCCCAATTGCCTACTGGCAACAATCTAGGATATCTGGTCCAAGCAACGTTTTTCAAGGCACCCCGTAACAAAGGTATAATTGCAAAGTTGGCCCCAATTCGACCCTTCTATCTTCTATTCACCCTTAAGTTACACCAACCCAAACATGATAGATGAAGAATACTTTAAAAAATGTAAATATATATATGATGCATAATACTTGAACAAAAGGGAGAAACCTCGGTTAAAATTGATAGGATAAGGCCACAATAGCTGCTAAGCGAAAATACTATAATTATAAATACTTATAATAATTAATTAAATCACTATAAAGTCAACATGACTATCATCAAAACAACTAGATGAGATATTAAAGTTATCAAGTAAACAAAGCCAAAGCCATGAGCGAACATATAAACAAGAGGAGATCAATCGTTTGTTAAGATCATGTATCAGTTAACTTTCGGTAAGCAGAGGCAGATCTAGATGGTGTGTGTGGGGTCAATCATAAATTATACTCCCTCCGTCCCACTCTATTGGTCTCATTTTGTTTTTTTTTATTGTCTCGCTTCATTGGTCTTATTTCCTTTTTCAATTAAAATACTCCTCTAGCATATTCAATGGACCCTACAACTTTATCTTACTTTACACACAAAAAACAACTTTGTTAAAAGAAATGAGACTAATGGAGTGGGACGGAGAGAATATATGCTGGGAGATGATTCAGTAGTTGATTTAGCTGATCCCAAAACTCTATTCTGATTGATGAACCATTCAGTTGTAATAGTTAACACATTTGTCTTTTGAGTGTTTCAGACTCAGTAGAATTGCCTTCAGCATGGTCCGGCTCAGAAGTTCCGTCAGCTGTCTCTCAGTAGACCATCTGCCTATGTGTTATGGAGTGAAGATTCAGTATGGCTGGACTCAGCAGGAGCAGCATACTGAAAGGTGTTTAGGAGTCAGTAGAACTGGACTCAGTAGGAGCAGTTTACTGAACTCAGAGTTTGGCCCTCAGTAGTGTTAGACTCAGTAGGAGCAGCCTACTAAACCTTTCGGTCAGACTCAGCAACGGCATGTTAGTTGCTTTAACTAACAGTGGACTTCAAGTCAATCTCAGTAGAGTTGTCTGAGGTCGTACATTAGAGAATAAGTCAGCTTCAGTATCAACCTTGAAGTCTGAAAAAGTCTCAACAACTATCTGTAGCTCGACCAATGACAAGCAGCCAGCTGACAAAGTTTTCCGACAAAAGCTGCAAGTCAACCACTTTCCTGTAAAGAAAGGGGACTCTACAGAATTAAAAAAAGAGCCGTTTGCTATCCATAGAGTGACACGTGGACATTTTATATCCAACAGATATATTCACAACTCACGTCTATAAATAGAGGGAAGGTCGAATTCGTACAAGTCGCACTACACAATCATATAAGCGACCTATCAAAGGAACCCAAACTTAAAAAGAATTCAAACTCTAGCATTCATAACCGAATATTCAAGTGAAGAACACGAACCCAGAGTGATTATTCTTCATTGTTCTTCGCTCTAGAAGATTTTCTTGTTCCCACCCTCTAACCTAAGTTCATTGTAATATCTATAGCTTAGATCGAAGGAGTTCATTTATTGAATTGTTCTTAGTGTTAAGAAATCATTCATAGTTGGAGATACATTCAAACAAACTGTTTGACCCTGTAAACTGAGACTTGCTTAGTATAATCACAAGTTACGGTTTGTCCAGTGCACAAACTAACTGAGACTAACTCAGTATAATAAAATAGTTTTCTGCCTTGTTCAGGACAATGGACGTAGGATCTTGCGTATCAGAACCACTTTAAAATATGTTGTGTCGTTAACTGTTGCATTGATTAACTGCTCATAACTGAAAAATATATTTACAAAATCATACAACAACATTTTCAGTACAAGCTTAAAACGTCGCACTAATCTACTGAATCTGATTTTGATAAACAAACGTTTTCAAACAAACTCAATCGGGCATACACTTCCGCACGCTACTGAACGCTATTGAATTCTGACAATAAGTCAGCTAGCAGAGTTCATCATCCTCAGTCACTCTGTCCACGTAATCAAGAATAGTTTGTTTAATCTGCTGAATTCATTTAGCAGACATCTTCGGACTATCGGACTGTTCGCGTTTGAGTTTGAAAAATGTTTTCAGGTGTATTCACCCCCCCTCTACACCTGAACGTTTGACTCGGGACCAACAGTATATAATTTTATACTTTTATATTTGTCAAAATTTGCTATTTCTCCACCGAGATTACAGATTTCACCACTTTGTACGTCCTTATTTGTAAGTGTGGTAAAAAGATGGAATGTTGTTTCTACTTATCACGTGTTTATTTGAGTTTGAATTATCTTATAGATGCAAGAAGTAGACTGAATTTTATAGGGTTAAAAATGAAAACAACCGTAAATAGAGGGGCAAAAGTGCAAACAAGTTCCAATATTGGGAGCGTGATTCACCTAGCTGTTTGTAACTCCAGTCAGTGGCGTAGCCAGCTAGGGGGCAGTGGGGGCCACTGTCCCCACTGAAATTTCAAATATAATTCGCACGGTTTTTATTTAACTTGTGAAGAAGTGGTAGAGTGTCAATGAGGTGTTTATAAACATCTTTTGTAGTGGGGGGTAAAAGGTTCAATTCTTTATCTCTACAAATTCTTATTTTATTTTTTCTTGGTTGACAACATAAGAAAAATATATTTTAGCCATGAGATTAGTAAAATTTAAGTGTGAATTTAGGAAATTTTAATTTTCTTGGTTTGTGTTATTCTAAATCCTATTTTTTTTTTTTTTTTGCCTTTTAACAATTTTCTAATATAATATAAAAGTTACTTTTTTTATTTTACATTTTTTAATATGTAAAATTGTACCAAAAAAATATTAGCAATATTAAAAATTATTGTTGAGATAGTCTTTCACAAATGATAAATTTTTACAAACTCTTCGATAGTTGGCCCCCACTGAGCGGAAAACCTAACTACGCGACTGACTCCAGCCCACCGCTTTTGGCGTCTTCCCCCCGACATTGGACACGTTGCACTTCCCCTGGATGGACCACCGGCGCGTCCCCGACGCGCTCCAGATGCGCGTGGTCCACACTCCCCCCGCAAAAATATCCATCCAGCAAATCACAGGCCATAGCGTGTCGCTAGTCACGATACGAAAAGGCAAGAGGGGGTGCGGGGCCCATCCCGTGACACTTTGGAAATATCAGACCCCTCTATCTTCATAACCTCCACGATCCCACATTCTGCCTCACTGTGCATGGTCCGACCCGGACGCCCGGCCCGTAGGCCCCAGCCCGCCCACACCTTATATCATGGCATCCCCTCACCCTCGCAATTGAATGTAAAGTCTATTGTTCCTTACTGTAGCTTTGCTGATAATTCTCTCCCTCTCTCTCTTAAACACACACGCACTCTCTATCTATCTATCTATCTATTTCTCGCCGTCGGAATCTTTAAAAGACTGTGTGTCGGCGATTTGGAGCAATTAATTATGCGCGGGATGGAGGTAGCTAATAATAATAGCAGCAGCATCAGTAGTCGTAGTAGTATAATTGCGCCGTTTGTGATGAAGACGTATCAAATGGTGAGCGATCCGGCGACGAATCGGCTAATCGCGTGGGGAAGGGCGAATAATAGTTTTATTGTGTTGGAGCCGCTGGATTTCTCGCAGCGGATTCTGCCGGCGTATTTTAAGCATCACAATTTCTCCAGCTTCGTTCGTCAGCTCAATACTTATGTGAGTTACTCTCATCTCTCTCTGTTTTTCTGCTGTGAATTGATTCTGTGATTAAGGCGGAATCTGTTGCTTTTTCTTTGAATTTCATTGAGAACTGTGTGTTGGTGAATTTGAGGCGGTGTCGGCAGTGGATTACTAATTTAGGATAAGGAGTCTCCGGTGAATTTTCGTTCTAGATTTTCCATTGATGGATGTTAATCCTATTCTGAATCAGTAAATGGTGAAATCAGTCTCTCTCTCTCTCTCTCTCAAACACAGAGAGAAATTTAATAATTTATCCAAGCGTCAATAAACCCTTATCATGTCATATGTTTAGGCAAATAGACTCGACATAGCTACAATCTAATGAAACATCATATAGGCGACTATTTGGATATGGACAATCTGAGGTTTAATTAACTGCATAGGAATATAGGATTGATCATTTGATTCAACGACAGCCATGGTTGCATTTATTCCAGCTCAAAATTGACCTTGGATGCATTTACTAGAAAGGAAATTGCCTTTGACTCTTTTGAAGGAATATATTTTGACAGTACCTAAAAAAGAACAAGAAACTAAGGTAAAAAATAACTTTTACCCCCAAACATGCTTCCGCTGAGTTGCTTTGCTTGGAAGGATACGTTGAAAATACCTTCAAATATAACAAAATTTCACTTCCTTCTGCAGTTACTATAGATTAGAACTTTATAATCCTAAAATATCCTCTCTTTATATTTCAATGTTGTTAGATTGCCCAATGTGGACTATACAGTTAAATCTTAATAAAGTAATGTTAGATAGAGTAGTAACATCACTTAGATATTTTATTTTATTTTTTTATTTTTTTTATTTTATACGTGGAACCCGCAGTCGCTACCTTCGGTACGCACTGGGTAAACCCAACTCCTTGTGTAGTACCTTCGGTGCGCATTGGGTAAACTCAGCTCCTTGTGCAGTAGCCTGCAAACCACACAGTGGGATTTGAACCCAGGATCTATCGGTCCCGGGCCAACCCACCTTACCAACTTTGTCATCCCAAGGGGACAACTTAGATAATTTCTTTCGATCCCAATGTGGGTCGATAGATTAAAATAAGTGATAACTTTGTTAAACAAATAGGTTTATATGTATCCTGTTCCACACACATGACAAACTTATGTATAAATAAAATCTCGTTATATTTAAACAGTTTACTTTTTTTTTTTAAAGAGTTGCTGGTAATCATATGTTATCCTGAACTCTTCCATATTTGGGCGTGGGCGTGGGCGTGGGCGTGGGCATGGGTGGGTTGCAAGATGGCAATATGCCCCACGCGGCTACTTATTTTTGCAGCTATATTTATTTTTTCAGACAATTTATCAGAGCTTTCAACCCTAGCAGCTGTCATCATTATTAATTTATTCCTCGAAAATTTGAAAAACAATTTGTATATATCAACTATTTATCAAGTATAACCTAATTTTTGTAAATATACAAAAATAATTTATGCTATTTATTCGTTTCATTTAGATTGTTGACCTTAGTTGTAAGTTCGTAGCATTAAACTTTAAACGAAGAAGCTTAATGAAACCTACTTTGATACATGCACTCTAGATCTTGAATTCATAGTATTAAATGTAGTAGTTTGAATTGTGTAGCTTATTTGCAAATGTGTTGATGAAGATGGAACTTTTAAGTTTTTCTATCAGTCTTATGAGAACATTAGAGTTCATAAGACCAATCATCTAAAGTAAACCTAGATTTGTATCATATTTTTTTGTTCGCAATTTAGAATAAATCCGGATTCAAAATACTAATCGTCAATTTGGAATGGGAACAAAATGTTGGGTTTTGAAAATCTTAATTTCAATAGTCCTAATTTAATAAAGAGAAGAACTGGAGTCGAAGTATCAGTACTTTTTATAATTATTTATAGTTGGGCGTTTATTTCTTGGGACTTCAGTATATCTTTAGTTATTACATATTTACATATTATGTTTTATTATAGGATAGTTTTGAGATTTGAATAGTAACGGTATGACCTTTCACCTTCACCCCCCAACCTTATCCGTAAGGTGGATCGATTTTGGATACCGTCAGTCTAGTTAATTTTTGATATTCATGTATTAAACCAACAAATTATTGTTTTAATTTTATTTTATCAATTATTTTTAATTGTGTGATTAATTTGCATCAGGGTTTCAGGAAAGTCGATCCAGATCGGTGGGAATTCGCCAACGAGTGGTTCCTCCGCGGGCAAGCCCACCTCCTCTGCAACATCGCTCGGAAGAAGCACCCCACCCGAACCACCACCTCCCATCTCAAGCAAGGAGACGACGAGGACGACGAACTGATCACCGAGATCGCCAAGCTGAAGCAAGAGCAGAAGAGCCTCGAGCAAGAGCTCGAAAGCATGAACAGCAGGCTGGAGGCAACGGAGAGAAGGCCTCAACAAATGATGACATTCCTATGCAAAGTCGTGCAGGACCCACAAATCCTGCCACGTATGATGCTCGAGAAGGAGAAGAGGCTGATTACATCTTCGGATAAAAAGAGGAAGCTTATGATCGCAACATCTTCGGATAATTCCTTGTCCGGAATGGGCCTCTCCGGTTCGTCGATCAAGAGTGAGGAGGATAATAACACCATGGCGGAGTCGGAATCGACTCCGATTTCTTCGCCGGACGGAAACTTTGAACCGGATGGTTATTGCCAATCTTCGCCGGAGTGGGTGAGTCGTGGGGGTAATTTTGGTGTGCCTATGATTAGGCCGGAGAATTCCAATTATGCGAATTCGTTATTGGTTGGTCACGGCGGCGGGAGTGGTGGAACGGCGGGGATGGGAGGTGGTGTGGGGCGGGAGGCGGTGGATGGGTTTGGTTATCTTGAAGGGTTGGTGGCGGAGGAGAGTGCGAGTCAGCCGCCGCCGTATCCTTTCTCTTTGTTGGGTGGTGGTTTTTAGCGTATGTTTGTTGGTTTGTTTTTTGATTAGTTTAGTGTGGAAGGATTATTAATTAATTATGAAGAATTAGTAATAACTAATAAGATAATACGGAGTTTAGTATGTCTGTTAATGTTGTAGTGTTTCTTTTTAATTTTATTTTGTAAATGTGTCTTGTAACTTTAGTTAAGATTAGAGCCTCTATAAATTATATTCTTCTATAGGCTAGTCTTCTCTATATTTCACGCTATTAGCCTAGTAGAATTTAATACTCCCTCCTATTATTTATGTTTAGTATATTATTTTCGATCCATCTCATTATTTATATTTCATACCTACAATATATTATTTTCGATTTATCTCATTATTTATATTTCATACTTAAAAGAAATATGGGTCGCAATCAATCTAAATAAGTAGATACTACCACTTTTTGAGATGATATATAGCGATTAAGGTGTCTAATAGGTTATAACATAGTAGTGGAGTTTACCCAATGCACATTTCGATAGCGGCTGCGGGTTACCAAAAAAAAGACACTACCCTTTGTAGAACTTTACATTACCACTTTATACTTTTAAACTCAATTTCTTAATCTCTACAAAATTTTAATAAAACATAAATAATAAAGACACGATGAACTATGTTTTTATCATATGTGATCATAGTTCGATTCAGAATAAATAAGCACATACGCTTGAATTTTGGTTCAATAAATTGAGACTACAAAATAGATCAAAATGAGCTCATAATTTTGGGCATAAATCTTTTAGATTATTTTACCTCTCTAGTGCTGATTCCATGACGGGATCAGGTGGGCCCGGGGGATGGTGAATAAGGTGAATCAAGGGAAAATGCCAACAATAACCATTTCATGTTTGTAATTGCGTGATTCGCCACTTTTAATTCAAAATTGCACATCTACCCGTGGAGACTATTTTATCCCTATTCGGCACCCCGACGGCCTCTCGCTCTCTTCCTGCTTGCCTCTGCCGATATGTGGTGAGTGGACAACAATTTCTTTTCTTTGGCTGGTTGTCCGCATGGGAACGCGCGTCCGCTACAATGCGAGATTCCCACGCCACCGCAACCTGTCTTGATGCGATTAAAGGGCGCATTGTGTTGATGCGATGGTGATGTGAATTAAAGTTACCGCGGCTTTATTTTTTTTGTTTCGTGTATACGGTTAGGGTTTGTAGAACAAATCTTGTAAATTAGGGTTTCGTAATTTGGGTATAGTAATTTGGGTATCGTAATTTGGAAATTATGGTTTCTTAATTTGGGTATCGTAATTTCGTAATTAGTGTTACAATGGTGCCGTAATTTTGTGATTAGGGTTTAGTAATTTCGTTTTTTCGTAATGCAAAATAGACTTTAAATTAGGTTTTCTAAATCTTGTAAAATGCGGAACGAGAATGCGAATTAGGGTTTGTAAATATGAAAAATTCAAATACGGGTTTGTAAATATGTAAAATGTGATGCGGCTGCAGTTTGTGTTGATGGGATTAAAGGCATGTGATGCGGCGCCAAAAAATAAAGGTTGTGCGGCTTTTTTTTTCGTGTATACGGTTAGGGTTTGTAGAACAAATATTGTAAAATGCGAACGAGAATGGATATTAGTGTTTCGTAATTTGGGTTTCGCAATTTGGGTTTCGTAAGTTTGTAATTCTTGTTTAAATTAGGGTTTCTAAATCTTGTAAAATGCGGAACGAGAATGCGAATTAGACTTTAAATTAGGGTTTCTAAATCTTGTCAAATTTGAAAAATTGAAATATGTTCGTAAAAATGCCAAAAAATTAGGGTTTGTCATCCTGCTCTTCTGTCTTTGTTTTGCTTCCTATTATTGGTGAATGCATTTCTACCATATATGAATTTGACTACCTCGTAGTAATTCATTTGCTTTTCGTTTGAAGTGCTCTGTATTTTGTTTTATAGTTCCAACTTTGGACTTTCAATTAGGGTTTAAATTACGGTTTAGGCGACCAATTTAGAATTATAAAATTAGTGTTTTTAAAATCGTTTGTAAAATCTGAAAATAATTTTCGTGCTCTGATTAAATGAAGGAAAAAAATATATATTTTGGGATAATATATTGTACGATTAAATGAAGTAAATATAGATAATATATTTGGGATTTATTTTGAAGTGAAATGAACCGAAAATCTGAAAAGAAGGGATAGGAAACCGAAATTTGTGGGATTTATTTTCAAGTGTCCCACCACTCCATTTATTTATATCATAAAGTAAACATTTATTCTCACCAACATTTAAAATTACAACCCTAAAATCGTAATATTAGAAATTAGGGTTTAAAAATTACAAATCCTAATTTCCTATTTATACAAACCCTAATTTCGATTTGTAATTGGGGATTTACTTATAAATATTAAATTCATTTACGAGATTAGATAAATGGGTTAAGGTATATATAAAATCAGAATTTATATATAGGGTATATATAAAATCCTAAAATATATATATATATATTAGGGTAAAATAATGGCATGGCGATTTTCTTTATGGTAAAATTAGATATCCTAATCGAAATTACAAAAATATAAATAGGAGATTAGGGTTTTTTCTCACGCACTACATCAAAAACTTGAAGTTTTTTGTCACGCACTCCATCATGGCAACTTACACGTATAAGGGAAATAATGATAACATATAACACATTTATTTCACGCACACCAATCGAGGCATTAGAATCTTATTCGAATATTATTATTTTTTTGTAGGTTTGTAGTAATATCTAGGCATTATATAATGGAAGCCTTCCATTATATAAAGTGAGGAGACGAGAAGCAGTAGACAGTAGACGAGAAGAGAAGTTTCCCAGCAATTTCTCATTAAATAGGTTGGTAGTCTTTCCATTAAATAGGATGGTAGTCTTTGCAATTTCTCACACCTTCACCTTCGCGGGTAGACGTGAAGCAACAAGTGAGGAGGTTATTTTCGAAGATTAGTAGACGAGAATGGATGAATATGATGCCGCCTCGCGAGGTTAGTAGACGAAATCCGATTTTTTTTTATCGTATTAGTAATGATCGGTGGTGTTAGATATGAGGGTTTGAAATTATTGTATACACGAACTCGGATTTAGTTTTTCTTTTTGGTTTTTAGTTGATTTAATCGATCTCGTTCGAGTAAGATCCGCCTGAGTTTTTCTTTTTACTCTTATTCTATACGTTATAATGGGGATCGTTTCGTTGGTTCTTTGCATAAAGTGCTTGTTTTGATATCGTGAATTCTATTTTATACAATATTTGATATGTTAATTATCGTGATTTGTTAATTATCGTGATTCAATTAATGGGGACGTATTTGATATGGGGACGTATTTGATATGTTAATGGGGACGTATTTGATATTGTGATTTGTTTTAATGGGGACGGATTTATTTTATCGTGATTCTATTTTACTTCTATTTTACATATTTTAATTATATTAATATAATTATAGCCTGATTGTATTTTATATATTAATATCGTGATTTACATATATATTAATATAATTAATATCGTGAATTACATTATATTTTATATATTAATATCGTGAATTAATATCGTGAATTTTATATACATATCGTGAATTAATATCGTATATTACATTATATATTAATTAATATCGTGAATTTTATATATTGATTAATATCGTGAATTAATATCGTATATTACATTATATATTAATATTTTATATATTAATATCGTGAATTTTATATACATATTCTATTTTATATATTAATATCGTGAATTACATTATATTAATATCGTGAATAACATATATATAATATCGTGATATATTTATAGCCTGATTCTATTTTATATATTATATCGTGATTATATATTTATCACGTTATTTTACATATTTTATAACGTGATTCAATTTTACATATTTTAATATCGTCGCGGCCGTTCTACTATTTTATAGCGTGATTCTATTTTATATATTATATCGTGATTAATTGTATTTTTATACGGTATTAATATCGTGAATTCTATTTTATACGGTATTTTACATATTTTATAACGTGATTCTATTTTACATATTTTAATATCGTGGCGGCCGTTCAACATATTTTAAAGTATTTGTGTGGATATATTTATAGACGTGATGACCTTTCAATTATACAATTCATTTCAATTCAATTTTATACTAATTTCACATTTTTCTTTAATGCGAGTCAATGGTTTTTCTTTAGGTACGTAGCCAAGTCGGCTAAACCTCAAATCATGATTCATTACAAGTGGGATGTGATCCCACTGATCCGCGAGACACCGATCGCGTCGGCGGTGACATCTGTATGCACAATTTTGTGAGAGTAGCCGCTTTCGGCCATTTCATGGAATGGGAGGGGAGTGTTAGTGCAAGCAAAGCTCTCCACCGGTTGATGTGCCGTGAAGTGGAATTCGCCGACTTTGCATCCAACAACTTTGGTTTCACGTATCGAATCGTCATTTGAAGTTCGGTCCTCGGGAATTTGCCACGGTCTCGGGGTTAATGTTTGGGTCATCGACATTTGACCCAACAATGGAGCATGATGCTTCCTTTGTTCGTGCAAGGGCCGTATTTTGTGGAAATCGGAGAATGAAAATATCCGAGTTGGAGGATATTTTCGGGAGAACACGAGGTGAACGGCGCATCGGCGGCCGACTACGTGAAAGTGGCAAATGTGTTGATGTTGCACCCGCTAATCTTGGGTGTTCAGAGGCCGGGCGATCGACGACTTCGTTTGGGTTTTAGTGGACAACATAAACGAATGGAAGGAATTCCCGTGGGGAGCGTATGCATACCGAGCATTGCTTCACTACAAGCAATTCATCCCCAACACTCTTGCGGGATGTAAGGTGTCTTATGTGTTCGGCGGCCCCGTCCGGGGCCTTACAAGCATGGGCTTACGATTGCATCCCCGAATTTGGGAGGGCTTGTGCGAACTTGGTGGACCAAGAAGCGCTTCCACGTCTGTTGAGGTGGAATTTCCCGAAAGTGAAGGGATCGTTCATTTGGATTCTTCGACGAAGAGGTAAATAACTATGTTTGTCAAGTTCAAACAAAAATACGGTAAACTATATATATCTTGTTGAGAACTATAATCTTATACGGACATATAGGTCATTAGAAACCACCTAAGTTCATATATCTCCATTTAAATTGTACACGTCGTTGTTCTAGATTCTAATTATGTAACGTTGCTTGTTTTATACATAGTTGGAATGCGGACCGATGGTGGAGGAGGAAGTAGAGATCTTAGGCGATTATTATGCGAGCACGCCGTCAGGGGCGGTACTTGGCGTGCCGTATAAAGAGCCGGTTGTTGTCCGGTTTGGATACGATCGAGCCGGAGCGATGCACATTCCTCGTCCACGTGGCCCTGCGGCGCCCGGTCTCCCTTTGCCATGCAAAGACGATCGAGAAAGAAACCGGGGCTCCGGCGAGTTCTAGCGGTCTTGACACTCAAGACATGACTCATCGTGAGAAAAAGTTTTGGAAGAAGATCAAAAACTTTTTCTCCAAAAATAAGTCGGAGCGGAAGTCGGCGGAGGTGGGAGGACCGTCGCATGTCGAGGAGGGTCGCCGACATTCGGTTTCACATAGTCACGGCATCTCGGGTCGACATTCCGAGAGTCGCGGCATCTCCGGACGATATTCAGGAGTCGCGGCATCTCCGGTCGACATTCGATTTCTTGTACTCGCGGAGCAACTCCGCATGCATCCGATCGGGTCGACCCGGATGTTGATGCCGTGAATGTCGGCGGTGACTCGTCCGTCGCATCCGAGGCACGCACGAAGAAGTCCAATGATCGGCCCGTATCTACCCGGCGCAGCTTCCGGACGATGAGCCCGCACGGCCTTACGCTTCTCCCGGTCCGGTGTCGAGGTAGGCTATTAAAAGTTTTATTAAGACATGTATTTTTACGAAGATATATACCTAAACTTAACGTAAACGTTTATTTTATAGGAGCCGGATGAAGATCACTCCTTATACGGTGATGGTTTCAACGCATCGTGGGCACTTATTGTGTCCCCAAAATATGTTGAGCCGATAAAAGTGGTGCCGGGCGGGAGATGTCGATACCGGAGGAGAGGAGGAAAGGGAAAAGAGAAGGCCCCGTCGAAGAAGATCCGAGTAGCCCGCGTGGACGTGGATTTCGCACGAGAAGACCCTCTCGTGCCATTACGTCGCCGTTCGTTGCCCCCAAAGAAGAATCTCGCCCGTTACTTGGGCGGTTGGTGCGTCCTTGGCTTCCAAGGAATATCGGGCGTGGCGTCGCGCACCCGATGAATTTCTCGACCACGTCTACACGGCCACGAGATATCATTTGGCCCACTCGTGGTTTGATATCCTCGAAGATGTTACGAAGATGCTTACCCGTGACATGATCGAATGTTATTTGGGTACCATTAGGAGGCAAGCGGCGAGAGGAGACGGTCTACTTCATGGTGTGCGGAGCGGCACTACTCTCATTCTCCCCGTACAATTTTGGGTAAGTATTTTACAAGTATTTAATGTTTTATACAAAATTGCAAGTTAAAATGCTAACAATATGTATTTTACAAGTCTCAAATGCAATATTCTTGGGCGAACAACGGGATGGATGTGGATGAATGGGAGCCTTCAGGGGCTTTGAAAGAAGGCTGCGAGAGAATGGGCACCGGGGCTGCAATACGTAAGTTATATCCACAAATTTTCTTTTTACGGTGTAATGCGTAAGATATATTAGTGTAATGAGGTGAACTAATGTTACATTGCGGATTTCTATAGCTCATCTTGGTTTGCTTTGTCGCTTTGGAGCTCACTTCGGGTCACCGTGCGAATCCGTCTCGCATATGTGTTTGTCGAGTTGTACGACTCGTTGTGGGCGATTTCGGCGACGAATCATATCGGCGGATGCGGAGAGAGAGCATACAGCCGATTACACGGATGATGTACGGTGTTCGATTACAACGGGTATTTCGAACGTGTGTACGGGCGACCACGCCAAGAAGCTTGGCGTGATATGCATTGGAGGTCTTTGAGCGAGCACGGTTCGTACAAAGAGACCAAGTGAGTGCGGTGTATACGCCCCATTATCCGTGCATCGGTTAATTGATGGGCGCCGAGGCGGAACTCGTCCAGTGAGCTCGACATTTGGAGCATTCGGCATATTATGAGGATGCGGATTTGGTTGATGTGTGTGGTGGTTGACCCGGTTGATGATTAGGCCCTTTCAAAGACATTTATTTGTTTAATTTTCAATTATGTAACTTTGCAGATATATATTTTGCAGAGATATATTTCGGAATATACTAAATAACGTCATTTTGAATCGTACTAAAACATTAGTTCTCCGTATAAAGTGTGTATTTTAGAAGATATCGTCGTATATTGATTTATACGGAGATATACGAAAAATATACGGAGAACTAAAATGGAATATGTAATTAATCCCTATTTAGTGATGTTTAGTAATAATATATTGCACAAAACCCATACGTATGAGGTACATCATTTACAAAGTAGCGGATAGAGTACTATTACAACAGCAAAACCGTCAATTTAAACAGCAAGACTACTATTTAAAGTAACTTGGATAGTTTTTCTATGAATTTATGTCAATTATGTTTTTTAAATTTAGAAATTACTATAAATCTATATATGTGTCAATCTTTCTCTCTATTTTGACAAATATTTCTCAGAATTGTATATCTTACCTATGATATAGAAGGTAAATTGAGAGAGGACTATTAGAACAAGTGTTTTCCAATTTAAATATAGAGATTACCATTTTAAGTAGGTTATATAGTTTTCTCTCTCATACTCTCTCAATTAAAACAATTCAAAAACAAAATAAAGCGATTCGTCCAAGGTACGTATAAAGTTGTTACAGCGTCACACGGGGGACTATACGTAATTTGCAGAGATATATTTCGGAATATACTAAATAACGTCATTTTGAATCGTACTAAAACATTAGTTCTCCGTATAAAGTGTGTATTTTAGAAGATATCGTCGTATATTGATTTATACGGAGATATACGAAAAATATACGGAGAACTAAAATGGAATATGTAATTAATCCCTATTTAGTGATGTTTAGTAATAATATATTGCACAAAACCCATACGTATGAGGTACATCATTTACAAAGTAGCGGATAGAGTACTATTACAACAGCAAAACCGTCAATTTAAACAGCAAGACTACTATTTAAAGTAACTTGGATAGTTTTTCTATGAATTTATGTCAATTCTGTTTTTTTAAATTTAGAAATTACTATAAATCTATATATGTGTCAATCTTTCTCTCTATTTTGACAAATATTTCTCACAATTGTATATCTTACCTATAATATAGAAGGTAAATTGAGAGAGGACTATTAGAACAAGTGTTTTCCAATTTAAATATAGAGATTACCATTTTAAGTAGGTTATATAGTTTTCTCTCTCATACTCTCTCAATTAAAACAATTTAAAAACAAAATAAAGCGATTCGTCCAAGGTACGTATAAAGTTGTTACAGCGTCACACGGGGGACTATACGTAATTTGCAGAGATATATTTCGGAATATACTAAATAACGTCATGTTGAATCGTACTAAAACATTAGTTCTCCGTATAAAGTGTGTATTTTAGAAGATATCGTCGTATATTGATTTATACGGAGATATACAAAAAATATACGGAGAACTAAAATGGAATATGTAATTAATCCCTATTTAGTGATGTTTAGTAATAATATATTGCACAAAACCCATACGTATGAGGTACATCATTTACAAAGTAGCGGATAGAGTACTATTACAACAGCAAAACCATCAATTTAAACAGCAAGACTACTATTTAAAGTAACTTGGATAGTTTTTCTATGAATTTATGTCAATTATGTTTTTTTAAATTTAGAAATTACTATAAATCTATATATGTGTCAATCTTTCTCTCTATTTTGACAAATATTTCTCAGAATTGTATATCTTACCTATGATATAGAAGGTAAATTGAGAGAGGACTATTAGAACAAGTGTTTTCCAATTTAAATATAGAGATTACCATTTTAAGTAGGTTATATAGTTTTCTCTCTCATACTCTCTCAATTAAAACAATTTAAAAACAAAATAAAGCGATTCGTCCAAGGTACGTATAAAGTTGTTACGGCGTCACACGGGGGGGACTATACGTAATTTGCGGGAGATATATTTCGGAATATACTAAATAACGTCATTTTGAATCGTACTAAAACATTAGTTCTCCGTATAAAGTGTGTATTTTAGAAGATATCGTCGTATATTGATTTATACGGAGATATACGAAAAATATACGGAGAACTAAAATGGAATATGTAATTAATCCCTATTTAGTGATGTTTAGTAATAATATATTGCACAAAACCCATACGTATGAGGTACATCATTTACAAAGTAGCGGATAGAGTACTATTACAACAAAGAAACCGTCGATTTAAACGGCAAGACTACTATTTAAAGTAACTTGGATAGTTTTTCTATGAATTTATGTCAGTTTCGTTTTTTAAATTTAGAAATTACTATAAATCTATATATGTGTCAATCTTTCTCTCTATTTTGACAAATATTTCTCACAATTGTATATCTTACCTATAATATAGAAGGTAAATTGAGAGAGGACTATTAGAACAAGTGTTTTCCAATTTAAATATAGAGATTACCATTTTAAGTAGGTTATATAGTTTTCTCTCTCATACTCTCTCAATTAAAACAATTTAAAAACAAAATAAAGCGATTCGTCCAAGGTACGTATAAAGTTGTTACAGCGTCACACGGGGGACTATACGTAATTTGCAGAGATATATTTCGGAATATACTAAATAACGTCATGTTGAATCGTACTAAAACATTAGTTCTCCGTATAAAGTGTGTATTTTAGAAGATATCGTCGTATATTGATTTATACGGAGATATACGAAAAATATACGGAGAACTAAAATGGAATATGTAATTAATCCCTATTTAGTGATGTTTAGTAATAATATATTGCACAAAACCCATACGTATGAGGTACCTCATTTACAAAGTAGCGGATATAGTACTATTACAACAGCAAAACCGTCAATTTAAACAGCAAGACTACTATTTAAAGTAACTTGGATAGTTTTTCTATGAATTTATGTCAATTCTGTTTTTTTAAATTTAGAAATTACTATAAATCTATATATGTGTCAATCTTTCTCTCTATTTTGACAAATATTTCTCACAATTGTATATCTTACCTATGATATAGAAGGTAAATTGAGAGAGGACTATTAGAACAAGTGTTTTCCAATTTAAATATAGAGATTACCATTTTAAGTAGGTTATATAGTTTTCTCTCTCATACTCTCTCAATTAAAACAATTTAAAAACAAAATAAAGCGATTCGTCCAAGGTACGTATAAAGTTGTTACTGGCGTCACACGTGGGACTATACGTAATTTGCGAGAGATATATTTCGGAATATACTAAATAACGTCATTTTGAATCGTACTAAAACATTAGTTCTCAAGTATAAAGTGTGTATTTTAGAAGATATCGTCGTATATTGATTTATACGGAGATATACAAAAATATACGGAGAACTAAAATGGAATATGTAATTAATCCCTATTTAGTGATGTTTAGTAGTGGATTAAAATTAGTGGATTAAAATTACAACGGGAAATTAAAATTACAACAATCTTCGGCGAGAGTACTATTTAAACAACAAGAATACTATAAATAGAGTTATAGATTCAAAGTGCGGTGGGACGGGGTCCTTCTTGTATGCCCATGCTCTTTGCAAAGGCCACACTTAGAGATCGTCTAGTGCTTGTACCGGCGCTTACCTCTACGCCCGGATCTATATCGGCGGGACCTCGGCCGGCCGGCGGATCTTCTTGTCAAGGGAGGGAGCCTTTGTTGGCACATTTGATATTTCTTCGGGCACGATCCGAGTTAATATGGAGGTAGCGCATGGCGGTGATCATATAAATCTCCATGAACTTACGTCTTGTAGACCGCCGATATGAATTCATACATATCATTGCCATTTGTATTTGTCGGTTACTTTTTGTTAGTGTACTTATAACAAATATAGTATGTAAGGAAATATGTTAAAAGTAATGAACACTTACACAATAGCGGCTGCAGCATGCTCGCATGGAATAAGATCCAGGTCGAATTTACGACACTGGCAGCTTCGTCTTGCTCCTAACCGGACCTTAAAATCTCGTTCCCCATCGTTCACTGTGAAAACATCATGTGGAGGTACTCGAACCGATTATCTTCCCCGGTGCTGTAATGGGTTATCGTTCCGGGGTTTAACGGTAGCAGCTTATAAGAATCATCGTGGTCGCCGTAAATCATCGTGATAGCCATATTCCTACCACGAAGTGCCTTGTAGTGCTTAACTTCGACACCGAATCTACGACGCAACTCGTCAATGATGTCGCGAGGCCTTATCATGGACCCCTCTCTCCGCATTTGTCGGCTAAAATATACACCGATAGTCTTTGCACTCACAGTTCTTGGCACCAATCGTTCGAAGTCGAACTCACAAGTGTGCTTCTTGTCCACCTTGTATATTTCCCAAACATCTGTTTGCCTTTTCGCACGCAACATAAAAAGGACACGACTTCCCGTGCAAACACCCGAACCACGTATATTTTACGTCGGCTTTTAGCACCATAAAAGACCGCCGATGCTCTAAGTGTCACACTCCCACGACTCCCGTAAGCTCCTCTCTACTCCAGAAAATCGAATCCACCTCAAGAACGCCGTCGTTAACGGCATCCAAATCGGGACATCCAATGATGCCGGTTTGAGCGATAGGAAAAGAACGGAACTAGCCGGTTTGCTATATCCGGAATCGAGTCGCCATCTTCCTCCTCCAACGATGAAAAGGTGATGGGTAGGTTACTCGGTTGTTCGAGTAATGTCATTAACCGATTGTAACCGCCCTCATTTCGCATCCACGTTGCAAACTCCAACATTGTACCATAGATGCTTTGATGTTCGCCGTGCTCATCTTCATCGGACTCCTCTTCGGCGGGTGTAATCCGGATCATCCGAATCCGTTGAATCTTCGTTATCATTTTCTTGTTCTACCTCCTCCTCCGTTTCCACGTCCCTTGCCACCTCCTCCTCCTCGTTCTCCTCCTCCTCTTCCTCCCGTCCGTCATTTGAAAAACTTATATGCGCCGAAATCCCCAATGGATTGCTCAACTAGATCCCGATCATCCGAGTAAGGGAGATGTGATCGGGGCTGCCACGTACTTGTTCGGCCCGATCACTCGCACTCATCGTCACAACACGAGACGGTGGGATGCGCCCCGAAGCCCGATAAGTCGATTTAAATCTTCATCACTCGTCATTAGTGACTTCACGAGCCGGCCGAGCACGATTTCTCTCGAGGGAATACAACAAATACGGGGTGCGCATCGAATTTGTTTGCGTGATTGAATCAATGGTTGCTTTTAGAGATGACAACGAAAGTAGAGCGGTGCGGAATTGCTTGCAAGTTGTTCATCCCCATATTTGTATTCAGAACCCTCGAATATGCCTCCATACTTGACCGTTATTCGGGTCCATTCGGCCGTCTAACCATATAATAAGACATATAAAATAATAGTTCTCGGCCAAAATATACGTATATCTCCGTAATAAAGGACATTAAAATGAAATACGAAGAACTATAATTTATTTGTGCTTTGTAAGTAACATATTCCATTAAATGAGATTTTTCAAGGATACATATACATTACTGTTCGAAATATATTTACGAAATGAGATTTTTCGAAATTCCAAGTATTTAAAAACCCTAATTCCATATAAAAACCCTAATTTCTTATTTATACAAACACTAATTTCTTATGAACAAACACTAATTTCTTATTTATATACAAACCCTAATTCCAAGTGTTTATATACGGGCGAGAAATTCGTATTTATAAAGCCTAATTTACAAACCCTAATTTTATAAACCCTAATTTACAAACCCTAATTTTATAAACCCTAAGTTTATCTATCAACCCTAATTTCATATATAAACCCAAAACAAACTTGGAATTTACAAATCCTAATTTTATAAATTCGTATTTATAAACCACTAAACGAAATTGGAATTTAAAATACGTATTTAAAATACGGGCCGACAAATTCCTATTTATAAACCCTAATTACATATATAAACCCTAAAAAAACTTGGAATTTACAAACCCTAATTTTATAAATTAGTAATTATAAACCAAATTCATATTTATAAATCCTAAACAAAATTGGAATTTAAAATACGTATTTAAAATACGGCCGACAAATTCGTATTTATAAACCCTAATTTTATCTATAAACCCTAATTTCATATATAAACCCTAAAAAAACTTGGAATTTACAAACCCTAATTTTATAAATTCGTAATTATAAACCAAATTCGTATTTATAAACCCTAAACAAAATTGGAATTTAAAATACGTATTTAAAATACGGGCGACAAATAAGAACTTATAAACCCTAATTTTATCTTTAAACCCTAATTTCATATATAAACCCTAAAAAAACTTGGAATTTACAAACCCTAATTTTATAAATTCGTATTTATAAACCAAATTCGTATTTATAAACCCTAAACAAAATTGGAATTTAAATACGTATTTAAAATAAGACTTGAGAAATTCCTATTTAAAATATGAATTTTATAAAATACGTATATAAACCACTAAACAAAATTGGAATTTAACAAACCCTAATTCGGGCGAAGATAAAATACGTATAAACCCTAAATAAAATACGAAATTGGAATTTAAATATGTATTTAAAATAAGACTAGAGAAATTCCTATTTAAAATATGAATTTTATAAAATACGTATATAAACCCTAAACAAAATTGGAATTTAACAAACCCTAATTCGGGCGAAGATAAAATACGTATAAACCCTAAATAAAATACGAGCCGAGAATGCAAAATACGTATTTAAAATAAGAGCGAGAACATACCTCGCAAAATACGGGCGAGAATGCAAAATACGTATATTCCTAAGTTGAACACTTATCCAAAGATCAAATTACAATATACCTCGCAAAATATTTCTCTCTCCATATCTTTCTTTCTCTGAACTCAAAATGCATGAGTACAAAATATAAGCATGAGTACCTATTTATATGCATGAATCCAGCGAAATTTCAAATTTTTCGGAATCACGTGAAATTAAATAATCACAGAATCACGTGAAATTATATACCTATTTATATGCACAGAATCACGTGAAATTAAATAGTCAAGTGGGCAGTGTTACTTTTTTCGGAATTCAATAAAGTGGTTTGCGAGTTAAATTTTGCGAGAATTTCACGTTGATAACACATGCCTATGCTGCGCAGGCCTATGGACGGCAGTCAACTTTGCAGAAATTGAATTCATGTGATGACAACTATGCATTAAATGCGATGGGATGGGATGGCGTCAGGTAGGGACAGCCCACACCTGTCATTGTCAGCTACCACCTATCCCTACATTTGGAGGGTAAAAAAGAGAGTTTGGGTATTTATGCATTTTTTGTATATAGTGGTTTTTTGTGCATTTACCCAATTAGAAGTGGGTATTTGTGCACATCACCCGTGAATCAAAGTGAAAGTGGGACCCATCATTTCAGCTAAAGCATCTCATCTTTTTCAAATTCTTGCAATCTACGTACCCCTTCCTCGTTGGGAAACACGTGTCGACACGTGTATACACATTATGTGTTCTGTTACCGCTACATAATTACCTTCTTCAAGTGAAAAAAGTAACTAAAACATTTACTGTTGGGCTTTATCTCCTCTTGTATAGATGGTATCGGACCTCGCTTCATCTATTTTTACAGCAACACTTGAAAAGCATTATATTGACGATTTATTTAGCCCACTGGGTCCCTAGACTGAGTAAACATTTCTTGACCCAATGATGAATAACATCTGTCCAGCCCAGTTATTTGGGCCCTTAAAGACTTATACCACATACTAATAAAAACCGAGTCTCCAACAAAGAAGGCTACTAACATACAATCTCCATCTCGTTATATGCGGCCCATTTCTTTTGGCACGAGAATCAATAAAGTAACGTAGATTGTTTTACTTTTTAAATAATTATATTTAATCCAAACAATTTTTATTTTTAGAAGGAGAAAGCTTATCCTAAGGCGCATCCCGATTAAAAAAGTGAGCCAGCAAATAATGAAATGGAGTGAGTATTTGTGTGATGGGCCTCACCGTTCTACTCAACTTCTTCAGTCTTCACTTCAATTAATAAAATAGAAGTTGGTACTACGTGGCCGGTTGGTGGGGCCACCAATCCCGAAAATCATACCGAATCTCGATTTTTGTATTTTACATTTGAATTCTATGTGAATTAATTTCTAATTATAGATTTTGAAAGTTTCTCATGGGACTAGTATAGTAGGAATTTGAATTTATATTCTGCTCTACAAAATAGACCTAATGTATTTATTTCATATATTTGAAGTAGTGAACAGTATATATATTCCGCATGTATACATATTATATGTTGTATATATTAATATACAGTAAAATACAATTTCAGTGTAGATTATTTGTTGCATGTGTAAATAAAGGTGTGCTCTCTAGAAGGTATCCATTTCTTCTAGATACTCTGTTGCTTGTTATGCTATAATTTCATGGCGAAATCTCTCCGAACCTTCCTCTTCATTGATTTCGTCAAACCAATTTTGCGGCAAGTCCAATTCGTTTCTGTCTATTCTATTATGCGGGGCTAGAAAGGAGAAATTCCGTTATCTTCCTCAAATTTCTTTCCAATTAACCCATTGTACTTCCTTCATACTCCGTTCAGTAGAAGTTGTTCTGCATACCTTTTCGAACCGTTCTATTAAAGTTGAATTTTTTTTTTTAGTAAATTATTACACACTTCTTTTTAATTAAAAAATTCACAACTTACACAATTTTACACAACTAACATTCTCATTAGAAGCTGGCAAAAAAGAAAATGAACTAGTTCAATAATAGGGGAGAGAGTAATTTGTTGCAAAATCACTACTAAAAGACCCTAATGATTAATTTCGTGTTTGATTGCGCAAGTTTTCTTGGTTTCAGACAATAACAGTGTTTGCTAAATCACTAATTTTATTACTGCTTTTGTGTCATTCACATTTTGGACAAACATTTCTATCATTGTATGAATGCACATTTCTTTTTGTATATGTATGGATTTATTTGTAGCATATTGACGATTGATGTAAGCTGGTCACCAAACTCTATTAACTTGCTAACCTCAGTAACTATATGTATAAACTAATATTATTAATATAAATAACAATTAAATAGTTCGATTTTGAAATTGGTGAGGATAAGTATGTATATGCTGCACGACCAAAGGCCTAGTAGGACCGCTTGAATTTCCTCAGTTTTTCCAAACTCACCGCGTAATATATTGTCTGCTCTCTCTCTATTCTCTCTCCTCTTCATTCTAATATCAATCCTTACTCAACACGTAATTCCCCACACGGTTCTTTTATTTTCATTTTAATTAATTAATAAATTAATATAATATAAAACGTGAAGCTTTTCCGCTTGAAAAGGTTGTACAATTAACAAATATAATCTCTCCCTCCGTCATAGCAAAAAGGTCATTGTGTTTGTACCCTTTTGTCGAGTATGGGGAAGAAACTCGACGCTCTGCTCGGCCGAAGCTTCAAGCCTTCCAAGCTCAAAGGCACGGCGCGCCTCGCCGTCTCCCGCCTCCCCACGCTCAAATCCCAGCGCCAAGCGCGCTGCTCCACCGCCCGATCCGACGTCGTTCAGTTCCTCCAGAGCGGCAACCACGAACGCGCTCTACTCAGAGTACTCTCTCTCTCTCCCTCTCTCGCTCTTCCTCTATGATTAATTTGGTTGGATAATTATGTGTGATTAATTAGGTGGAGCAAGTGATTAAGGAGCAGAATATGTTGGACGTGTTCGTCGCGCTGGAAGGCTACTGTCATCTGCTCGTGGAGAGAATTAATCTCTTCGAACAACATAAGTTAGTTCTTCGTCTTGTCTTACCAAAAATCTTAATTTCTTCAAATACAATGATTTTTCTTAATCTTTTCTTTTTTAATGTAGATTTTGTCCAGATGAACTGCTTGAAGCTGTATCCACATTAATATACGCTTCTACGAGATGCGGAGAATTCCCAGAACTGCTAGAGCTTCGAGCAATTTTCACTTCCAAATTCGGGAAGGAATTCGCGATGCGAGCAGTTGAATTACGCAATAACTGTGGAGTCAATCCTAGGGTATATTTAAATTTATAGCAATCTTAATTATTCCACGAAGAAAAAAAAAATCCAAATTTGAATTTGTTGTGTATAATTTAAAAAAAAATATTATATATATTGTCCCTTAAAATTCTAGACCTAACCCTTTCCCCCCCAAATTATAAATTTCAACCATTTTCCGTAATTGTATAATTTAATTTAAGAGTGTTCGTAAATATTTAAATATTAAGAATTTATGGTATGGGTTTCTCTAAAATTAAACAGTTTCTTTTAAACATCAATTGAGATACTTTTAGTGCAAAAAATATCATAAGTTTCAAAAATAATTCTCTCTTTTATAATTAATTTAAAAAAATGCTTAAAAGTGAGTAATTATTTTTTAAGTAAAAATAAATGTGCAGACTCTATATGCATTCTCGATTAGTAAATTTTATGCTTAATTTTTTTTCAGTATTGCATTTTCGAAATTATAAATTTCACATTTTGTGATATAGTTAATTTGAGATGAATTAATCGTATATTATGTGCAGATTATACAGAAGCTGTCAACTAGGATGCCAAGCTTGGAGCAAAAAATGGAGGTGATAAAGGAGATTGCTTCCGACAACAACATCCAACTGGACCAACTCCCCACACCAGAAGCCAAACACCAGGAGGACTCGCCGGCGTTAGGAGTTGGTAAGAACGAAGGAGAAGAGATCGAAAGAGGTCCGAGGAGGAAGTACAAGGACGTGGCCGATGCGGCGCAAGCCGCGTTCGAATCGGCCGCTTATGCTGCGGCTGCCGCCCGAGCCGCAGTTGAGTTGTCTCGGACCGAGTCAACGGACGATTCCACCACTCCTAGAGGCATCTCGAAAGTCCATGAAGATAAGGGAATGGAAGAGTCGAGTAAAACGGCTTCGGTTAGGAGATCGGTCTCGAGTTCTGATTCGTCCGATGACGAGGGAGATGGCGATGTGAAGGATAAGAATCTGGTGTTCGATGAAAGTGATGAAGGGAGTAGGAGAGATGAGTTTGGATTGGGGAGAGAAGGTGTAGAGCCTTTGAATATTCATAGAAGGCCAATCTCTGTTAGGACAATCTCTGATAGGACAACGTGGGCGCGAGTGAGATGACAAACGTTTGTATCAAAATTTTCCGAGTTTTCTTCTCTTTCTTTTCTATTCTTTTTTTTCTTTTTCTTTTTTTTTTTCACTTCAATTTTGTTGAATTTGTTTTGTGTGTTTTGGAACTTTTGGTGGTTTGTTTAATTATGAAAAAGAGACTATATTTTACTAATGATTTTCGGTAGTACTCCTTACATCCTATAAATGTTGTGTTGGTCCGAGTGTACGGTCGGGTGTAGAGGGGGGGGGGTGAATACACGACTCGATTTCTCAACTTTCGAACACGAGCAGTCCTATTCGGGGAAGGTGCCGTCTTGAACTAGTTCGGCGAACCGGGCAGGCATTACGAATCGTGTTAAAGGCTAGAAAAAAATGCTTGGCTCGGGTGAGATCGCGCTACCGGCTAGGTCGAATTCGGTATCTACGGTAAGAGTTCGGTGTGCGGAATAGTGTAGGCCCCAAATCGGTTTTTGTGAGAAAACGTTGTCTCGGTTCGGTAGATATAGAGTTCGGTATCTTTGAGACGGTTGATTGATTTTAAATATGATGTTCGGTATGAATGGTAAAATCAATGCAACGGTTAAGAAAGCGATAAGAGACGGGATTTTTAAAGTGGTTCGGATATCGCTCAAATCCTACGTCCGGCTGTCCCGAATGATCGGGGAGGCTATTTATTATCTGAGTTAGTCTCGGTCGGCTTGCACCTTTGGGCAAAGCCGCGTCTTGGTTTTTATGCGATCCGAGTCTCGGTTTACAACACTATCAAACTTAAAGTGTTTGACAAACTTCTCCAACGGTGAAGGAGTCCTTATACGATAAGGATTGGGTTGAGATGTGAACTCCTTCGTCTAAGCTATAGATAAGAACGGTTGAGCTTAGGGTTAGAGGGATAGGGAATATGAAAGAGTAGCTTCTAGATCGACGAGCAGTGAAGGTAAGCTATAAGTTCGTGTAACGTCGATTGGATACTAGAGGCTTTATATGTTGGTTTAGCTTGATTCCCTATGAGCTAGAATGTAGTCTTTCGCCGGAGATTGTTCTTCGAGTTTTTTGCTAAGACGTAGTTCTTTGGGTTCTTTGCTCGTTGAATGCTTTCTTGATTTTTGCTCTAGATACGTGCATTCCGTGCATTCTTCTTGAATAATCCCTCTATTTATAGAGCGAGAGATTGAAATAGATCCGTTGGAGACGATCTTCTTCTCTCTCTCTCTTTTTGGTAGCAAACGGCTCTTTTGGTGTAGGCACGACGGTGCCTTTTCCTCCTTTTCAGGAAAGTGTTGACTTGCGGCTTTAGCGGGTGAGAAGACACGTGTATGCTTGTCATTCGTTGAGGTGGATGTAGTGGTTGAGACGGCACAAACTTCGAGATAGGGGAGGCGACTTCTCTCTTCCTCGTACATGGCTGCGATTGTCTTTCAAAAGATTCGACGGTCCACGAAGACTATCTGCCGTTCTTTGAGTCGACCTCGTATTCGGTAGATAGGCTGGCGAAGATAAGTCTGCGATGATCGGCTACGAGTCCGGTGAACTACTCTGGCGAGTTTAGTTCGGGCTGACTCTCTCGATATCTTGCTCTGCTTGAGTCCCGGTATCGCCTTGAGTCTTTCGGTATCTTTGCTCTGGCTTGAGTCCGGTATCCTGAGTCTTACTGTCGGTGCCGAGGCAAATAAGCTGCGGCGCCTTGACCGGGAGCGAGTGTCTGCGAGTGCGAAACCTCGGGAGACAAATACAAATACAAAGGAATGGTTCACCCAATCGAGATAGGGTTTTGGGATCTTCAAATCTTCTCAATAGTTCGGAGCACGAGGCTGCGGCGTGATCCGAGTATAGAAGATAAGAGTCGTTTCCCATAAGTATGATCATCTTTGAGGATTGAATCATCACCCGACAATTTCCCCCTATTTGATGATGCCGAAACCTATCATCTATGTCCCATCAACTATGCTAAACACTAACTTACTCGGGAACGGGCTCCTTACAAATATTACAAGTAGAATCGGTGGAGTTGTGCGGTAAGTGCTAGACTACTGCGAGGGAGACGGGGGCGGAACAATTTTCCCTTTTACAATAATTTCCCTTTAAGAAAAAATACAACAATTTTCTCTTAAGAGAAATAATAACTCTCAGAAAGTCTAGTCTATCGGAGATCTAACCGAGCAAAAGCCGACAAGTAAATAATCAACGTGTGTGTCGGTAATCACTTCGGTGATTACGAGTGTTAAAGCGTAAAGCAAACACGGCTATTTAGACAACAAGTAGTTGTCGAGCCGAAAAGAAGATTTGTATATATATAATACACGAGTTCGGTACATTACAAATCTTGCTAAGCTAAAAGAAGAACTAAGAGGGAGAACCACTTAAAGCTGCTTGAATCCTATTCATGAAACCTTGGGATTTATCTTCGGGCGGTGGAACTCCATACATTACGAACGTGTTCTTCCTCGGCTTCGGATATTCGGCGAAGTCTTTTGGATCATCTTGTTCTAGTCCTCCGTTCAACGCGGCATTCTTCACTTCTTGTTCAATCATTCAGAGATGTCTTGAGTCGTCTTGTCTTACGGGTGGAGGAATGATCCTTTGCTTCGAGGAACTCGACTACTACCCCTTCGATTCTTGCTCCGTGCATATATGGGTAAAGATCGGGTTCGGTAATGGTCATCCGCTCGGCATAGGCATCGGCCTTAGACATTTCGAGGCCGGAATCGCCGGAAATAATTTCTCTTGATAAACTCTATCTTGGCCGATTCCCATCTACGATTGGGCGAATAGGCATCCATTCGTCGATCTTGGCCATCTATGTGTTTTCGGATCGTTTGGCTTCTTGAACCTTACGTATCGATAAGGAATGTCGGCTTTCGAAGGAATTCTCGGCTGGCCTCTTGTTCGATACGTTTCTGAGTGCCTCAAGGTGCGCCAAATGTATCCTGTACGCGGCCTCTATCGTCTAGCTTCCTCTCCTCTGTAGAGATATCTATCCATCGAGCAAATATGTCTTCAATTTACGCATCCTGCTCTTGAGGCTTCGAGGGAGCTTGTTACGATTCGGCGGGGGTACTAGATCTAGATTTGGATGTACCACGCCTTTCGGTATTCTTTCTGCTTTGCTCCTTTTCTTTTTCTCTGTCCTCTTCATCCGTTATGATGAGCTTTCTCGGAGCGATCTAGCGGTTCTCTTTCCTCCTCAGGTGGGGCTTTAGTCTTTCCTTTGGCGAGGCTTAGACTTTGGCTTGTTAGGCGCCTTCGGCCTCTGCAATCTCTACGGCCGGCTTCTCATCCGCAGCTATTTGGGCTTCCTCCTCGGCGAGATATGTATCTTAATCTCTTTCTTTGGAGGGGTTGGAATGTTAAGCTTTTGTTTGCCCTTGCCTTCTTGAGCGGTGGTGGAAGAGGAGCCTCTTCTTCTTACGAGTCCTCCACCGCTTTGTTCGGCGTACTCGGCAACCTCCTTAATGATATCTTTGGGAGTTTGGGTTGCAGAGTAGTCTGCTTGGGGTCTTGAGCCACTTGGGCCGGTTTCGGTGTGCTCGCGTGGTGAAACACCACAGGCCTCACCCTTACGGGGCCGAGTGCAGGATGACTTCGGTGTAGCTTCCCCCTTAGACTTTGGACTTTTGGTGAGGGTCGGCTTCCCGGTACTCTTCTTTCCTTCCCTTTTTCCTTCACTTTCCCCCTTTTTGGCATCATCATTGATCAAGGGGTAGGGACTAGGGCCCGACTTCTTCGAGACTTTTGTAGGAGGTTGACGGCTCATCGAGACGATCGTGGAGCTTAGTCGAGCCTCATGCGGCTCGTTCCTCTCCATGGTAAGGTTTTCCTTGTATTGCTTGTGAGAGAGGTCGTTTGCTTCCTTGAAGTCTTTCGGCTTTTCGGTGATCTTGTCTTCCAAGGCCGGTTGGATATTCTCAAGTCTGCGTTCGGTGGCCTCGGATTGTTCGGTGATAGCGTCGGTATGAGCCGATTTAGAAGCCAAAAATTCATCAAGTAGCTTGGCTTGGCTCTCTGAAAGATCTTTAGGCGAGCTTCGAATTTGACTTCTGGCTTGAGCCAACGCTACGAAATAAGCGCGGAAACATCGGGGGCGGGCGATGAAGAGACGAGAAGACTTCGGCCCACGAAGTTCTTTAGACGTGGCTTGAGCGAGTCTACTTCCATGTCCTATGGATAGCCTTCGCAAGATCTCGATTCTTGATCCCTTGGGCGATTAAGGCTTTTGCCGGCGATCGAGATCTCTTTGCGGTGCAGGTGGGGCGCGCTTCGAAGGTCGGCTACGGAAGAGGCGAGCGGGCTCTGGCGAGGACGAAGCACCGGCCTTGGACTTCTCGGGACCAAGGATGCGAGTGGTGGAGCGGTTTCGGTATGGGTATCCTTGTCTGTGGATGTCCCTCATCGGGCTTTCCGGGGCTGAATCGGCTGGGTGGGTCGCCGTGGTCGACCCCGTCGAGGGTCTTTGGGCGGAGCGTCTTTGTCGATCATGAATCATGGCCGGCATTGCGGCCCTCAGATTGTCCGTTGGCTGAGGTCTTCGGGCTACGAATAGCCTATCTCCTCTCTCGGTTTCAATTCCTCTTCATGCGGTGGCGACGGGGAGTAGTGTAGGACAAGGCGCGCGCAGACGAGGCCACTCCCGATGTCGCGGCAACATGTGGAGCCTTCTTTGTTTTGGCGATGAGCAACAAGTACGAGTAGTCGGCAAGCTCCGGAACTAGTTGTAGAATTTCTCGGGATGCTCTGGATATAATCCGTTGAAGCTTCCATCCCGATTGATTCACCTTCGGATGCGGTCTCGAGACTCCAAGTCCATGTGTGAAGTCCGCTCTTCGGTTGGAGGGGCGGGCTGAGTGGAGGGACGAGAAGGGGGGCTGTCTCAGGCGGCGAATATCTGCGCTACGAGCTTCGAAGCATCCCCTTGGTTCCTTTCGGTGGAAACAATCTTTTCCAGCGGCCGAGTCTTCTCGGAAGACTCGGACTCATCAACATTTGCATGGGGTGAGTAGTCTTCTCGGGAGCCATTCGGCGGGCACTTGTGGAACCTCCTCGGTGGCGGCACCTCGGCGGCTTTCTTCATTTTCTTTGCCGGTGCCTTAGGAGTTTTAGTGGGAGGGGTTCTTTTCTTTATAGGCGTAGCCTCTTTGAGACTTTGATTTCGGAGGAGGCTGGCGAGGGTCCGACCTATCTGGCTTTGAAGGCTTTCTTGTCTTGTTGTGAAATCGACCTTCTTCACATTGAAGTACTCCTTGTCCTTTGTAGGTGATAGGCTCGAGATCCACATAAATCTTCGATCATGATGGACGAGTTTGAGTCCATACTGACAATTTGCCCTTTGCGCTCGGCATGTTCGATGCTTTGTCGAACTTAGCGGCTGAGCCATGAATTCTCGGAGAAAGAACTCCGTCCAATTTATACGGGCTCGGTCGTATATGGCCATCATCATCGAATCTTAGGCCTCGACACATGGTCAAAGCGACCACGCTTGGCTTGTCGTAGGCTGCGTCGCTATATAGGCAAGTGCCACGGGCGAGGAGCGACATCTTTGTTCTTCGGAAAAGCGGCTACGAATGTAGTGGGCTTTCCCACGGGAAGACGGTAAGATATTCATCAACTCGGTCGTCTCCGTACCCGGTGAACTTATCCCTTCGGAGGGTAGATCAAAACTCCGCTTCAAGGCATCCTTGATGGACATACGCTTCGGCTCCGTAGTGGCGTGTTGGATAGAATGTGCAACGAATCTCGCCGTTATATCTCCGGACACGGTGTACGAATTCAAGTACGGCTACGCAGCTTTGTCTCGGGAGGAAGAACGAAGGCCTCCTAGGCGGAAATTTCTCCGGCCACGACTCGCGCGGGCGAGAATACATCGTCCGTGTACTCCGGATCGCATGAATAGAAGTCCGTGGTGGGTTCACACCACACGCGATCCTTCTCCAAAATGTTACGCATATCTGCTTTGGAGATATCATAGAGATATTGGTTTCCGCCGTTGTACTGTGACAAGAAATGAGTCGGTACTATTTTTGGATAGAGCGAGTCTTTGTGCGATGCGATCTTGAAACATATAACAAATATATTAGCGAGATATAAGCGTACCCAATGGATAAAATTCGAGATAAGATAGAGTGAAAATTGCAAGTAAGGATTGCGAATGCGAGATCTCGGATTTTCGGAATTTGAAAGTTATGAAGTATGCTAATGGCGGTTCAAGGATATGATCGAATATATATATCAAACTATGAAGGTGAACGGTTTTCGATCGAAGGTTGAATGTAAACTTGCTTTATGATATGGACGGTTAAGATTAGAAGTTAAAAAAATAGGCGATGATCACAAAAGACGCCTAAGTCAAAGCCGGTTGTAAAATAGCCTAAGTAGTAGCTGTGAAAAGACGTGCGTTAAATGCGTGCGGAGTTCGGCAAGCTTATGTATGGAATGTCGTGCATTAAATGTGAGTCGTTAATAATAAAGACAAACCAAAAGATATTAATGTCATGCTTGAATCTTTGCCATAAATGCGAAGTCTTTGTAGTATTAAATTACTGCGAGTAGAGATACGCAAAACTGTCGGTGAACATAGTAGTCGGTGATACCTCGTGTAGATGGTTTTACGAATCTCTATGTGCTTGAACTTACTCGATGCGAGAGTGATCATTCCCCCTGCTTTGGAATGTTCCTCTCCATGAAACCTTATGCTTGACTAGGGTCGGTAGGGTCCAGCAGAGACCTAGCTCTGCTTGAAAGTTCTCCGAATGCGGATTCGGCTAGAGGCTTAGTCGGTATATCGGCCCTTTGCTTGTCGGTATGGATCTTTTCCATTCGATATCCTTCTTTTCGACATGGTCACGAATGAAGTGATGTCGATGTCCACGTGCTTGCATCTTGTGTGAAGAACGAGGATTACGAGTGATTGCAATATTTGCAATGCTTGTCGCGAGAAAATCGGCACTTCATTACGAATGACGTCGTAGTCTCTCATTCTTTGTCTCGGCCCGAAGGATGCAGGCGCAACAACTTCCGGCGGCCATGTATTCGGCTTCGGTAGTCGGCGTGGCCGCGAGTCTTTGTTTCTTTGAAAACCATGAGATCGGCTTCTTTGCGCAAGGAGCGGCATGTTCACGAAGTTGATTTTCGGTCGATTCTACATCTGCATAGTCGGCATCGAGAATAACCGGTTAGTTCAATATTATCATCAGTTTGGATACCACAAACCCGTGTCGGGTGTTCCTCGTAGATAGCGGAGAATCTTCTTTCTTTGAGTCCGTATGACTACGCTTGGGATTCGCACGAAATCGAGCACGAGCACCTACGGCATAAGTTATGTCGGGACGAGTAGGTTAGATATAATAAAGAACCGATTATAGCACGGTATTCGGTTTGGTCTCTTGATACTCCCTCTTTATCAAGATCTATCTTCATATTCGTGTTCATAGGGATCTTGATTGATTTGCGGATGTGCGGCCGAATCTTTTGATGAGGTCCCGAGTGTATTTGCCTTGGTTGATGAGCGTTCCCTTTTGATTGCTTGACTTGAAAACCAAGGAAGTAGTTCATTTCTCCCATCATTGACATCTCGAACTTATCCTTCATCATCTTTTCAAATTCTTGACACGTGATGACATTCTTGACCGAAGATAATGTCATCCGCGTAGATCTGCACAAGTAATAAGTCTTCTTCCGGTCGAATCTTTGAATAGAGTGCGGTCTCTTGTGCCTTTACGAAAACCTTTACGAAGAAGAAACTCGGACGGGGTATCGTACCAAGCCACGGGTGCTTGTTTTAACCCGTCTGAGCTTTTACGAGTCCATATACTTGATGTCCCTGTGAAAGCCGGGCGGTTGTTCCACATAGACTTCTTCTTTCGGCCACGCCGTTCGGGAACGCGAGACTTCACATCCATTTGATAAACTCCGAATCTTTGATGTGTTGCGTAGGCTAGGAATAGTCTAATTGCCTCCAATCTTGCAAGCTGGAGCGAAGGTTTCATCGAAATCTATTCCTTCGACTAGACGGTAGCCTTTAGCCACGAGCACTTGCTTTGTTCCCGACTATAACGTTGTTTTCATCTCGCTTGTTTTTGAAGACCCGTTTGGTTCCAATGACATGTTGATGCGGGGTGCGTCTACAAGCTCCCATACTTCGTTTCTCGTGAGCGATTCGGCTCTTCTGCGTAGCAATAATCCGGTCGGCATCTTTAAGTGCATCCTCAGTATTACGAGGTTCTTGGTAGACAAGAAGCGGGGAAAATAATGCGCTTTCTCCTTGGCGAGATCCGGATCTTGTCTTGACATGTCTTTGAAGGATCTCCGATTATAAGATCGGCGGTGTGAGCATCTAGCCACGATCTACGATGTTTTAACTCTTCATCGAAATTTGTTCAATACGAGATAGTAGGTGAGTTAGGCGTTTCGGTTGTACTATTACGAGATTGAAGTAGTTCGGTAACAAGAGTATGATCTGCGAGTCACCGAGGTTCGGGGGCGTTCGGCTCGGGGAACATTACTAGGCGTTCCCCACGAGTTGTTATTCTCGGTAGTGGTCTCGGTTACCTCTACGGTTTCCTCATCGACTGAGTTACACAGGATTGATTACGTTCGGGAGAATCAATGCGCTCGACTACCTTGCTCGGTGGTTGAGATTCGGTAGATTTGTCTTGAGTTTCTTCGTACGAATCATCATCCCAACATAGGTTTGGATCTTTTGATTTGTCTTTTAAGCTTAGATCATGTGGCGCTTCTTGATGTCCTCGGATTCGAGAATTTGAGTTATTGCTCCTGTCTTCGGTAGCAAACTCGTTAAAGACAACATGAGGGCTTTCCTCTACGCAAAGAGTCAGATAGTTGAATACTCACGAAAGCTTTCTTTGACCGAGAGTATCCTAAGAATACTCCACGATCGACTTGCTATCAAAAGTCTTGGTGATCTTTCCCGTTATTGTGGATAAAGCATGAACAACCAAAAATATGGAAATAAGATAGAGAAGGCTTCCTGTCGTTCCATAGTTCATATGGTGTTCTCTTATCTTTGCTTTGTCGGTAGAGATCTATTACGAGTATAACATGCGGTATCGGTAGCTTACGCCCGAGAATTTGGTTGGGAGTCACGAGTGCTGCGAGTAGAGTTCTTCTTTGCCTCTTTTAGAGTTACGTTCTTTCGTTCGGCAACTCCCGTTCTGCTGAGGTGTGCGTGCGGTGAAGTCTCATGCTCTATTCCTTACGCTGCGAGAACTCCTTTACCATGGAATTAAGGAACTCGGTTCCTGCATGCGAACGTATTTTTCGATCTTGGTGTTCTTTTCGACTTAGAGCTTTTTCGAAGCGTTGGTAACTCTGTTTTGACGTCGAGACTTGTTGGCGATGAATATGACCCGTGTGTAGCGCGAGTAGTCGTCTATGACCACTAATGCGTATTTTACGCCTCTGATCGTCCTTGGGGGAGGCTTGGACCGAACAAATCCGTATGTAGCGGTGAAGAATTCCATCCGTGGAAGGCGATGGGCCCGGAGGATTTTGATTCCTTGTTTGCTTTCCCTTCGGACATGCTTCTGCTTGAGTGTCTTTCTTTGAATACTTCGTTCGGCGGTCCCCTTGCTAGAGTGTTTCTTGCAAGCTTGTTGAGCGTCTTAAAGTTGAGATGGCTGAGTCTTACGTGCCATAGCCACCCCGTGCGGTTGTCATTCTTCGCCCGATAAGCAAGCTTCGGGGTTCGGTGAGTTCCGGTCGGCCACATATATGTTCTTTCTGCGCGAACACGATAACTGCTTGTTTTCCCTGTGGATTTATCAATAACATCACGAAACCGGCGTCAAAAATCACTCTATTTGAGTTATCACAAAATTGACTAACGGAGAGAAGATTATCTTTGAAGTCCTTCAACATATGATACTCTTGGAACTTTGGCGGTTCCTATCTTTGAGTGTGCCGTATCCTCTCGTGTAGCCTTTGGCATTATCTCCAAACTTCAGTTACGGGTCCTTCTTCGGTGATATAATTCTTGGCGAGACTCCTTTGGTATGTCGTGTGTCTTGAGCATCCATTGTCCACATACCGTGGGTCTTTACGCTACTGCAAAAGCGAGAATTATATTCGGGTACCCTTTATTTTTGATTTTGGGTCCTTAGATGTTAGTTTTCATAACCCCCGAATCTGTCTAACAACCCCGGTGGTTTCGGACATTTTCTTTCCACTAGAGTCGACATATCGACCCTTTGGGTGGTCAAAGGTGACTTACGAGGCTTACGAGGTTCGGGAGTCCGATCTTCGAGTTGGTGGATTTGCGACCTTAGCCTTACGTGTGGCTTTCCTTTTCTTCGACATTTGGAGCCTCTTCGACTATAGGTTCATAATAGTATGACCCATGCGAGTTTGGATGTGTCGGCTTTGGAGGTCCATCTTGATACGCCAATTTTAATTTCTTTGGTTCCCCCTTGGCTTGTCTTTGGGGTTTCTTGGCGCCGATCTTCTTGTCGAGAATGCTTGGCGTGTGGGATGAGGTGCTTTCATCTTTGTTTGTTCTTTGCTAGGGGGTTCGGTATATTTGCGTTCATAGTCTCCCCTCGAACAAATCTATCGGCAAGCCGTACTTCGAGTGTCTTGGGGGCGGATGTGGAAGCTCCAGGCTGAATCCAAGTCCTTCCTTGCGGTGCTTTGACTTATTGCATGCTAGCATAGCCTCTAATTTCTTTTCGGCACCCATGTACCTCTCGGTCATCAAGCTCCTCCGGACATCATCACTCTTCTTCGGTGTGTCGTGCTCGGTGCGAAGTCCGACATTTCTTGCTTCGGCGAGACTTAGTTCGGTATCTTTTACGAGTCAAGTCGTTGGTCAAAGCGAAATCCGATCTTCTTGATGCTTGAGACTTGGCCGTCGGAGAGTTTATTTCCTCCACGAGTCTCAACCTAAGTCCTTCGGCCTCGGTAGCACGACTCTCTGAGAAAGTCTACGATTCTCTACTTTCGGGGTATCCGACTCCCGAAGCGTCTTCTTGAGCTGCGAGACTCATACGAATTTGTTCGTCGGCAGTTCTTCGTATGCGGTTGCGGCGTCCGTATTCTCATCTGCACACTGAAATAGTGTCGTGTGTGCGGTGTGAAGAGGAGTTAAGTGGTTCATGAGAATTTACCTCATCCTCTTCGCTTTGCCATCATGCACTTTTCGGTGATTCATCGCTTCATGCTCTAAGGCCATGAAAGGTTTGCTTCATCGTCGAGATGAATCCATAAAGAGTCGATCTCTTACGAGTCGTACGAGATTTCGCCCGGCTATGTAGGATTGTCTCTTACGGGGCGAATTTCTCTCTCCTTGCTTTGCGTCTTTGCGCGTTCGGCACTGCGAGCTCGGGACAATCATGCGATAATGTCCGGCTTCTTGCGGTTGTAACAAGCAATGACTCTTTCTTCTTTGCTTTCGCTATTCTTTGATGGTTACGAGTCGTCTTTCTTTTACGCATTCGAGAAGATTGTGAGTCGGGAGTGTGTTCGACATATAATTTGACTTACCTTTCGTTTCCAGATAAGCTTTAGTCACTTTTACTGCGTCGCTCCTTCTCCTTCGATACTTTACGGCGGCAGTGCATACTTACGGCGAGGCTTCCTTCTTGTAGATCATTGAGTGAAGGTTCGGTCTTACTCGTCGTTTTGCTCGTTCTTTGGAGATCTTTGTCTTGTGATGCTTTGAAAGCATGGTCGATTTTGTGTCGGCTTGCTCTCTGCTTTCTTTGAGGCACGTCGAACTCAAACTCCCTGCACTTGTAATTACGAAAAGATATGGTCGGGAGACACAACATCTAAGTCGAGAATGTCGCGATAGAGTGGCAAAAGGTGTCCGGTGTCCGTCCGGCGGTGCCCTCGAGAATCTTGGATTCATCTCTCGGTTCTTTGAATGTCTTTCCCGGCCCGTTGATAGAGTTCATCAGTTGGTAAATCGGCGTTCGAATCTTCGATTTTGTCACCGGGCATGAGAGACAAGCTTTCCGGCTTTTGGAGTTCCGGGCGCTAATTTGTTGGCTTTAATCTTACGAGTCCCTCGGCTCGGTAGCGCAAAGCGTCCCGAGTTCTTTAGCGGTCTTGCATTCCACGAACCCTGCCAAGATAAGAATCACTAAGGGTGGTTAGTATAGCATTTACGGCGACTCGATCTAGATTGTGAAGCTTCTTCTCTTACGGAGTGAAGAGACTTAGTCTTTGGGGATCTTCTTCCCGGTCACCATTCCTCCTCCTTGAGCTTGGTCATGAGTCACGACACTATCAATCATAGGAGCGATAGGTCCGTCTTCAAGCACTTCGGTCATACTATCATGGAGGGATGTCGGATGTGCTTCCATTCGACTCGCCGTACTCCGTAATTTTCCACCGAGAACATGGGTACCATCCTTATACACGACATATCGGCCGTGAAAAAAATATAGATATGAATGTAGAGTGATATGCGGTGAAAGCGTTTTCCCTCGGATCCGTTCGAATAGACCGAGTCTCAAAGATAACAAGAGTCGAAAGAACTCCTGCTCGATACCAATTGTTGGTCAGGAGTGTACGGTCGGGTGTAGAGGGGGGGGGTGAATACACGATTCGATTTCTCAACTTTCGAACACGAACAGTCCTATTCGGGGAAGGTGCCGTCTTGAACTAGTTCGGCGGACCCGGACAGTACATTACGAATCGTGTTAAAGGCTAGAAAAAATCTTGGCTCGGTGAGATACGCTAGCCGGCTAGGTCGGAATTCGGTATCTACGGTAAGAGTTCGGTGTGCGGAATAGTGTAGGCCCCAAATCGGTTTTTGTGAGAAAGCGTTGTCTCGGTTCGGTAGATATAGAAGTTCGTATCTTTGACGTTGTGTTAAATAGAGTTCGGTATGAATGGTAAAATCAATGCAGCGGTTAAGAAAGCGGTAAGAGACGGGATTTTTAAAGTGGTTCGGATATCGCTCAAATCCTACGTCCATTTGTCCCGAATGATCGGGGAGGCTATTTATTATCTGAGTTAGTCTCGGTCGGCTTGCACCTTTGGGCAAGGCCGCGTCTTGGTTTTTATGCGATCCGAGTCTCGGTTTACAACACTATCAAACTTAAAGTGTTTGACAAACTTCTCCAACGGTGAAGGAGTCCTTATCCGATAAGGATTGGGTTCGAGATGTGAACTCCTTCGTCTAAGCTATAGATAAGAACGGTTGAGCTTAGGGTTAGAGGGATAGGGAATATGAAAGAGTAGCTTCTAGATCGACGAGCAGTGAAGGTAAGCTATAAGTTCGTGTAACGTCGATTGGATACTAGAGGCTTTATATGTTGGTTTAGCTTGATTCCCTATGAGCTAGAATGTAGTCTTTCGCCGGAGAATGTTCTTCGAGTTTTTGCTAAGACGTAGTTCTTTGGGTTCTTTGCTCGTTGAATGCTTTCTTGATTTTTGCTCTAGATACGTGCGTTCCGTGCATTCTTCTTGAATAATCCCTCTATTTATAGAGCGAGAGGTTGAAATAGATCCGTTGGAGACGATCTTCTTCTCTCTCTCTCTTTTTGGTAGCAAACGGCTCTTTTGGTGTAGGCAACGGTGCCTTTTCCTCCTTTTCAGGAAAGTGTTGACTTGCGGCTTTAGCGGGTGAGAAGACACGTGTATGCTTGTCATTCGTTGAGGTGGATGTAGTGGTTGAGACGGCCCAAACTTCGAGATAGGCGAAGGCGACTTCTCTCTTCCTCGTACATGCATGCTGCGATTGTCTTTCAAAAGATTACGCGAGTCCACGAAGACTATCTGCCGTTCTTTGAGTCGACCTCGTATTCGGTAGATAGGCTCGCGAAGATAAGTCTGCGATGATCGGCTACGAGTCCGGTGAACTACTCTGGCTGAGTTTAGTTCGGCTTGACTCTCTCGATATCTTTGCTCTGGCTTGAGTCCGGTATCAGTCTGAGTCTTTCGATATCTTTGCTCTGCTGAGTCCGGTATCACTTTGAGTCTTTCGATATCTTTGCTCTGCGGTCTTGAGTCCGGTATCAGCGAGTCTTACATGCGTCTTGAGTCTTTGAGCGAAATAAGCTGCGGCGCCTTGACCGGAGCGAGTGTCTGCGAGTGCGAAACCTCGGGAGACAAATACAAATACAAAGGAATGGTTCACCGATCGAGATAGGGTTTTGGGATCTTCAAATCTTCTCAATAGTTCGGAGCACGAGGCTGCGGCGTGATCCGGTATAGAAGATAAGAGTCGTTTCCCATAAGTATGATCATGCTTGAGGATTGAATCATCACCCCGACAATTTCCCCCTATTTGATGATGCCGAAACCTATCATCTATGTCCCATCAACTATCTTAAACACTAACTTACTCGGGAGACGGGCTCCTTACAAATATTACAAGTAGAATCGGTGGGTTGTGCGGTAAGTGCTAGACTACGAGGGAGACGGGGCGAGAACGATTTTCCCTTTTACAATAATTTCCCTTTAAGAAAAAATACGACAATTTTCTCTTAAGAGAAATAATAACTCTCAGAAAGTCCAGTCCATCGGAGATCTAACAGAGCAAAAGCGACAAGTAAATAATCAACGTGTGTGTCGGTAATCACTTCGGTGATTACGAGTGTTAAAGCGTAAAGCAAACACGGCTATTTAGACAACAAGTAGTTGTCGAGCGAAAAGAAGATTTGTATATATATAATACGCGGTTCGGTACATTACAAATCTTGCTAAGCTAAAAGAAGAACTAAGAGGAGAACCACTTAAAGCTGCTTGAATCCTATTCATGAAACCTTGGGATTTATCTTCGGGCGGTGGAACTCCATACATTACGAACGTGTTCTTCCTCGGCTTCGGATATTCGGCGAAGTCTGTTTGGATCATCTTGTTCTAGTCCTACGTTCAGCGCGGCATTCTTCACTTCTTGTTCAATCATTAGAGATGTCTTGAGTCGTCTTGTCTTACAGGTGGAGGAATGATCCTTGCTTGAGGAACTCGACTACTACCCCTTCGATTCTTGCTACGTGCGTATATGGGTAAAGATCGGGTTCGGTAATGGTCATCCCGCTCGGCATAGGCATCGGCCTTAGAGCATTTCGAGGCGGGAATCGCCGGAAATAATTTCTCTTGATAAACTCTATCTTGGCCGATTCCCATCTCCGATTGGGCGAATAGGCATCCGTTCGTCGATCTTGGCCGTCTATGTGTTTTCGGATCGTTTGGCTTCTTGAACCTTACGTATCGATAAGGAATGTCGGCTTTCGAAGGAATTCTCGGCTGGCCTCTTGTTCGATACGTTTCTGAGTGCCTCAAGGTGCGCCAAATGTATCCTGCATGCACGCGGCCTCTATCTGTCTAGCTTCCTCTCCTGCGTAGAGATATCTATCCATCGAGCAAATATGTCTTCAATTTACGCATCCTGCTCTTGAGGCTTACGAGGAGCTTGTTACGATTCGGCGGGGGTACTAGATCTAGATTTGGATGTACCACTGCCTTTCGGTATTCTTCTGCTTGCTTTGCTCCTTTTCTTTTTCTCTGTCCTCTTCATACGTTATGATGAGCTTTCTCGGAAGCGATCTAGCGGTTCTCTTTCCTCCTGCAGGTTGGGGCTTTAGTCTTTCCTTTGGCGAGGCTTAGACTTTGGCTTGTTAGGTCGCTTCGGCCTCTGCAATCTCTACGGCCGGCTTCTCATCCGCAGCTATTTGGGCTTCCTCCTCGGCGGATATGTATCTTAATCTCTTTCTTTGGAGGGGTTGGAATGTTAAGCTTTTGTTTGCCCTTGCCTTCTTGAGCTGGTGGTGGAAGAGGAGCCTCTTCTTCTTACGAGTCCTCCACGCTTTGTTCGGCGTACTCGGCAACCTCCTTAATGATATCTTTGGGAGTTTGGGTTGCACGAGTAGTCTGTTGAGGTCTGAGCCACTTGGGCCGGTTTGAGGTTGTGCTCGCGGTGAAACACCACAGGCCTCACCCTTACGAGGCCGAGTGCAGGATGACTTCGGTGTAGCTTCCCCCCTTAGACTTTGGACTTTTGGTGAGGGTCGGCTTCCCGGTACTCTTCTTTCCTTCCCTTTTTCCTTCACTTTCCCCCTTTTTGGCATCATCAGCGATCAGGGGTAGGGGACTAGGGCCGACTTCTTCGGACTTTTGTAGGAGGTTGACGGCTCGTCGAGACGATCGTGGAGCTTAGTCGGAGCCTCATGCGGCTCGTTCCTCTCCATGGTAAGGTTTTCCTTATGCTTGCTTGTGAGAGAGGTCATTTGCTTCCTTGAAGTCTTTCGGCTTTTCGGTGATCGTGTCTTCCGAGGCCGGTTGGATATTCTCAAGTCTGCGTTCGGTGGCCTCGGATTGTTCGGTGATAGCGTCGGTATGAGCCGATTTAGAAGCCGAAAATTCATCAAGTAGCTTGGCTTGGCTCTCTGAAAGATCTTTAGGCGAGCTTCGAATTTGACTTCTTCTTGAGACAACGCTTACGAAATAAGCGCGGAAACATCGGGGGGCGGGCGTGAAGAGACGAGAAGACTTCGGCCCACGAAGTTCTTTAGACGTGGCTTGAGCGATGCTGCTTCCATGTCCTATGGATAGCCTTCGCAAGATCTCGATTTTTGATCCCTTGGGCGGTTAAGGCTTTTGCCGGCCGATCGAGATCTCTTTGCGGTGCAGGTGGGCGGCGCCCGAAGGTCGGCTACGGCAAGAGGCGGCGGGCTCTGGCGGGACGAAGCACCGGCCTTGGACTTCTCGGGACCAAGGATGCGAGTGGTGGAGCGGTTTCGGTATGGGTATCCTTGTCTGTGGATGTCCCTCATCGGGCTTTCCGGGGGCCGAATCGGCTGGGTGGGTCGTCGTGGTCGACCCGTCGAGGTCTTTGGGCGGGAGCGTCTTTGTCGATCATGAATCATGGCCGGCATTGCGGCCCTCGAGTTGTCCGTTGGTGAGGTCTTCGGGGCTACGAATAGCCTATCTCCTCTCTCGGTTTCAATTCCTCTTCATGCGGCTGGCGACGGGGGAGTAGTGTAGGACAAGGCGGCGCAGAGCGAGGCCACTCCCGATGTCGCGGCAACATGTGGAGCCTTCTTTGTTTTGGCGATGAGCAACAAGTACGAGTAGTCGGCAAGCTCCGGGAACTAGTTGTAGAATTTCTCGGGATGCTCTGGATATAATCGCTTGAAGCTTCCATCCCGGTTGATTCACCTTCGGATGCGGTCTCGAGACTCCAAGTCCATGTGTGAAGTCCGCTCTTCGGTTGGAGGGGCGAGGTGAGTGGAGGGACGAGAAGGGGGCATGTCTAGGCGGCGAATATCTGCGCTACGAGCTTCGAAGCATCCCCTTGGTTCCTTTCGGTGGAAACAATCTTTTCCCTTGGCGAGTCTTCTCGAGAAGACTCGGACTCATCAACCAGTTTGCATGGGGTGAGTAGTCTTCTCGGGGAGCCATTCGGCGGGCACTTGTGGAACCTCCTCGGTGGCGGCACCTCGGCGGCTTTCTTCATTTTCTTTGCCGGTGCCTTAGGAGTTTTAGTGGGAGGGGTTCTTTTCTTTATAGGCGTAGCCTTCTTGAGACTTTGATTTCGGAGGAAGGCTGGCGAGGGTCCGACCTATCTCTTTGAAGCGGCTCTTTGTCTTGTTGTGAAATCGACCTTCTTCACATTGAAGTACTCCTTGTCCTTTGTAGGTGATAGGCTCGAGATCCGCATAAATCTTCGATCATGATGGACGAGTTTGAGTCCATACGACAATTTGCCCTTTGCGCTCGGCATGTTCGATGCTTTGTCGAACTTAGCGGCTGAGCCGTGAATTCTCGGAGAAAGAACTCCGTCCGATTTATACGGGCTCGGTCGTATATGGCCATCATCATCGAATCTTAGGCCTCGACACACTGGTCAAGCGACCACGCTTGGCTTGTCGTAGGCTGCGTCGCTATATAGGCAAGTGCCACGAGGGCGAGGCGACATCTTTGTTCTTCGGAAAAGCGGCTACGAATGTAGTGGGCTTTCCACGGGAAGACGGTAAGATATTCATCAACTCGGTCGTCTCCGTACCCGGCTGAACTTATCCCTTCGGAGGGTAGATCAAAACTCCGCTTCAAGGCGTCCTTGATGGACATACGCCCGGCTCCGTAGTGGCGTGTTGGATAGAATGTGCAGCGAATCTCGCCGTTATATCTCCGGGACACGGTGTACGAATTCAAGTACGGCTACGCAGCTTTGTCTCGGGAGGAAGAACGAAGGCCTCCTAGACGAGAAATTTCTCCGGCCACGACTCGCGCGGGCGAGAATACATCGTCCATGTACTCCGGATCGCATGAATAGAAGTCCGTGGTGGGTTCACACCCATCGCGATCCTTCTCCAAAATGTTACTGCATATCTGCTTTGGAGATATCATAGAGATATTGGTTTCCGCCATTGTACTGTGACAAGAAATGAGTCGGTACTATTTTTGGATAGAACAGTCTTTGTACGATGCGATCTTGAAACATATAACAAATATATTAGCGAGATATAAGCATACCCGATGGATAAAATTCGAGATAAGATAGAGTGAAAATTGCAAGTAAGGATTGCGAATGCGAGATCTCGGATTTTCGGAATTTGAGAGTTATGAAGTATGCTAATGGCGGTTCAAGGATATGATCGAATATATATATCAAACTATGAAGGTGAACGGTTTTCGATCGAAGGCTGAATGTAAACTTGCTTTATGATATGGACGGTTAAGATTAGAAGTTAAAAAATAGGCGATGATCACAAAAGGCGCCTAAGTCAAAGCCGGTTGTAAAATAGCCTAAGTAGTAGCTGTGAAAAGACGTGCGTTAAATGCGTGCGGAGTTCGGCAAGCTTATGTATGGAATGTCGTGCATTAAATGTGAGTCGTTAATAATAAAGACAAACCGAAAGATATTAATGTACATGCTTGAATCTTTGCCGTAAATGCAGAAATGCTTGTAGTATTAAATTACTGCGAGTAGAGATACGCGAGCACACTGTCGGTGAACATAGTAGTCGGTGATACCTCGTGTAGATGGTTTTACGAATCTCTATGTGCTTGAACTTACTCGGTCGCGAGTGATCATTCCCCCTCGTTTGGAATGTTCCTCTCCACGAAACCTTGTGCCTGACTAGGGTCGGTAGGGTCCAGCAGAGACCTAGCTCTGCGAAAGTTCTGCGAATACGGATTCGGCTAGAGGCTTAGTCGGTATATCGGCCCTTTGCTTGTCGGTATGGATCTTTTCCATTCGATATCCTTTTTTCGACATGGTCACGAATGAAGTGATGTCGATGTCCACGTGCTTGCATCTTGTGTGAAGAACGGGGTTACGAGTGATTGCGGTAGCTGCTGATGCTTGTCGCGAGAAAATCGGCACTTCATTACGAATGACGTCGTAGTCTCTCAGTTCTTTGTCTCGGCCCAAAGGATGCAGGCGCGACAACTTCCGGCGGCCGTGTATTCGGCTTCGGTAGTCGGACGTGGCGGCGAGTCTTTGTTTCTTTGAAAACCATGAGATCGGCTTGCTTGCGAGGAGCGGCATGTTCACGAAGTTGATTTTCGGTCGATTCTACATCTGCATAGTCGGCATCGAGAATAACCGGTTAGTTGATATTATCATCAGTTGGATACCACAAACCCGTATCGGGTGTTCCTCGTAGATAGCGGAGAATCTTCTTTCTTTGAGTCCGTATGACTCCGCTTGGGATTCGCACGAAATCGAGCACGGAACACCTACGGCATAAGTTATGTCGGGACGAGTAGGCATTAGATATAATAAAGAACCGATTATAGCACGGTATTCGGTTTGGTCTCTTGATACTCCCTCTTTATCAAGATCTATCTTCATATTCGTGTTCATAGGGATCTTGATTGATTTGCCGGATGTGCGGCCGAATCTTTTGATGAGGTCTCGAGTGTATTTGCCTTGGTTGATGAGCGTTCCCTTTTCGGTTGCTTGACTTGAAAACCAAGGAAGTAGTTCATTTCTCCCATCATTGACATCTCGAACTTATCCTTCATCATCTTTTCAAATTGCTTGACACGTGATGACATTCTTGACCGAAGATAATGTCATCCGCGTAGATCTGCACAAGTAATAAGTCTTCTTCCGGTCGAATCTTTGAATAGAGTGCGGTCTCTTGTGCCTTTACGAAAACCTTTACGAAGAAGAAACTCGGACGGGGGTATCGTACCCAAGCCACGGGTGCTTGTTTTAACCCGTCTGAGCTTTTACGAGTCATATACTTGATGTCCCTGGCTTGAAAGCCGGGCGGTTGTTCCACATAGACTTCTTCTTTCGGCACGCCGTTCGGGGAATGCGAGACTTCACATCCGTTTGATAAACTACGAATCTTTGATGTGTTGCGTAGGCTAGGAATAGTCTAATTGCCTCCGATCTTGCAAGCTTGGAGCGAAGGTTTCATCGAAATCTATTCCTTGACTTGACGGTAGCCTTTAGCCACGAGCCTTGCTTTGTTCTGACTATAACGTTGTTTTCATCTCGCTTGTTTTTGAAGACCCGTTTGGTTCCCGATGACGTGTTGATGCGGGGGTGCCTACAAGCTCCCGTACTTCGTTTCTCGTGAGCGATTCGGCTCTTCTGCATAGCAATAATCCGGTCGGCATCTTTAAGTGCATCCTCGATATTACGAGGTTCTTCGGTAGACAAGAAGCGGGGAAAATAATGCGCTTTCTCCTTGGCGAGAATCCGGATCTTGTCTTGACATGTCTTTGAAGGATCTCCGATTATAAGATCGGCGGTGTGAGCATCTAGCCACGATCTACGATGTTTTAACTCTTCATACGAAATTTGTTCAATACGGATAGTAGGTGAGTTAGGCATTTCGGTTGTACTATTACGAGATTGAAGTAGTTCGGTAACAAGAGTATGACTCTCGAGTCACCGGGTTCGGGGGCGTTCGGCTCGGGAACATTACTAGGCGTTCCCCACGAGTTGTTATTCTCGGTAGTGGTCTCGGTTACTTCTACGGTTTCCTCGTTGACTGAGTTACACAGGATTGATTACGTTCGGGAGAATCAATGCGCTCGGCTACTTGCTCAGTGGTTGAGATTCGGTAGATTTGTCTTCGGTTTCTTCGTCGAATCATCATCCCGACATAGTTGGATCTTTTTGGATTTGTCTTTTAAGCTTAGATCCTGTAGGCGCTTGCGATGTCCTCGGGTTGAGAATTTGAGTTATTGCTCCTGTCTTGGTAGCAAACTCGTTAAAGACAACATGAGGGCTTTCCTCTACGCAAAGAGTCAGATAGTTGAATACTCACGAAAGCTTTCTTGACGAGAGTATCCTAAGAATACTCCACGATCGACTTGCTATCAAAAGTCTTGGTGATCTTTCCCGTTATTGTGGATAAAGCATGAACAACCAAAAATATGGAAATAAGATAGAGAAGGCTTCCTGTCGTTCCATAGTTCATATGGTGTGTCACTTATCTTTGCTTTGTCGGTAGAGATCTATTACGAGTATAACATGCGGTATCGGTAGCTTACGCCCGAGAATTTGGTTGGGAGTCCGAGTGCTGCGAGTAGAGTCCTAGTTTGCCTCTTTTAGAGTTACGTTCTTTCGTTCGGCAACTCCCGTTACTGGCGAGGTGTGCGTGCGGTGAAGTCTCATGCTCTATTCCATACGCTGCGAGAACTCCTTTACCATGGAATTAAGGAACTCGGTTCCTGCGTGCGAACGTATTTTTCGATCTTGGTGTTCTTCTCGACTTTGAGCCTTTTCGAAGCGTTGGTAACTCTGTTTTGACGTCGAGACTTGTTGGCGATGAATATGACCCGTGTGTAGCGCGAGTAGTCGTCTATGACCACTAATGCGTATTTTACGCCTCCGATCGTCGTTTGGGGAGGCTTGGACCGAACAAATCCGTATGTAGCGGTGAAGGATTCCATCCGTGGAAGGCGATGGGCCGGAGGATTTTGATTCCTTGTTTGCTTTCCCTTCGGACATGCTTCACCTTTGAGTGTCTTTCTTTGAATACTTCATTCGGCGGTCCCCTTGCTAGAGTGTTTCTTGCAAGCTTGTTGAGCGTTTTAAAGTTGAGATGGCTGAGTCTTACGTGCCATAGCCACCCCGTGCGGTTGTCGTTCTTCGCCGGTAAGCAAGCTTCGAGGTTCGGTGAGTTCCGATCGGCCAGCATATATGTTCTTTCTGCGCGAACACGATAACCTTTGTTTTCCACAGTGGATTTATCAATAACATCACGAAACCGGCGTCAAAAAATCACTCTATTTGAGTTATCACAAAATTGACTAACGGAGAGAAGATTATCTTTGAAGTCCTTCAACATATGATACTCTTGGAACTTTGGCGAGTTCCTATCTTTGAGTGTGCCGTATCCTCTCGTGTAGCCTTTGGCATTATCTCCAAGCTTCGATTACGGGTCCTTCTTCGGTGATATAATTCTTGGCGAGACTCCTTTGGTATGTCATGTGTCTTGAGCATCCATTGTCCACATACCGTGGGTCTTTACGCTTTTGCAAAAGCGAGAATTATATTCGGGTACCCTTTATTTTTGATTTTGGGTCCTTAGATGTTAGTTTTCATAACCCCAAATCTGTCCTAACAACCATGGTGGTTTCGGACATTTTCTTTCCACTAGAGTCGACATATCGACCCTTTGGGTGGTCAAGGTGACTTACGAGGCTTACGAGGTTCGGGAGTCCCGATCTTCGAGTTGGTGGGCTGCGACCTTAGCCTTACGTGTGGCTTTCCTTTTCTTCGACATTTGGAGCCTCTTCGACTATAGGTTCATAATAGTATGACCCATGCGAATTTGGATGTGTCGGCTTTGGAGGTCCATGCTTGATACGCCGATTTTAATTTCTTTGGTTCCCCCCTTGGCTGTCTTTGGGGTTTCTTGGCGCTGATCTTCTTGTCGGGAATGCTTGACGTGTGGGATGAGGTGCTTTCATCTTATGTTTGTTCTTTGCTAGGGGGGTTCGGTATATTTGCGGTCATAGTCTCCCCTCGAACAAATCTATCGGCAAGCCGTACTTCGAGTGTCTTGGGGGCGGATGTGGAAGCTCCACAGGCTGAATCCAAGTCCTTCCTTGCGGTGCTTTGACTTATTGCGTGCTAGCGTAGCCTCTAATTTCTTTTCGGCACCCGTGTACCTCTCGGTCATCAAGCTCCTCCGGACATCATCACTCTTCTTCGGTGTGTCGTGCTCGGTGCAGAAGTCCGACATTTCTTGCTTGGCGAGACTTAGTTCGGTATCTTTACGAGTCGAGTCGTTGGTCAAAGCGAAATCCGATCTTCTTGATCTTTGAGACTTGGCCATCGGAGAGTTTATTTCCTCCACGAGTCTCAACCACAAGTCCTTCGGCCTCGGTAGCAACGACTCTCTGAGAAAGTCTACGATTCTCTACTTTCGGGGGTATCCGACTCACGAAGCGTCTTCTTTGGCTGCGGACTCATCGAATTTGTTCGTCGGCGAGTTCTTCGTATGCGGTTGCGGCGTCCATATTCTCATCTGCACTCTGAAATAGTGTCGTGTGTGCGGTGTGAAGAGGAGTTAAGTGGTTCATGAGAATTTACCTCATCCTCTTCGCTTTGCCATCATGCACTTTTCGGTGATTCATCGCTTCATGCTCTAAGGCCATGAAAGTTTGCTTCATCGTCGAGATGAATCCGTAAAGGAGTCGATCTCTTCGAGTCGTGCGAGATTTCGCCCGACTATGTAGGATTGTCTCTTACGGGCGAATTTCTCTCTCCTTGCTTTGCGTCTTTGCGCGTTCGGCACTGCTTGAGCTCGGGACAATCATGCGATAATGTCCGGCTTCTTGCGGTTGTAACAAGCGATGACTCTTTCTTCTTTGCTTTCGCTATTCTTTGATGGTTACGAGTCGTCTTTCTTTTACGCATTCGAGAAGATTGTGAGTCGGGGAGTGTGTTCGACATATAATTTGACTTACCTTTCGTTTCTCGATAGGCTTTAGTCACTTTTACTGCGTCGCTCCTTCTCCTTCGATACTTTACGGCGGCGGTGCATACTTACGGCGAGGCTTCCTTCTTGTAGATCATTGAGTGAAGGTTCGGTCTTACTCGTCGTTTTGCTCGTTCTTTGGAGATCTTTGTCTTGTGATGCTTTGAAAGCGTGGTCGATTTTTGTGTCGGCTTGCTCTCTGCTTTCTTTGAGGTGCGTCGAACTCAAACTCCCTGCACTTTGTAATTACGAAAAGATATGGTCGGGAGACACAACATCTAAGTCGGGAATGTCGCGATAGAGTGGCAAAAGGTGTCCGGTGTCCGTCGGCGGTGCCCTCGAGAATCTTGGATTCATCTCTCGGTTCTTTGAATGTCTTTCCCGGCCCGTTGATAGAGTTCATCAGTTGGTAAATCGGCGTTCGAGATCTTCGATTTTGTCACCGGCGCATGAGAGACAAGCTTTCCGGCTTTTGGAGTTCCGGCGCTAATTTGTTGGCTTTAATCTTACGAGTCCCTCGACTCGGTAGCGCAAGCGTCCCGGAGTTCTTTAGCGAGTCTTGCATTCCCGAACCACTGCCCAAGATAAGAATCACTAAGGGTGGTTAGTATAGCATTTACGGCGACTCGATCTAGATTGTGAAGCTTCTTCTCTTACGGAGGTGAAGAGACTTACGTCTTTGGGGATCTTCTTCCCGGTCACCATTCCTCCTCCTTGAGCTTGGTCTGAGTCGCGACACTATCAATCATAGGAGCGATAGGTCCGTCTTCAAGCACTTCGGTCATACTATCATGGAGGGATGTCGGATGTGCTTCCGTTCGACTCGCCGTACTCCGTAATTTTCCACGAGAACATGGGTACCATCCTTATACACGACATATCGGCCATGAAAAAAATATAGATATGAATGTAGAGTGATATGCGGTGAAAGCGTTTTCCCTCGGATCCGTTCGAATAGACCGAGTCTCAAAGATAACAAGAGTCGAAGAACTCCTGCTACGATACCAATTGTTGGTCCAGGAGTGTACGGTCGGGTGTAGAGGGGGGGGGTGAATACACTGATTCGATTTCTCAACTTTCGAACACGAGAACAGTCCTATTCGGGGAAGGTGCCGTGCTTGAACTAGTTCGGCGGACCGGGCAGTACATTACGAATCGTGTTAAAGGCTAGAAAATCTCGGCTCGGGTGAGATGCGCTAGCCGGCTAGGTCGGATTCGGTATCTACGGTAAGAGTTCGGTGTGCGGAATAGTGTAGGCCCAGAATCGGTTTTTGTGAGAAAACGTTGTCTCGGTTCGGTAGATATAGAACTTCGGTATGAATGGTAAAATCAATGCAGCGAGTTAAGAAAGCGGTAAGAGACGGGATTTTTAAAGTGGTTCGGATATCGCTCAAATCCTACGTCCGGCTGTCCCGAATGATCGGGGAGGCTATTTATTATCATGAGTTAGTCTCGGTCGGCTTGCGCTTTGGGCGAAGCCGCGTCTTGGTTTTTATGCGATCCGAGTCTCGGTTTACAACACTATCAAACTTAAAGTGTTTGACAAACTTCTCCAACGGTGAAGGAGTCCTTATCCGATAAGGATTGGGTTCGAGATGTGAACTCCTTCGTCTAAGCTATAGATAAGAACGGTTGAGCTTAGGGTTAGAGGGATAGGGAATATGAAAGAGTAGCTTCTAGATCGACGAGCAGTGAAGGTAAGCTATAAGTTCGTGTAACGTCGATTGGATACTAGAGGCTTTATATGTTGGTTTAGCTTGATTCCCTATGAGCTAGAATGTAGTCTTTCGCCGGAGAATGTTCTTCGAGTTTTTTGCTAAGACGTAGTTCTTTGGGTTCTTTGCTCGTTGAATGCTTTCTTGATTTTTGCTCTAGATACGTGCGTTCCGTGCATTCTTCTTGAATAATCCCTCTATTTATAGAGCGAGGGTTGAAATAGATCCGTTGGAGACGATCTTCTTCTCTCTCTCTCTTTTTTGGTAGCAAACGGCTCTTTTGGTGTAGGCGACGGTGCCTTTTCCTCCTTTTCGGAAAGTGTTGACTTGCGGCTTTAGCGGGTGAGAAGACACGTGTATGCTTGTCATTCGTTGAGGTGGATGTAGTGGTTGAGACGGCACAAACTTCGAGATAGGCGAAGGCGACTTCTCTCTTCCTCGTACATGGCTGGCGATTGTCTTTCAAAAGATTACGACGAGTCCGAAGACTATCTGCCGTTCTTTGAGTCGACCTCGTATTCGGTAGATAGGCTGCGAAGATAAGTCTGCGATGATCGGCTACGAGTCCGGTGAACTACTCTGGCTGAGTTTAGTTCGGCCGACTCTCTCGATATCTTTGCTCTCTGAGTCCGGTATCAGCTTGAGTCTTTCGGTATATCTTGCTCCCTGCGAGTCCGGTATCACTGAGTCTTTCGGTATCTTTGCTCTGCTGAGTCCGGTATCAGCTGAGTCTTACATCTTGGTCTTGAGGCAAATAAGCTGCGGCGCCTTGACCGGAGCGAGTGTCTGCGAGTGCGAAACCTCGAGAGGCAAATACAAATACAAAGGAATGGTTCACCAATCGAGATAGGGTTTTGGGATCTTCAAATCTTCTCAATAGTTCGGAGCACGAGGCTGCGGCGTGATCCGGGTATAGAAGATAAGAGTCGTTTCCCATAAGTATGATCATTGAATGTGAAATACTTCACCCCACACACCCTATGAATTGGTGGATGGTGAGTGGTTGGT